>VDFB02292527.1:33303466-33852112 GCA_007258455.2 Sequoia sempervirens | reverse complement strand
GAGCTCATTTGGGGTGATTAGATATCACCACAAGTGAGTCATTCATATTTACATTTCCATTCTTGCATCATATTCTTGCACATTAGAATAGGATTACAACATGTTTCATATTTCTTAGTCTTATACACATTTAAGGATAAGGTTTTTCATGCAATTATCATTATTTCTATCAAGGTTTAATTACCAAACTAGGGGTTTGACCGAGGAAAACCCCCCACTAGAAAATCAAGTTGAATTCTATTTTGGAGGTGTATTTAATCGATTTTGATCCGAAACTCAAGTTGGAAGGAAAGGGTAGGTGTTGGAGTGTAGATCAGAGCTTTCAATTTTTTGGAAAGTAAAATGAGACTAATTCACCAAGAGTGGTGAATGAGTCCCACTATAGTTGTTTTCTAGATCTATTTGTAGATTTTGATACCCTTTTTCCACTAAATAGACTCTCATGCAAAAACCCATATATGAGACTAATTTGCCCAGGTTGGCGAATGAGTCCCAATTGGTTGGAAAGTCAAAATTTCTAGAATTTTAAAGTTGTTTCTAGTCACTTCTAGGTTTCCAGGTGCACTTCACTTGCCTTTCTATCTTTCTGTTTTGTTTTACTTGCATTTCTAAGGCATTTTCTAAGTCATTGCATTGAATTGGGGTTTTTTCTTACAACTTGCATTGCATTTCCTTTTCCAATTCCAAACTTAGTGGTGAACCCCTCATTAGGCCATACTCATTTCCTAGGAAAACCCTATTGCAAGATCTCTTTCTCTTTTTCATTGAGATCTATAGCATTATCCTTGAGTGGAACATCTTTGAAAGTGGGTGTGAATACATCATCATACCAAAAACATATTTTTCATAGGTTCCATTTTGGTGAACCTACATTTAGGACATCATAATTTTGATTTGGAGTGCATCTTCATCCTAGATTTATTTTCCATTAACATTGTATTAAGGCTTGCATTGGTTAATTTTCATTCTAAGGTTTCATTTCTTGCATTAGTGAAAGCTCATCTAGCTTGAATTTTTGCACTTAATTTTATTGAAAATTATTGGAAAAATGCATTTGTATCTTAGACTTACACCATACAAAATAGAAAACATAAAAATCAACCAAAAAAAAAAGAAATTTCTTGAAAAACTCCTACTAGGACTCATTCGCTATTGGATGTTGTGTTTGTGTTGTTGATATGTGGTTTTCATTGATGTCAACACTATTAGCATTATTGCATTAAAGGATGCATATGTTGAGGATATTGAGAAATTTGTGAAAAGAAGATGTGTAAGTTGCCAGTGGAGTAGTGGTCATGAAGGCATTTTGTTTTGTATGTTGAAGATCAGTTGTTGTGGACTAAAGGGTTTATTTTTGAGAGTATTTGGTTCATCTACGAAAAGTTTTAGAGGTCAACATGAAGACTTGATCGTGCTATGATTTTTTTTGTTCTAAAAGAGTTATTGTGGTCTTTCTCAGTGTTCCTAATTTAATTTTGTGTAATTATAGTTGTTGTGGATGCCTTTCTGTTAGTTCTTGATTTTTTTGGATGTTTTTGGATCATTATCCATCATTTTTGTATGTCTGCATTGATCAACATGCTCGTGGTCAAATATTTTTCTTATTTATGTTTGGGTTTTCATGTTCCTGGCTGACATGTTGGTGGTAATGTGTTGTCAATCCTTGGAGATTGGAATTTGAATGCTTGGCATGCTCATGGGTATGGTTTTGGGTCACATAATTGTATTGGCCAATGGTATTTAATTTGCATTGAAAATTTAATTGTTAATTTGGGCCGACATTGTAAATATATTTTATTTTTCTAGCAACTAAGTGTTTGATGTAATTCCATAATGAGGATATATATGAGTGATTGGTTGAGAAAATTCAATGTGTTTATGGTGTGAGAGAAGCTAGAGATAGTGCAAGTGTGTGATATTCGATCTATTCATTCAATTACAAAGCAGAGTGAGAGTGAAGAGTGAAGGAGTTTTTCTGTGCTTAATTGGAACTATAATTAGGCTTGTGTAGAAGTTATTTCCTCAGTTCTTACCTTCTGAATTTAATCCTATTTTGTATTATTGGGCAATGAACCCCTATTGTATTTGATAACTGAGCTCTAGGTAGTGTTTCTGAATGCATGTGCATTCGCCTTACTATTTTCATTATAATTTTACCCAGGTATATTATTATGGACTAACATCCATCGTGGTTTTTCCCCTAACAAGGTTTCCACGTAAACAAATTTTTGGTGTTCTTTATGTTTCTGATGTGTTGATTGCTTATGGTTTACTATTCATTCATTAGATATGATATTAAAGTTAAGTAAAGATTGAAAAGTTTAATATTTTGTGACAAATGATTCACCCCCCTCTTAGTTGCATGTCCTTTTTTTTTCCAACAATTGATATTAGAGAAAGTTCCTCTGAAGAAGTTTAAAAGCTTGAGGTGATCCGTGATGGCATCATACAAGAAGTACGGTCCTAGATTCTATGGAACAAACTACTCACTGTGGAAAGCTAATATGGAGTGTCATTTGAAGTGTATTGGTGAACCCTACTGGAAGAATACTAAGAATACATATGTTATTCCTTAGAATGGTCCTTCCACTATTGATGAGATTAAAGAGGTTGAGAATAATGTTAGGGATAAGCATTGTTGAGTGCTTTGGAAGATGTGTTAGGTCTGAAGATATCCCATGAGATTTGGATGAAGTTGGAAACTTTGTATGAAGGAGATACACATGTGAAGATGGCTAAGCTATAGAGCTTGAAAGGTAAGTATGAAAACTTGAAAATGGGTGAAGATGAAAATATTTCCTCTTTTATGCAAAGAGTAAATGAACTAGTGATGGGTATTAGATGTTCTAGTGGTACCCTGGAAGAGGAATAAATTGTAGCTAAAATAATCAGATCATTGCCTCCCTCTTACAATGCAAAGGCTCATGCTATTAAAGAAACCAGATCATTGACAAATATGACAAGAGATACACTGGTTGGTAAACTTGCTGCCTTTGAATTGAGTGAATTTGGTGAATTTGTTCCCAAGACTAAAACTATATTTAAGGCTACTATATCTAGAAGAAACAAGCAAAGATATGATCTAGGGGAATATTCTAGAAAGTCATTCAAGTATGAAGAAGAAATGAAACAACTTGAAGATGAAGAAAGAGAAGTAGAAGAATTGGAAGCACTGATTGTGAAGAAAGAAGGTAGAGGACCAGGTAAGTATAAAGGAGTGTTGCCTATTAAATTTTTTTCCTATAGTAAAATAGGTCATTTTGCAGCAAGATGTCCTGAAAGATTTCCTAGATGAAAGCCTAACAAGTCTAGATTCCAAAAAAAATGTTACTATGCTAAAGAAGGAGTGACTGATGATGAGTCTGATAAAGATAATGGAAATGAAGATGAATGGGTTTTCATTGATACCATTGAAAATAGTCTTGTGGCTACTAAATCTGCTAAAGTTGAGAAAGCTCTTGCAACCTGAATTGAAGATAAGGATGAGTGGGTTATTGACAGTAGGGTTGTAATATTTGGAGATAACAATGTTGGTGTGATTCGTGGCTGAGGATCTATTTGTCTTGGTGGTAAGCACAACACTGATGATGTTCTTTATGTTGAAGGCTTGAAGCAAAACTTATTGAGTGTTGGATAGATGGTGGACAAGGGTTATGATCTTCAGTTCAAAGATGGAAGATGCAAGATACTTGGAAGCTCTTGAAAGATAACTACTTCAGGTAAAAATAAAAAAGGTAATTTTTTTCACCTGAATAATGCTAGGGAAAGTTGTTTAATTTGAAATTTGGTTATGGCATAGGAGGTTGTGTCATGTGAATTTTGATAACATTGTCAAAGTAGGTTCCACTCAAGCAGTAAGAGATCTACCTAACCTAGTGAAGCCTGCTAACACAATCTTCAAGGAATGTCAGATGGGAAAATAGTCTAGAGTCTCCTTCTAAAGAAAACAACATCATACAAATGGTTTTCTAGAGCTGGTGCATACTAATCTTTGCGGTCCCTCCAGATTCAGAAGTCTTCATGGTGAAAGGTACTTTATGTTGCTTATTAATGATTATTCTAAGATGATATGGGTAGCTTTCTTAAGAGAAAAGTGTGAAGCATTAGAAAAGTTCAAAAGTTTCAAAGCTATGGCAGAGAGTGAGAAAGGTCTGAAAATCAAATGCTTAAGGACAGAAATAGGTGGTGAATTCACCTCTAGGGAGTTTAATTCCTTTGTGAAGATCATGGGATCAGAAGATAGTTATCTTCCCCCCAAACCCCACAACAAAATGGAGTTGCAGAGAAAGAACAAAATAGTTTTGGATGCTGCTAGAACAATTATGATAGAAGGAATTGTCCCTCACATCTATTTGAGTGAAGCTATAAATACTGTTGTGTACAATTTGAACAGGGTAAATGTCAATGGTAATTCTAGTAAGACTCCTTTTGAGCTATGGTTTGGCTATAATCCTACTATTAATTATTTCAAGATATTTGGAAGTAAATGCTATATTAAGAGAGATGAGGATACAGGAAAGTTTGATGCAAGAAGTGACGAAGGAATCTTTCTAGGTTACTCTACCAAAAGCAAGGCCTACCGGTGCTATAACAGAAGACTAAGAACGAAGGTTGAGATTACAAATTTTAGAGTTGATGAGGACTCTGCTAGATCATCTAGATATTGTGGATATGATTCAGATGAAGAAAATACAAATCAAGGGAAGAATGCTCAGACACTGAATCAACTTTAGATTGTGCCATATGTTCTAGTAAAAAAACTTCAATTTGTTCTGGTAAATCAAGTAAGTTAGGAAGGAGAGAAAAGTACAAGTTCAAAAGTGAGAACAGTAGAATTAGAAGCTCAAGAGAGTCCTAAAGTTCCAAGGTATGTAAAGCTAAACCATTTTGAAAATCAAATCATAGGAGATAAGAGTAAAGGTGTGCAAACTAGAAGGAAGATAGTAGAAGAGTATTGCCTTATTTCCAAAATTGAACCTAAAGATGTCAATGAAGCCTACAATGATGAACACTATATGGAAGCTATGGAAGAATAACTAATGAAAATTGAAAAGAATGATACATGCAAACTTGTTCCTAGACCTAAAGATAAAAATGTGATTGGTACTAAATGGGTCTTTTGGAATAAGCTGAATGAACAAGGTGAAGTGGTCTAGAATAAAGCAAGACTAGTACATGTAAAGGGTATTCACAAATGGAAGGTATTGATTTTGAGGAAACCTTTACCCCTATAGATAGAATTGAAGCTATTAGGTTATTTCTCGCTTATGTTGCATATAAGAACTATAAAGTCTATTAAATGGATGTGAAGTTAGCCTTTCTGAATGGAGAACTGGAAGAAGAAGTTTATATTGGACAGTCAAATGGATTTCAACTAACTAAAAAGGAATACATGGTTTTTCAATTGAAGAAAGCTCTATATGGACTTAAGCAAGCCCCCAAAGCCTAGTATGCTAGATTAGACAAATACTTACTGAAACTTGGATTCAATAAAGGTACTGTTGATAGAAACTTGTATTTCAAGTTGGATCATGAAAAAGAATTGATTATTGAGATCTTTGTTGATGACATTATTTTTGGAGGAGATGATAATCTATGTATGAAGTTTGTTGATGAAATGAAGAGTGAATTTGAGATGAGTATTATTGGAGAAATGATGTTCTTTCTGGGATTGCAAGTTACCCAATTAGACAAGGGGATTTTCATATCTCAATCCAAATATTTGAAATATCTATTGAAAAAGTTTGGCATGGAAGACTCAAATCTAGTTGGTACTCCTATGGTAATCGGATGCAAGTTAACACAGAATGATGACTCTCCTAAGGAAAATCAGACAAGATATAGGTCAATGATTGGTGGATTACTTTATTTAACTTAGACTAGACCGTACATAATGAATGTTGTGTGTATGGTTACTAGATTTTAGGTTGATCTAAAAGAATCACATGTGACTAATGTTAAGAGAATCTTTAGATATTTGAAAGGAACTTTTGATTTTGGAATTTGGTATCCAAATGATGATGATCTCAGTTTGAGTGCATATATTGATGTTGATTGGGTAGGAGATGTAGATGATGGGAAGAGTACTAGTGGTGGTGCATTCTTCTTATGGAAGAAGCTGGTGTCTTGGTTGAGTAAAATACAAAATTCCATTTTTCTATATACTGCTGAAGTAAAGTATATTGTTCCTACAAACAACTATACTCAGGAGATATGGATAAAATAGTTGTTGAAAGATATCAAGGTGATATATGAAGACCCTATTTCTATATACTGTGACAACTCAAGTGCAATAATTTTTTTCAAGAATCGGGTTCTACACTCTAAAAATAAGAATATATCAATCAAGTTTCACTTCTTAAGGGAGAAAGTGAATGAGAAAGAAGTTAGACTAGAATATGTGCCTACCAAAGAAAAGGCTGCATACATTTTCATTAATCCATTATTGAAGGATACTTTTGAGTATCTCAGAAGGATGCTAGGGGTGACTACCCCTCCTAATAAAAACTAAGAGATGCATTTACTTGCATCAATCTGTGTGCCTGATAGATATTTTATGATTTGGATTGATTTTTTTGTGGTTGCTACTCAGGAGGAGGAGTCAAATGTGTAGATATGTGGTTCAAAGCTTGTATGTGAAAAGGAAATGCTTACCTTTTCCATTGATGTCAAAGGGGGAGAATAGTCATGTGAAAAATTGTTGCCTATCTGGGGAGAAGAACCTTGTGGGGAGAAGACCATGTAGAATAGGTCAAGGAAGAAGAGTTAGAATCTAAGGGGGAGTATGTGTTGATTGGGAGTTGTGTTGATGGTGTTTTTCACATCATGTGTTGCCATCAATGCAAAAAGGGGAGATTGTTGGATGTTGTGGTTGTGTTGCTGATATGTGGTTGTCATTGATGTCAACACTATTAGCATTATTGTATTGAAGGTTATATATGTTGAGGATATTGAGAAAATTGTTAAAAGAAGAGCTGCAGGTTGCCAGTGGAACAGTGAAGGTCATGAAGTTTTTTTTTTTTGGTATGTTGAAGATCAGCTATTGTGGACTAAAGAGTTTATTCTTGAGACTATTTAATTCATCTACCAGAATTTTAAGAGGTTCGCATGAAGACTTGATCATGCTATGAACAATTGTGTTCTAATAGTGTTTTTGTGGTCTCTGTTAGTGTTCTTGATTGAAGTTTGTCTAATTATAATTGTTGTGAATGCCTCTCTATTAGTTCTTGATGTTTGTGGATTTTTCTAGATCATTCTTCATCATTGTTGTATGTCTGCATTGATCGGTGTGCTTGTGGTCAAATATTTTTCTTGTGCATGTTCTAGTTTTCATGTTCCTAGCTAACATGTTGGTGGTAACGTGTTGTGGATCTTGGAGATTTAATTTTGAATGTTTCGCATGTTCATGTATATTGTTTTGGGTCACATCATTGTATTGGCTAACAATGTTTAATTTTCATTAAAAATTTAATTTTTAATTTGGGCTGACATTGTAAATATGTTTTATTTTTTTGGCCAAGTAAGTGGTTGATGTAATTCCATATTGAGGATATATATGAGTGATTGGTTGATACAAGTTATTGTGTGTGTGGTGTGAGAGAATCTAGAGATAGTGCAAGTGTGCAATAATTGATCTATTCATTCAATTACAGAGCATAGTGAGAGTGAAGAGTGAAGGAGTTTTCCTGTGCTTAACTAGAACTATATTCAGGCTTGTGTAGAAGCTATTTCATTAGTTCATACCGTCCAGATTTAATCCTATTTTGTATTGTTGGGCAGTAAGCCCCTATTGTATTTGAGTACTGAGCTATAGGTAGTGTGTATGAATGCATGTGCATTCCCCTTACTATTTTCATTATACTTTTAATAGGGTATAATATTGTGGACTAACATCCACCATGGTTTTTCCCCTAACAAGGTTTCCACGTAAAAAATAAATTGGTGTTCTCTGTGTTTCTAATGTGTTCATTGCTTGTGGTTTACTGTTCATTCGTTAGATCTAAGATTGGAGTTAAGTAAAGATTGAAAAGTTTAATATTTTGTGGCAACTAATTCAACCCCCCCTCTTAGTTGTATATCCTTGTTTTTCCAACATTTGCCACCTTGGGCGAATCAGTCCTAGTGCAAAATTTGCACTATTATTTACAGAGTTAAATTTCTAATTTTTAGACTTCTGATTGTTGTCATTACTTTTTTGATTTAGTTTAATTACTTTCTCTTACATTGAAATCATTATCATTTACATTCATTTAAATTGTGGATAGAGTTAGAATTTTGTACTTTTCATTTTCAGCATTTAGATTTGATAACATTAGATATAGATCAGCAAACATCACCAAAACAAGACCAAAACAACTAGGCCACTTGGAGAAAGTATAGTTATTTGACTATGTCGAATCACTTTTTCCATGTTAACGTAACCCTCAAGCCTTTTAGTAGTGATGACTTTGATATGTTAGATGAATCCCTTTAGGATTTCATTTCATAAGGCTGATACACTAAGGCTTGTTATGAGAAACCAAAAACAAGAGATGTTAATGTGATTTAACTTCAACTCATCCTTTACCTACCTTTGAAAAAAACTCAAACTCAAAATAAAAATAAACTCAACATTTACCCACCTAAGAATAAAGTCTTGTACTAACTGAGTCATAATACCATTGCTCACACATATAACACTAGGAATAACCTACAACCACAACAACAAACTCCCACAACCTTACCTTTTCCTAATCCCCTATTGCCTAGTGCTCCTCATTTTCCTTCGCATAGTGGGAAGGAGTATGATCTTGTTGAACAACTTAAGAATACTCCTTCAAAGATATTCCTATGGGACCTCATTCATAATTCACCTAACTATAATACTATGCTTCAAACAACCTCACAAAAACAAGTGGTTCCTCCTAGTACAAATACAAATGATGTGGCATCTTGAATAAAAGGAATGAATATAGTTAATGTAGACATTACCTTTCACCAACATGAGCTGCCTCCCTTGGAATTGAGAAATAAAAATGAGGTCTTCATGATAATAGCCCAATTCAATAGAATAGGCATAAAAAGGACCCTTGTTGATAATGGCTCAGCCCTTAATGTGTGTTGTGTGAAAATATTAGACAGACTATGTGTAGAAAAATAAAAAAATTTAACTTGACTCCTTATCAACTAGAGGATTTGACAATGTAGGAAAGCAACCTCTCAGTGTGATTACTTTATCTGTTATAATAAAAAAGGATACCTTACAAACTCCTATTCATGTCATGCCTCATGGCCTTTCATACAATCTTGTTTTGGGAAGACCATGGATTCATGAGATGCATGTGGTGCCTTCAACCCTTCATCGTATCATGAAATATGTCTATAACAACAAGGTATACCAAGTTGAAATAGACCCCAAGCCTGATAGTTGCTTGCAAGTTGAAAAAGGAATGACAAGTCCTCTAAGCACATCAATTCCAACATCCAACATAGAACCTATAGAGGTTGACAAGCAAGAAGTAGAAATAGTTTCAAAATTATTGGATGATGATTAGGGTTCCTTGGAGTTCACACCCTTATTTATGGGAGAATATATAATCACAAGAAAAGAAGATGACAAAAAAAATCAACCAATGGTCATGTCAACTCAGAATTTGGAAGAAACTTCACAAGCATCTACCTCATCCACTCTTGAAGAGGATACAAGTTATACAACTATCTTTGATGAGATAGATTATCAACAACCACCAAACCTGAAAGAAATTGAATAACTTTATGGGATAGGTTATGAACTTGTTAAACAATTGGGTTACATTGGTAAAGGATATAGAAAGAAAGAATAAGAAATTCGGGTTCCTATAGAGCCTAACACGTAAGATACAAAAATTGGTTTGGGATATTGTCCTTCTAAAATTACACAAGCAACAAAGAGACCACTAATAAACATGAACATTATCATGTGCAAACCAAAAATTAAGCTCCCTATGAAGCATCTTGAATTGCTTGATATGGATTTACCACCATCATGGGAGTACTTTGAAGATGACAAAGCCTTGAAGAAAATGTTAAGAGTTTATGAAAAGTCACCTACTACTCAAAATAAAAGGGTTACATGTGCTATGATCAATACCAAGAAAAAAGATGCAGAAGATGAAAGTAATGAGAAAGACATAATTATAGAACAAGACAACCCTGAATTTCCAAAGTCAAATGCACTTCCTTTAGGAGATACAATTGATATACCAATGGATATAAATGATAAAGAGAAAGTCATTAAGATAAGGAAGTGCCTTGATGATGGAGAACAAGAGGATACTACAACCTTGCTTCATGACTTTCCTAAACCTTTTTCTCAGACTTATTCGGACATGCCCAAAATTGAACCTAAGATTGTAATGCACAACATAGTCCTTGTTGAAAATGCTAAGCCCATTAGACAAAAGATTCAAAAAATGAACCCTAAAATAGCCTTGCTAGTTAAGGATGAAATTGAAAAACTCCTTGAGGTTGGTTTCATAACACCTATAGATTATTCTCTGTGGATCTCAAACATTGTCAGAGTCACAAAACCTAACAATCGTATTAGGATGTGTACATATTTTTGTGATTTGAATAAAGCATCATTAAAAGATGACTTTCCCCTTCCTAATATAAATATGATAGTGGACTCGACTGTGGGACATGCTTTGTTGTCATTCATGGATGGATTTTTGGATACAGTCAAATTTTCATCAACCCTCAAGGTCAATATAAAATAGAATTTACAACTATTTTGGAAACATTTTGTTGGGTTATGATGCCTTTTGGATTGAAGAATGCGGGAGCAACATATCAATGAGTTATGACACTGATATTCCATAATTACATACATAATATTTTGGATGATTGTGTTGATGAAATTCTAGCCAAATCGCTAACACGACAAGACAATGTGAATATCCTTCAAAAAATCTTTGAGTAGATGTAAGAATACAACAAGAGATTGAATCCAAAAAAATGTGTCTTTGGTGTATATAGTGGGAAACTTCTAGGTTTTATCGTATCTCACATAGGCAATGAGGTTGATACAAAGAATATTGATGCTATTGTCAACATGCCACCTCCTAAAAATATTTCTCAATTAGACATTTTACAAGGAAGAATTCAAGCCATCAATAATTTTGTCGCATCTTTAGTTGAATGAATATTACCATTTACACATCTTCTCAAAAAGGATGTGCACTTTGATTGGAATGAATATTGTAAACTTAATTTTGATAGTTTGAAGGAATATATTGCATCTCCACTTATTTTACAACCTACTATGCAAAAAAAATAAATCTTACTTTATATAGCTACATTAGCTCATGCTCTTGTAGCATTGTTGGCTTAACAAGACAAAAATAGTAAATAGAATTTGGTTTATTACTTCAGCAGAGGCTTGATTAATTATGAGAAATGATACACAACAATAGAAAAATAGTGTTTGTCCCTTGTGTTTGCTACAAGTAAATTGTGACACTATTTACTAAATGAAGAAATACATGTGATGACAAAATTTGACCCTCTCAAACATCTTTTCAATAAATAAATGGAACATATCAAGAAAAGCATGACAAACTATCAAAATATAAGGATCTCACAATGAATTTGTTAAAGAAGTTTGAGTCATTTACTATTGATAACAACCCATGAAAAGATTATCAGCATGCGAATGCAATGGAAAGTGCAACTTCCCTTATCTCCCCTCAAGATCCTTCAAAATATTTCACCTTCATTGTGCATATGGCCATGAAGCCTTAAATTGATGATAAATTGGAAGAAGTGTTAGCAACAACCATGGAAGACTCGAGTGAATGGTACAATATAATATTTAACTATTTGAAAGATGGTACCTTTCTCAAACCAATGACCAAGAACATCCAGGCTCACTTGTGAAAAATCACAACTAAGTATATAATTCTCGTCGATGTGTTGTATCAAAGATCATTCCATGGTCTCTTACATATATGCCTAAAATAATTTGAGATACCCACAACACTTGAACAATCTCATGTAGGTTCTTGTGGCGGCCATTTTGGAGGAAAAACATTAGTTCAAAAACTTATCTACATTGGATACTATTTGAGGCACATGGAACAATATTTTTTTGAATATGTAAGAAAATACCACAAATGTCAAGATCATAGCAATCTGATTCATGCTCCTACTTATGAATTATGATCTCAATTCTTGATATGGCCCTTTGCAATTTGGGGTTTAGACATTATAGGAAAGATATCACCCCCTTCTTTCACTAGACATACATTTATAATCACCACAACAAATTATTTCAAAAAATGGGTGGAAGTAATTCCCCTTCGATCAACAATAGCTAATGTGATATGTTGTTTCATATTGGAACACATTATTGCTCACTTTGGACTTCCTTCCATGTTAGTCTTTGATAATGGTACACCATTTAATAATAATGACGTGAAGAGATTCTTAGAGACATTTAACATACAACATTGCTTTTCAAAACCTTACTACCCACAATCTAATGGTCAAGTTGAATCCACTAATAAGACTATTGAACATGTCCGAAATACAATCATTTACATCATAAGGATTGACACACATAATTACAATATGCATTATGGGCCTATTGCACAAGTGTCAAATCATTTATAGGAACTACACCTTATAATCTCTTCTATGGGAGCGAGGCAATAATTCCCTTGGAGTTAGAGATGTTGGTGTAATTAATTATTTAATTACATTTTACATAAGTTTACTTGGGCATTATTTAATTCCTAGGTTATAGGTTGCTATCCTTATCTTGTTGGGCTATCTTTCTGCTCAAGATAAGATTAATGTTGTGCATGCTTTCCTTTATAAGCAAGCCTCATCTCTTATAATTATTGTTCTTTGAATATATCAATTTGCACATCTTCATACGAACACTCTACTTTTTTGTTTTTCTCTTTGTGGAAGGTTATTTTATGGCTTGCATTTCAAATCTTGGTTTCTAACATGGTATCAAAGCCTCGATTTGTAGCCCCTTCTCAGCTTTTTTGGAGGAATATATTACAAAGTTCATTTGGGGTCCCTCGAGGGTTTCATTCCTTGAGTATATTTATGCAACATCTTGGATCAAATCGAGGTTTTCCATTGGATTCAAAGCACTGGAAAAGGTCAGAAATGGCTTTTGTTTTTCTGATTTTGGTGACCATTTGCCAAATTTGTGAGGGTTTCAAGCTCAGTGATTTTTCTACAAAATCTGGGGGTCGCCTAATTTTTTGGGCACTTTGGGCCAAAAGGAACATCACCGTTAGATTTGTAGCGCCCAAAAACCCCTATTTTCATATAAAATTTGTCCAATTTGGACACAGTCGACTAGGGAGGCAAACAAAATTTGTCTAAGGGCCATACGGCCCCCAGGCACATTCTTCGAGGCTCAGAAATTAAAAAAAAAAATCTTTATAAAAATTTGTGTGGACCATTTATATGGATCTTGCCACCAATTCAGGTGGAGGCCACCAGTCCACCACTGAGTGCCCGCCACTCCTCTACCACCACCGCTCCCACCATCAGCTCCTGAGGGCTATTCCCTATAGCAGAGGTCACATCCGTGACCTAACTCCCATGTTCAGCCCTTGCAGGCATATTTTCTTTGGCAGTCAATTCTATTTCCAAATAGGAGCCAAAATTTTACACCCATAGGTGGATTTTTATGCCCCTGAAGCGGTAAGTCTTATGGAGGACTGAGGGCCGAACCAGAAGTGTTGACCTGTTGCCCCTATTTAGTACTGGAAATGCCCTTCTATAGGAATTTTTTTCTTTTTGGCATAACTTGGGAAAACAGAGGCCTTTTTTTGCAAACAAGATATCGTCAAAAAAAAATTTCCGAGCTCTATGCAATGGTATAGGTGTTAGTTTTTGGTTTTGTTTTCTTGATGCCTTTTTCAGCCTCAGAAATCACATGTTGTTTTCGCTCCAGGAGACATATCTTTTGACTCGCTTATCCATTTTTGTGATTCAAGCAGCATCAGAAAGCTGGTTTCGGCCTCTATGTAGATTTGGGGTCCATTTCAAAAGATGTGTACCTTATTTTGTGCATGCATTCATTTTTTGTTTCATGCACTAGGTCTGCATTTTTTCTTCTGTTTCTGTAGTTTCTGCATGTTTTGCATTCTCTCCTTTTGAAATCATTGGGTATTGTAATAACGAACTGATATAAAGTTCCATTAAGTGGGGGGGTTCTTGCATCACACTTTCATATTGGTGACAACTCACATGAGTTTTTCTTGTTTCCTATCGTTTCTTTTAGCTTCTTTCTTGCTTAGCGAGACACATAGTTGGTTTGCATCGGTTCACACTTCAAATTGTGAGTTTATGGTTATTGATCCACATTGGTTCAGATCCTTCTCAGTTTGAGGGCCATGTTTTTATGGTTAATGTTCCAGAATCTTGATGGTAGTTGTCTTATGGGGTAATTTTAGTTTTAGTTTGGCATCGACATCGAGAGACATGGCTTCCAGATTTTTTCATCATTATGGGGGGCTTCATTTTCTCATCTATTGTTGCTTACAAATTCCAAGGTTGATCTAGTATGTGAGTTTGTAGTGTTCCTTGGCATCGTGTATGCTGTTGCATTTGTGATTCTGTTATGGTTTCTTGCAAACATAAGTATCTTCCCTTGCTTTTCAGATTTGGGGTTCCAGTGTTGCTTCATCAGAGTTCTTCCAGTGATTCTTTGCAACAGTTCATCTCATTGAGGGGGGGTTTTTCTGACTGGGTTTTCTCTTTCTTTGCATTTGTAAATGGGTACCTAATCAGGCCTTTGTTGTCGAGACCCATCTCACATCATTTGCATAGTAATTTTCTTCTCCCTAAGTTGCACTTATGGGGTGGTGTTGGTGTAATTAATTATTTAATTACATTTTACATAAGTTTACTTAGGAATTATTTAATTCCTGGGTTATAGGTTGCTATCCTTATCTTGCTGAGCTATCTTTTTGCTAAAGATAAGATTATGGTTGTGCATGCTTGCCTTTATAAGCAAGCCTCATCTCTTGTAATTATTGTACTTTGAATATATCAATTTGCACATCTTCATGCAAACTCTCTACTTTTTTTTTTCTCTTTGTGGAAGGTTATTTTCTGGTTTGCATTTCAGATCTTGGTTTCTAACAAGAGATTCCTACATTAAGAATTTCTCTTCAAGGACTTATTGATGATAAAAACTATAAAGAACAAAAATTTCATTAGCTTGAAATGCTCGATGAACAATGCATCAATTCTCTTGAGCATCTCCAAGCTTATTGTAAAATAAGACAACGAATTTACAATGAAAATGTCATCCCTCACATATTCAACATGGGTGACTTAGTTTTATCTAAATATAAGCGCAGCGTTAATGTTGACCTAAATGAAAAAGGAAACTTTAGTCCTAATTGGTTAGGACCTTACATAATTGACAAAATTTTTGGGTCTAGTGCACACACATTAACACAAATGGATGGCACAACTCTCAAAGACCCGATCAATTCCACACATCTACACTGGTATTATGTATAATCCATTTGATTAATATGAATGATAAAGTAGTGATGTTAGAGTTAGTGGATGATAACCCATAAGCTCTCACATTGTTTCATTCTTGACAAATAGTTATGCATGTGTCTCAAACACTAAAGTAATTATTTAATTTATTTGTAAGTAATTACTTTAGGTTTCATGCGATTCAAGTTCATCTCATGTATTATGTTAGATTAGACCCTTATATGAATTTAATTTTCTTTAATTATACCATAGGTTCATTTAATTTAGCATAACATACTCATCACAATGTCACATCTAATAGAAACTATTATAAGTTTTAATTAGATCACATAGGGCATGTTAAATCTTGAAGAAATTCATTAAATAATCTTGCAAAGGTTATTTAATTAATCACATTTCCATTTAACATTCAACAAAAATAATAAAACGTCAAGTGTTTATATGTATATGGGTATGTGCAGGATCATGATGGGCCAAAAAGTGGCAATATGATGGGTATTTCAAGGGTATGTGGCTGACGAATTTTTTTAAACCAAAAATTAATGAAACGAAAAGGGTTTTTAAAGGAGATTCTCAACTTTCCACCAATATAAATTATGCTTTACTTTGAATTTAATAAATAATTATTATTCATTTGCTATTTGAATTATGACTAAAGTCCTAATTGATAGGTTGATTGAAAAATATCTATAGCTTTCAAATGGTATCGAGATTTTTGAATCTGAAACATGCATCACACTCTATGCTTCATAATATAAGATTAAAAAAAAAAAAAAATTCATGAAGTTTTGACCAAGTTAAGGTGGTTAGACGTACGAGTTTTTATATTTTTAAAAATTGTAATAAAAAAATCATAATTAATTATTTACTTGGAAAAAATTAAAACAAAATATGTATCACATTGGGACATGAGTCCTCTACTTATATCTAAAATCTTATAAAAAAAATATTATCATTTTATTTTGGTTAGGGTGGTCAAACAGATGCCTACTTCTTATTTTTTCCTTGAAATTTAAGTACTACTGCATTGAAATTTCAAATTTTCACCAAGTAAATTTTAAAAAAAAAAAAAAACCTAGTAGCTTAGAAACTAAATTAAATTTGCTACAAATTCTATTCTTACATATTTTTGAAATAATATAGATAACTTATTCAAATATTTACGTCAAGTTGTTTAACTCTGATTTTTCTAAATTTTTTGCCACTTAAGGGCCTATTTTTTCCATGATGATCTTGCACATACCCATATCAAAGTTTTATGTACATGTCATGAATATATACAATACTACTCAGGCATGTGACTGCTAGATCCTTCGAGACCTAGTGGTTGCATATGTCTAGTAGTAGTTTGTTCAGAGATAGTGCTATACAATTGTGGTTACGATCCATTGAATGTATTGAGAGAAAAATCTAAACCTTGTATCTATCCAAGGGGCTCCCAATGTGCTTCTACTATCTAATCTCTCTTTGCTTGTAGCCTAGCTACCTTTTCCTCTAGTCTTCTAAACTCTGTTGGGGTCTGGGATGACTATTCCTTTGGGGTAGCATTGGCTCGATGGATTCACCTCCTCAAACTCTCACATATTTCTTGCAATCTAATGTATGGCCTGAACAACTCTTGGTCCTGATCCACAATGGGTAGGGGCACATAGTCTAACTCTTTGGTCTTCTTGTTGACTGATGGGGGCACTATATCTATAGCCACCTATTGATAGAGATCCTGAAAGTCTCTCATAGATCCTACAAAATAGAAACAATAAATAATTAGTACACATCATGACATATATATATAAACCATAACCATAACAATAAGCATAAAGAATAACAATAAACAAAATATCATCACCTATATCTCTAGTAGGCTATGTGAAATTAGCCTCATTGTGTGCAGGGGGCATGGAGGATGCACTAGCCTCTCCATGACTATGGTTATTGGTGCTTGTTGTGGATTTTTCTCATGATCTAGTCATATGTATGGGGAAGGGCTCTCCCCCCTCGTTCCTTGCTAGATCCTCATCTGTTGCCTCATCAACCTCACTCATGGGCCGCTCCTCCTCCTCATCATCCTCCTTCTCTCCTCTATCTTGGCCATCATAGTCAAGATATGCATCCTCATCGTACTCCTCATCTATGACATCTATAAATATGTCTGCAACCCTATAGCATGTCTCCTCGACCCTATTGTCTACCTCATCTCCCTCATCTAGGAGTGGTTGTACATCATCTATCAACTCCTCCATAGAAACATGGGACCTAGTCATGATATTGTCCACCACTCCTCATACTCATCTATGGAACTGACGTCATCCGCATTGGATACTAGAGACATATCATGATCCAAGTACCTAGAGTCACTGCAAACAACATCCTCTGCAATGAACCATAAAGAATCACTAGGTCTCTGAGCACTTTGCACTGATCTCCTTAAAAAGGGTTGTGCCCTATGTGCTATCTGGATCTATCTGAAGTATTGCATGACTTGATCATAGTAGAAAGGATGCACTACATAATTGTGTCTTCCAATCAAAAACATGTCAAGTTCTAATCTCCTCATCTATAGAGTGTGATTTGGTGATTGAAGCACAGGCTAATAAGGTCTCTAAAGGATCTTGTCCTCTAGTCAATCAAATTGCACTCTCCAGAAGTGTAAATCACCATACTACCAAAAATTTCATAGAGGATAGTTGAAGGCCGAAGGATACCTCAAGGCTCTCAAACATAGGAAGCTATTAGGTCTTGTACATGTAATATGCTCAAGGCACCAAACATGTAAAAGAAAACATTGTACCATATTGTCCACCTCTTGAAAGAAAAATTGTCCAAGATCATAATATAGGTGCACTAGGATATAGCACCCCCCAAGTATATACTATCGGGTGCTCCACCATCCCTCAAATTAGGTGTACTAGTCCTCCCTCTAGGTGCACTCCCTAGCCATTGGGGATGAGTACTAGTTCAACTATAAGCATCATAATCTATCTAAACAATGGGGCTCATGAATATAGTAGCATCACCAGATCAATTTATGCCCTCACTCTCTCATCGTGCACTGGTCCACAAAGGTAATACTGCATGTCATATTTCATCTAATGGAATGTCTACTCCACTCAAAAACATACTCACCCCAAATAGGAACTTGGATTATGCGATGTATGTCCTCCAGTGTGATCATCATCTTGCCAGTTGATAGATGGAATGTGCATGTATCAACATCCCAACACTTTTCTAGCACCATCAACATCACATCATGGTACCTCATGGGGGGCATGAGGTACACCTAGTATAGTCCTACAGTTTGTAATAGCTTTGTATTTGCCACTAAAAGAGTGGGAGCTAAATCTCTAAAAAGGTTGATCTTCTTGCCACCTAGATGTTGATGCGAAAGGGTGGGAACCTAACAAATAAAAGCAAAAATGTCCTATAAGTAGTCTAAACTCTTCAATTTTTACATCAACAATCATAAAATGTACTAAAGTTATTCTAGTGTTATTTCCTAAAGGCCCTAGGCCCTTAAAACCTTTTTGGGACACTTCACAAAGAAACGAGACACTTTGTGAAAAAGTGGGACACTTCACGAATAAAAGAGACACTTTGTGAAAAAAGGGAACACTTTGCAAAAAAAAATTCCAATGCCCTAAATTAACCTACAAATGTGTAAAAATCATAAAATAACTACGTAAGGACAAAGCGAAGATAGAAGAATCAACTCACCTCATGCTAATTCTTGTCACATGCCACCTGGTCCCACAACACATCTAGTCTCACAGGTATGTAATCTAAAAAGTACATTGCATTCAAATTAACATAATGGGTGCTAGAGAGCTCTGATGTTGATGTTGTTTGTTGTGTTGGAATCATGATTCCACCCTCAACATCATTCAAATGTCTATCATTGTGTGGAATGGTACTTGGAAATTACCTATGATATGATTCATCCTATTCAACATGGTTAGATTGCAACCTTGATTCCACCTCCATAAAGCAAGCAAAATCAAGGGGGGGCATACATCTACCCTCAAATGTAATTTCTAGAAAGAAGTTAGGAAAAAAATATTATTGGATGACTAATGAATTTGTGTTGTAATATGTGGTTCCTAATGCTTTTGTTTGCAGATGACTACACTGGGGGCTTCATTCTCCCATATTGTAAATGAGTATCCTTTTATGAGATAAAGTGTACTATTTAGAGTCCTTTAGCTTACATATGCATGTAGAGTCATATGGCGCTAAAGTGGGGGCTAGATGTGACAACCAGAATTGTACTCCCTTCTAGGAGATAGTACAATCCATGGTCTAATTTGGATCTATCTTGGGCACCCTTGCATTAATTATCCTTTATGATAATCATTTATAGGCCCCTTAGACCTATTATTTTAGATTTTGAGGCTCATTTCACTCAAAAATCCCAAAAAATCACTCAAATCCCCAAAAATCCTAAAAATCCACCTCAAAAAGCTAAGGTGGGACTCATTTGCCACCTTAGGAGAATGAGTCTCCTTAGGTGGGACCCATTTGCCAAGGGTGGAAAATGAGTCCCATTTGGGGACTTTTTCAATTTTGGGTGGGAAAAAATGTTTTTAATTCAAAATTTTGGTGGATGTCAATCTTTGAGATCTAAATAATAGTCAATTAGGTGTTAGTTCCTATAAAAGAAAATTTCTAATTCATTTTTATCAACTCTAAACATTTTAAGCAAGCATTTTTCAAGAGATAATCATCAAGAATCTTCAAGCAAGCTTTCACAAGATCATTCTAATTCCAAAAGCAAGCAAAGTTGAAGCATTGAAGCAACATTTAAGTATTTTTTTAAGGATTTTAAGCTCACTTTCAATCAAGATCTAGCATTGTCAAGGGTTGGTCATGGTTGTCTATGGTGAATCATGATGGATTCTAGGTTGGGGAGATGTAACTAGCCATCAAGAAAATCCTAAAGACTTGTTTACTAAGTGATTCTATCTTCAATTGTCACTCTACATTCAGCCTAAGGAAGGTACAAGCATCATTGGAGCACATTTAGGGTGATTATAGATCACCACAAGTGAGTCATTCATATTTACATTTCCATTCTCGCATCATATTATTGTGCATTAGAATATGATTGTATCATGTTTCAGATTTCTTAGTCTTAGACAAATTGAAGGCTAGGGTTTTTCATGGAATTATCATTATTTCTATCAAGGTTTAATTACCAAACTAGGGGTTTGACCAAGGAAAACCCCCCATTAGCAAATCAAGTTGAATTCTATTTTGTAGGTGTATTTGGAAGATTTGGATCCAAAACTCAAGTTGGAAGGAAAGGGTAGGTATTGGAGTGTAGATTAGAATTTTCAACTTTTGGAAAAGTGAAATAGGACTAATTCCCCAAGAGTCATGAATGAGTCCCACTATAGATATTTGCTAGATCTGTTTGTATTTTTTGATACCTTTTTTCCTGAAATAGACTCTCGTGCAAAAACTTGGATCTGGGACTGACTCACCCAAGTTGGTGAATGACTCCTAGTTGGTTAAAATGTCAAAATCTCTAGAATTTTAAAGTTGTTTCCAGTCACTTCTAGGTTTCTAGGTGCACTTCACTTACCTTTCTACCTTTTTGTTCTATATTACCTGCATTTCTATTGAATTTTCTAAGTCATTGCATTGAATTAGGGTTTTGTCTTACAATTTGCATTCCATTGTCTTTTCTAATTCCAGACTTGATGGTGATCCCCTCATTAGGTCGAATTCATTTCGTAGGATAGCCCTATGGCAAGGTTTCTTTAGAAATTTTTCATTGAGATATCTAGGGTTATCCTTGAGTGGAACATCTTTGAAAGTGGGTGTAAATACATCATCATATGCAAACCATATTTTCATAGGTTCTAGTTATTAATTAATTCTTTTAAATAATATACCTTTGGTCATAGAGGACAAGTAGACGATGAAGTTCGAAAGAAGACAAATGGTAAGAAAATGATAGAGATCACTGAGAAGTGTACACCTGCACACAATAAGTTTTAAGAAAACCTTAAGGATGCACGATATTGTATGAATGAAGCAAAGACCCTATTTAAATTTTATATGAAGTGGCTCAAAGCCACAAAAAGTATCATAGATGAAATGGACTTAATTGAGTCCTAGATTGAGAGAGTTTCCATTGTATATGATTCAACACAAGACTCATGTGGAGACATAAGGTCAACAATCAAGGACTTGTATGAAAAGTATTTCCAACTAAAAGGACAAAAGGAAAAGATCATCATGCAATTTGGGAACATTAGAGACGGTGAACTCAAAGTTTACATTATTTTTTAGTGCTCTAATGTGTGCTAAGAAGGATATCAAGATTAATTTAGTACCCAACACATTAGAAGAAGGAGAAGACACACTGAAGGAGCTAAAGACTCAATGTAGAATGCTTTGAATAGCCAAGAAAATGTAGGACAAAAGTAGGAAAGAATGGAAACTTCATGTTGCAAAGCTTCAAGAGGTAACCTCCTCTGGTTGACAATATTTCTATCTTCTTTATGCATTTTTAGACTTCAGTGTACAAATACAGATGCTGTATGGAATGGTTCCCAATACAAGTTTTTGGTTTTTCTCTGGTACATAAATTAGGTGGATTCAATTCAAACTTTTAGTATATGCATATGTATATATTTTTTAGGGGGACATTTGGTATGTGTTAGAAAAGTTATTTTATGCACCATTTTCCCTTGATGTCAAAGGGGGAGAATATTTTTTGAGATGTTTAGGCATGTTTCCATCAATGAAAAGGGGGAAATTATTGGAAGAATGAGGAGATTTCATTGATGTTGTTGTTGGCAACATGAGCATGTGGGATAAGCACAAGGTATATGTATTTATGCTTTACAGTTTTTTCATTGATGTCAACATTGTATCTTGCTTTAATGATCATGGTGCATATCATGTTGGTTGGATCTAACGTGTTTTAGGATTTTTGCGTAAAAAAATTTACAAGGTTTGATCCAGTGAAGGCATCTATGATGGAAAATGACTAAGTGTTTGCACAAGTGATTCTGTGTACATGGGATCTAGTAATTGGGTCCATAGTGGTTCGCTATTGAAGATTTTTCCTTGTGGTTCTAGTATAATAATTTTGGTTGATAGAAACATTTGATTCTAGAATTTCATCTTGTTTTGGCTCTTGGTGTGAAAGTTATAAGTAACAAAAGTTTGGATTGATAGTTATAGGTGTTTTCTAGTTCTGTGTATATGAGTTGGAGAGTTTACACTTCTCTGGGGATTGGAGTTTGACTTTGCATATTTGAGGATATTTTGACAGATGTCATATAAGTGTGAAATCTAGTTGGCATGATTCTTTGAGCTATGTCTACCATAATATGAATATACAATTAGAGAATTTTTTTGTTAGGTCTCCTATAGTTCTGACCTAATAAGTTTGAAGGTATGTGAAGCTTACTTAAGTATTCCAAAGTTATGTGGGAGCTAATATAGGTATATTTCACCCTATTTTAATTTTTTTTAAGATTTTATTCTTGGAGTGCAGCATGTGTGGTTAGATCTTGAGTGCAGCGTGTGTGGTTAGATCTTGAGCCGACAAGTTATATTTTAACAAATGTCATATGAGTGTGAAATCTAGTGAGAATGATTTTTTAAGCTATGTGTGTCCTAATATGAGTATATAGTTGGAGAATTTTTGTATTAGGTCTCCTAAAGGGCCAACCTAATACGTTTGAAGGTATGTGAAGCTTATTTAAGTATTGAAAAGTTGTGTGGGAGCTATTATAGGTCCATTTCAACTGATTTTAAATTGTTTTAAGATTTAAGTCTTGGAGTTAAGCGTGTGTGGATATATCTTGACCTGACAAGTTATATTTTGTATATTTTGAATGATACATCTAATTAGGCCTACCTAATTGATATTATGAGTAAATATGATATATAAGTTAGATATTTTTTAATATTTTGAAGATGATGAAATGTAAAATGAATTAGTGAATGTGAATTGTGAAAATTTAGTGTGAATGTATAGCAGAGAATAGAATTAAGTTAGATTAGTATTAAGAGTTAAGTCTATATTTTGCACCTCAATGGAATTATATTCTAGCATATTGTATATGCACTTTGTAATAGTTCAAATCTTGACTATGTGCCACAATATATTCTATCTCTTTTCTTTTCTGAGTGGAAAGTGAGTCCACATACAATGACCACTTTTGTAATATAATATAACCAATTATAATATATTGTGAGCTAATCCTTATTGTGGTGTTTCCCATTTTGGGTTTTCCACATAAAAATGTTGGTGTTCATGTGTCATGTGATGTTGTTGGATGTTTTTAGGCTTTCTTTCATTAATAAAATTGAATATGCTATAAGTATTGGATGTTTAAATGTTTAAGTGGTTCAAAAGAATACTGATTCAACCCCCCCTCTCAGTATTTTGGGTGTTCAATAGTCTCTTCCTGACCCCTTGTCTATTATATATATATATATATATATATATATTTGAGTATCTTCTCTAGGAAGAAGGTGTAGGCATATTCAAGTGCTACCCATGTTTTTGCTAATTGGTAAAACTAAACTATATAAATAAGATCATCAAAATAGATATAAACAATGAAAATATCATAACCAATATGTTGGACATCTAAGGTTGGCTCTATGTGGCTTCTACCAAATCCCTTACTTGAGAAATAACTATAAATCCTTGCATACTAAGCATGAAGATATTGCCTCAACATATAGAGAGATTTCTTCAACTTGTAAACCAAATATTATTTTATTGAAATTACATATCTCGTGGGTTGTTAGACATAGAATTCCTCATCTATATAACTATTAAGGATGGTTGATTTTGCATGCATCTAATAAATGGACCATGTATATTTTACAAAAATAGCATATCTTATCTTGATTGTATCATGTCTGGAAATTGATATAAAATTTTACAAATCTATTTGAAAATAATCTAAGTTGTAATATTTCATTGAACCATTAGCATGACATTTCACTTTATAAATCAATTAGAAAAGAATCAGTCAAGTTTATCTTTGGGAAGATGCACAGATTCCCATGTATAATTTTATCAATGGCGTTCATATCATCATTCATAATGTCAATCCATACTAATTTTTTTATCACTTTTTTATACACAAAGTGCTCAACTTAAATCATACTAATCAAAGAAAACAAATAACTAGATTTATATTAGTAATTTCCTCTAATAAGCTTCAAATAAACTTCACACCTTTCTTGAGGAGCCTAGAATTGATGCTAAACTTTAACTATTACCCAAATTTATGTTATCATAAGAACTTGCTTAACTTAATTTGGAGGACTCAAACTTGAGCTACTATTGGAGCTTGAACTTCTACTTGAGCTTTGAGTGAGAGAAAGAATGCAATCATATTTGATTTCAATGACTATTTTTGTATTTTCATGTACACCTATAATGACAAAAATTGTACTCCCTTCTTCGAGATGGTACAATTTATCACTTAATCTGGACCCATTTTAGTACCCTTGCATTTATGACCCTTCAAGTCATCTTTAATAGGCCCTTAAGACCCTTTGTTTCAGATCTCAAGGCTTATTTTGACTAAAATCTCATCAAAATCAATAAATACACTTAATTTTCTTCCAACCCATTACTGGCCCACCTTGAAAAACTAGGGTGGGACTCATACCCCACCTTGGGCATATGAGTCCCCCTAGGCGGGACTGATATGCCACAAGTGGCAAATGAGTCTCATGTGGCCCATTTTTAAGGTTTGAGCTTGAAATTTAGGTTTTTAATTCAAAATTTTGGTTGATGTCGACCTTTGAGATCTAAATAACAATAAATTATGTATATTTCCTATATAAACAAGCTTTCAAGTCATTATTTCCATCTAGAGAAAGAAATTCAAGATCTGAGCATTCACAAGCATTCAAACATTCTTTCACAAGAGAATTCAAGTTTTCAAGAGAAAGAAAAGTTGAAGTCTTCAAGCAACATTATAACATTTTTTCCAAGTCTTCAAGCTCACTTTCATTGAAGATCTAAAATTGTCAAGGATTGATGATGGTTTCCTATGGGGAATCATGATGGATTCTAGGTTTGAGAGATGCAACTTTCCATTGAACCAAGCCTAATGACTTGTTTCCTAAGTGATTCCATCCTCCATTATCACTCTACTTTCAGCCTAAATAAGGTGTATGAATTGTTGTCATGGCTTATTAGGGTGATTGATAGGGAGGTTGGATGAAACAATCACTGTTTCATGCTCTAGGTCTTGCTTGGAAGACTTCTAGCGTGTTTCACTAAACCACTTGCAACCTATAGGACCTATTTCCTTCTTAGGGTCCCTTGGTTTTCTGTTTTCCAACCCAACTATCAATGAAGATTCTCCTACCAAGTCAAGTCTTGGTGCATTCTTGAAACCCTTGCTTTAGCCCTTAATCCACCCTAAAGGCTACAAATCCTCCAAATATTTAATTTAGGTTTCCAAGGGTGTGGAGGTGTTTCTAAAGACTTCAATCCATCCTACCTTGGTTCTTGAAGGTTCATATAACTTCATTTCCTAGTCGCTTCCACCAAACTCTCATTTAGGCCTAAAAAGGCTACTACCCCTAGGAGCCCCAATTAGGCCTCCTCTGAGAAATCAGGTTAGTTCTCCAATCTTTCCAAAGAACACCCCAATCCTTTCTTAGGATTCCTGGTTCATGTGGACGCCTCTTAAATATTTTTGGGGTCTTGGGTCACCACTGTCTGTACAAAGGCTTAACCCACAATTTGGCAAAATTAGGCCTTTACAAACCCTTCCCTGACTTCACTGCAAATTGTTAGGTATTCCTCACACCAAATGGATTTATGGAGCTTTCTCCTCCATGCTATGTCTTGGCAAGACACTTACCTTCCCTCTCCACAGTGTGACTTGTCAGGAAATGGACACCCCTACAAATCAAGTGCTCTAAACTTTTTGTCTTCCCTAGCTGGACTCTTCTTGGCTTGCCTAGGGAAAAAATTCCATAGTAGCTCCTGTGTTTTCAAAAGCCCTAAAACCTACCATATGTACATACATGGTGTCTAGTCAATGTTCGCAAAGGGCTGTACAATTTGTATAGTGGGAAAGTGAACTAACACTCCATTTTCACAAAACTATCTGGTTCAGACCAGCAATAGTATAAAAACAAACTAATTACAAAACACTGCTTGAAACTGAGTAAAGAACCTATCTAAAACAACAAAATGCTTTAAGAACAAATACACTACATCTTACATAAATTACAAGGCCATGATCAATCCATTAAAACCTCACTTCAATGCAAAAATTAGAAATTTCTCTTTCAAACACAATTGCTTTTCTTGAATTCACAAAACTTCAAAACATAACAAATGTTTCTAACCCCACTCCAATGCTGAGGAATTCCATAAATAGGGTCCCTAAAATAGTTATCCTCTTCCTTGGGCTCTTCTTGGCCACTTGTAGCTCCAATTGAGCAATATTTGCAAATATTTTGCAAGAATTCCTAAAAAATCCAAAACCTTATTTTTGAGCTAGAACCTAATGATACCTATTCTATGGTCAACATGACCTTCATCTAATGAAAACCCAACCAAAAATACCATTAATGCTTACATCCAAATGAACTATAGTTGATTGCTTAGTTGTCCTAGACAATACTATCCTAGAAAGACCTTCTAAACAACCTATGGTGATCTATGGGTGCTCCTGCACCATTCTGCCCCCTCTACACAAACACTAAGGAATGTGGGGAGAGATTAGAGATAAATCAATACCCTAATTCTTGAACTGAGCTTCATCCACCCATGTAGCCTTAGATTCTGGTTTTTCCTTCCATTTGATGAAATGTTCCACTTATTCCTTATGTTGGGTAAACTTCTTCACCCTTGACTCCAAGATCATCTCTACTTGCAGCTTGTCTTTAGGAGGTAAGGCTATGTTACTCACATCCTTCAAGACATCCACACTTTTCTGATCCAAGTCAATGACTGGTCCTTTATACCTGATCAAATTAGCCACATTAAACATTGGTGAAATTCCTAAGTTTTCAGGTAGCTCCACCTTGTAAGCATTATTTCCATACTTGGCTAACACCTTACATGGTCCCACTCTCTTCATCTGCAACTTGGTTGATGTTCCTTTTTCCAACCTAGATTTGTTGAGATGGACCATCACATAGTCCCCTACTACAAATTTGATGCAGAGCCATGAGGATTCACAACACATATCAAAAACCTTCAACAATAATCCAAAACAATATTTGTATAACACATGCTATTAGGCATTGTATATCGCATTGGAAACATGACTATGGCAGCCCACAATTTATTTCCATGAACAATCATTAATAACTTCTACAAAACAAATAATGAAGCCAATCCCTCTGGTGAGATTGAATAAAACATAGTTATAGTATTTTCCTCCAATTATTATGACGATCCAATGGTTGAAATGAAAGTTATTATATTTTTCCCAAAACTGCAAACCCTAGGTAGGGTTCAGACCTGCCCTCACAAAAATGGTCATAACTCATTCAAATCTTAATGAAATTTGATGAGACTTGAAGAAAATGAAATTATATTCACATGGAAACAAAATCCAATTGATTTTATATCCAAATTATAGACTTTACATTCCGTACCATCACACTTTTCAGACTGTAAATTCTGCACAATATTGTTAGAATAGGCAGTCTCACAAAAATAATCATATCTTCCACAAAACTTGATAAAATTCAATGAGACAAAAAGAATTCGAAACTAGAAATAGAGATATTTCCATCCATATATGATACTCCATTATTTGATTCCATACCAGGCCGTACAAATGACAACTTCTATCTGGTAACAATGTAAAAATCAGAAAATGCATACCAAACTTGAGGTTTCCATTCATTTAACTTCAAAAATGATGTCTCCAACCACCAATTCGAGTTTTTGAGGGTGTATTTATAAATTTTCAATCAAAACTAACCATTTTCAACAACCTTTTGATTAGTTTATTGACAAAACTACTTAATGACACTTTTTGACAAGTTGCTTGACAATGTTTTTGAGCAACTTTTACAATTTTTACAATATGGACCAACTTTAAACATTATTTGAAAAATGACTTAAAATATTACTTACTAAGACTCAAACACCTCTAAAATGGTTTTATAAACCTTATTATAAGACTCAATACAAAAAATAGATAAACTATTTACAAATGGCCTTATGGAGGCAAGAAATCAAATAGGTGCTCCTGCACCAAAATTGTAGATCTTTCCTAGACATATCCACCTTAGCTTTCAGATTGTGAGTAGCCTCTATAATTGTCTTCTTCACTTTCTCTTGAATCTCCTTCATGTTCTGAGAGAAATCCTCAGCATGGCCACTCTTATGCTCCATAGCTCCTAAACCTCTAAGTTCTCACACACCTCTTGGGTGCATTCCATACACTATTTCAAAAGGACTTTTTCCTCTGATTTGATTCACACTGTCATTGTAGGCATATTCAACTTGTGATATGACCAAGTCCCATGTCTTTCCATACTCCTTGGTGAGGCACCTGAGAAGGTTACCTAACAATCTATTTATCACCTCAGTTTGTCCATTAGTGTAAGGATGGTAGGCTGATCCAAAAGACAAGTTAGTACCTAATCTGCTCCATAGAGTCTTCCAAAAATTACTCATGAAATTCACATCCTTTTCTGAGACAATGCTCAATGGAAATCCATGGATTTTGACAATC
Organism: Sequoia sempervirens; assembly: GCA_007258455.2. Lineage (NCBI taxonomy): Eukaryota > Viridiplantae > Streptophyta > Pinopsida > Cupressales > Cupressaceae > Sequoia > Sequoia sempervirens. The sequence goes on along the minus strand of VDFB02292527.1, from coordinate 33,822,905 downwards.
TCTTTGAAGAAGAGATGAGCAATATAGCTAGCATCATGGGTGGTCTTACAAGGAACAAAGTGACTCATCTTATTGAACCTATCTACCACCACATAGACACTATCAAACCCTATCTTAGTCTTAGGGAGTCCTACCACAAAGTCCATGCTAATACATTCCCATGGTCTGTTGGGAATAGGTAGAGGTTGATACAAACCTGCATTGCTAGCTCCCCCTTGGCTTTCATACAAACTACACACTGTTCCGCATACCTTCTGACATCCCTTGGCAACTTGGGCCAATAATAGAACCTTTGCACTAGTTTCATTGTCTTGTCGATACCAAAATGACCACTAAGACTACCATTGTGCTTCTCCTGGATAAGATTCTCTCTCATTGAACCTTTTGGAACACATAACTAATTCCCCTTGAATAAAAGTCCACTCTACAATGTATACTCTGAGAATTGACTATGAAAGTGATTGTCAAAATTAAAACATACCTTATATGCCTCTAAGAAGTCTTCATCTTCTCCATAGAGATCCTTGAAACTTTCTATCCCAATGCTCTTTATTTGTATCTCTTGCACTGTCAACAACCTCCTACTTAATGCATCTACCACCTTGTTCAGCTGTCCCTTCTTATGCTTGATGGTAAATGTCAAGGCTTGGAGGTATTCCATCCATTTCAAATTTCTATTGCTCAACTTCTCTTGTGTGTTGATGTAGCTAAGTTCCTGGTTATTAGTAAACACTACAAACTCTTTAGGTAGGAGATAATGCCTCCACTTTCTAAGTGACTGTACTAGAGCATATAGTTCTAGGTCATAGGTAGAATACTTTTTCTTAGCTTCATTGAGATTTTCACTAAAGAAAGCTATAGGCCTGCCTTCTTGGCTTAGCACTCCTCCTACTACAATTTCACTGGCATCACATTCCATAATGAATAACTTATCAAAACTAGGTAACAAAAGGATGGGTTGAGTTGCCACTTCTTGTTTCATTTTCTCAAAACACTTCTTAGCTTCAAGAGTCCATTTGAACTTAGTTTTTAGGCCATCTATGATTGTATCACGTACTGGTGCACATATGCCACTAAAGTTTCTCATAAACTTCCTATAAAACTGAGCTAACCCATGAAAAATCCTTACCTATGTCCCAGTGGTTGTTGTAGGCTAGTTTAGGATAGCTTCCACCTTGCTTGGGTCCATCTTCAATGATCCTTTGGATACTACAAACCCCAAATACACAAGCTCTTGTTTAAAGAACTCACATTTTTCTAAGTTAATGGCTAACCTCTCCTCCTGCAATCTTTTAAGTACCAACTCCACATGCTTTAGATGTTCTTCTGTTGTCTTGCTAAAGATGAGTATATCATCTAGATACACCACCACAAATAACCCTGTGAAGTCCTTAAGAACTTCATTCATGAGCATCATGAATGTACTAGGGGCATTTGAGAGGCCAAATGGCATAACTCTCCACTCATATAACCCATCAGTTGTCATAAAGGTTGTCTTCCACTCATCCCCATCTTTGATTTTGATCTGATGGTATCCACTCTTGAGATCCAACTTAGTGAAATATTGTGCTCCTCCAAGACAATCCATCAAATCCTCAATCCTAGGAATAGGAAACCTATATCTGATTGTAATTCTATTTATAGCCCTAGAGTCAGTGCAAAGTCTCCACTTACCACCTTTCTTGGTTGCTAAGACCACTAGTACTACACATGGATTGATACTCTTCCTAATTAGTCCTTGGTCTAACAACTCCTGTACTTGTCTAGCTACTTCTAGGTTCTTGTAAGCTACTTTGTTTGGCAATGAAGCCCCTGGTATGAAGTCAATATGATGATGGATGGATCTCTTTGGAGGTAAGGTTGTTGGTCATCCATCACTAACTATATCCTTGAACTGTTCAAGCAACTTTTGGACTATTCCTGGTATGAATGTTTTCTTAGTCTTATCTTCCTCCTTGGGTTGCACCATGACCACATATCATTCCCCTCCTTGTTGTAGAGTGTTGATAAAATCCTTGACACTACTTAACAAGACACTATGGGTATTTGACTGTCCTTCCTCATCTGACAGTGACTGCAGTTTGAATGTCTTTCCATCCTTCTTGAATGAGATAGTATTCTCCTTTCCATCATATATGGCTTCTCTATCATACTACCATGGTCTACCCAATAGAAGATGGCATGCATCCATGGGAAACACATCACAAATCAACTTGTCCTTGTACCCTCCAATGGAGAACTCCACCGTTGTCTGCTCATTTACAAGAACACTCTGCCCTTTGTTCAACCATGTCACCTTGTAAGGGTTACTGTGGGGTACTTTATCCAACTTCAACTTCCTCACTGCCTCCTCAGAGATAATGTTATCAGTAGACCATGAGTCCACTATAACCTTCCACACCTTTCCAAGTATTTTGCATCTTGCCCTGAATAAGGCTCTCCTTTGCCTTGGCTCTTCTTTGACTGTTTGTCTAATTAGAACCCTGCTAAACATCAAGTTCTCCCCCATTTCTTAATCAATGTGACTAACCTATGGTGACTTGACACTCATAGTGTCTTCTTGAACATATGTTACTCTCTTTTCTATATTTGAATGAGATGCTTTCTCCGGGCACCTATAAGCTAGATGTCCTACTTGACCACAGTTGTAACACTTCATACTAGCAAAGTATGAGTTACTTCTTGCCTGCTCCTCTTCCTCTATTTGAACCTCCTTGAGGTCCTCTACCTCTTCCATAGCCTCCTCTAGAAGTTGTTTCACTTCCATGCTCTGTGAGTTTAGACTCTCCCTGACTTCTTTGTTTAGTTCCTCTACCTTGGTATCCACCTCTATGCACTCTTTGATCTTTGCCTTTACCTTTGTTCTTAGAAGCCTAGTCTTGTTTCCTCTTACTCCTCTTTTCAATCTTTATAGCCAATTGATAGCATTGGTGAATTGTTTTGGGACTTAGAAGAGTCATCTCCTCTTGAATGTTCCACTTCAAGCCATTAAGATACCTAGCCACCTTAAGACTTTCATCCTCTGAAACATTAGACCTCATACAAAGTTTTTGAAACTCCTCAGTATAAGAATTCACATCTTGGTCTCTTTGTCTCAAGCTCTATTTTTTCTTATGCAACTGAATTTCATAATCATCTGGCATGTATGCTTCTCTCACTTTGGCAACCATTCCCTTCCAAGTGGAAATAGGTTTCTTGCCTTCCTTTTCCCTCTTTGTCTGAATGAACTTCGACCATGTCAAAGCAAAACCTCTCAATCTTTACTTTGCCACCTTCACCTTCTGTGCTTCAATGAATCCATCACATTCAAAATTGTTTTCCATTCCCTCTATCCAATCCATGACTAAATCAGCTTCCATTTTCCCAGTAAACAGTGGTATGCCTTCAAGTGCTTTTCCACTCAAAGCCTTCAATGCCTTCAAGAAAGGCTCTTCTTGCAAAACAGGGTAAGGTTCAGGGATCTTGTCTTCCTCTACAACTTCTTCTCTCTTGGGTACCCTACCTTCCAACCTATCACTGACCTCATCGGTCTTGGTTTGCACATTATCCATTGCTTGCTCAAGTTGAGCTATTCTTTTCCTCAATAGCCTATTGTCTTCCTCCTGTTCTTTGACCTTCTTGGCCAATTATGCATTTGTCACCATTTTTGTAGAACCACTAGACTCAATCTCAAACATATATTATTCTATCCCAAATCTTTTGTTGCTCTGATACCAATCTGATAGGGAGGTTGGATGAAACAATCACTGTTTCATACTTTGGGTCTTCCTTGGAAGACTTCTAGGGTGTTTCACTCCACTACTTGCAACCTATAGGACCTATTTCCTTATTAGGGTCCCCTAGTTTACTATTTTCCAACCCAACTATTAATAAAGATTCTCCTACCAAGTCAAGTCTTGGTGCATTCTTGAAACCCTTGATTTAGCCCTTAATCCACCCTAAAGGCTACAAATCCTCCAAATCTTGAATTTAGGTTTGCAAGTGTGTGGAGGTGTTTCTAATGACTTCAATCCATCTTACCTTAGTTCTTGAGGGTTCATCTAACTTCATTTCCTAGTCGCTTCCAACAAACTCTCATTTAGGCCTAAAAAGGCTACTAGCCTTAGGAGCCCTAATTAGGCCTCCTCCGAGAAATCAGGTTAGTTATCCAATCTTTCCAAAGAAAACCCCAATATTTTCTTGGGATTCCTAGTTCATGTGGACACCTCTCAAATATTTTTGGGGTCTTGGGTCACCATTGTCCGTACAAAGGCGTAACCCACAATTTGGCAAAATTAGGCCTTTACAAACCCTTCCTTGACTTCACTGCAAATTGTTAGGTATTCCTCACACCAAATGGATTGATGGAGCTTCCTCCTCCATGGTATGTCTTGGAAAGGTACTTACCTACCCTCTCCACATTGTGACTTGTTAGGAAATGGACACCCCTACAAATCAAGTGCTCTGCACTTTTTATCTTCCCTAGCTAGACTCTTCCTGGCTCACCTAGGGCAAGACTTCCACAGTAGAAACTATGTTTTCAGAAGCTCTAAACCCTACCATATGTACATACATGGAGTCTATTCATTTTTCCCAAAGGTTCGTACAATTTGTATAGTGGGAAAGTGAACTAACACTCCATTTTCACAAAACTGTCTGGTTCAGACCAACAACAGTATAAAAACAAACTAATTACAAAACACTGCTTGAAACTAAGTAAAGAGCCTATCTAAAACCACACAATGCTTGAAGAAAAAATACACTACATCCTACATAAATTATAGGGCCATGATCAATCCTTTAAAACCTCACTTCAATGCAAAAATCAGAAAATTCTCTTTCAAACATAATTGCTTTTCTTGAATTCACAAAACTTCAAAACATAACAAATTCTTCTAACCCCACTCCAATGCCGAGGAATTCCATAAATAGGGTCCCTAAAATAGTCATCCTCTTCATTGGGCTCTTCTTGGCCACTTGTAGCTCCAATTGAGCAACATTTGCAAATATTTTGTAAGAATTCCTAAAAATCAAAAACCTTATTTTGAGCTAGAACCTAATGATACCTATTCTATGGTGAACATGACCTTCATCTGATCAAAACCCAACCAAAAATGTCATTAAGGCTTACATCCAAATGAACTAAATTTGATTGCTTAGTTGTCCTAGACAAGACTATCCTAGACAGACCTTCTAAACAACCAATGATGATCTATGGGTGCTCCTGCACTAGTGATCAGAGATCTCCCTAAGTGAGTCATCCATGTTCATGTTGCATTCATGCATCTCATTCTAGCACATTAGAATAAGGTTTCATTGTATTTCAAGTTTATGAATCTTAGATACACTTAAGGTTAGGGTTTATGTTCACATTTATCTTCAAGATCCACTATTTCTATCAAAGTTTAATTAGAAAACTAGGGGTTTGACCAAGGTAAAACCCCATAAGAAAATCAACACTATATTCTATTTTGCAAGTTTGTTTATGGGTTCAAATATGGAAATCAAATCAGGAAGAAAGAGCAATGATAGAAGAATAGATTTGACATTTGACTTTCTAAGAGAGTACAATAGAACTAATACACCACAAGTGGTGTACGAGTCCCAGTATAGTGAATTTTCTAGATTTCTAGAGATTTAGGCTTGTCATCACCAAATTCCTGTTCCAACCTAGAAACCCTAGTCTGGGACTAATACACCTAGCCTAGTGTATGAGTCCTAGTGTGCCCTAAAGTCTACATTTTCAAAATTTAAGACCTTATTCTAAGCATATTCTAGTTTCGAGGTGTACTTCTTTGATTTCCCAATTCTCTATTCTATTCTACATTCATTTCTAGGTCATTTATTGAAATCTCGCATAGCATTAAGTTTCATAATTAGGTCTTGCATGTTATTAGTCTTTCCAAGCCCTATCTTGGTGGTGAATCCCCTTTTCGTTCTTAATCAAACCCTAGTACAACCTTTAGTAGTTCTCACTCTCCCATAAAATTATTGGATTGGGATCTCTAGGGTTTCCTTGAAAGTAATAAGAGTGAAATAGGAACCCCCCTCATTATGCTTCATCTCCTTACAACACCATTCATTACAACACCATTTTTCAATTACCACACCCTCCCTTCATGAAAATGCACATCTCAAATAAAAATCCATTAATTTTTATTAGAATTATAGAATATGTACCCTTTAATTATGTCAGAATTATCCACAAAAATACAAATTTTGGATTATGTATCTAACATATTTTTCTTGAAAAGTAGAATATGAACATATGTTGGACAACCAAATAGATGAAAATGAGCCACATAAGGCTTATGATCACTCCAAGATTCTTTTCAAGTGATGTTTGGAATTAAACTTTTAGGGCTTTGATTTAGAATGTGTACTATTGTTTCCATTGCTTCTCTCAAATAATAATTTGAAATATTTTTTACTACTACATATTTCATGCCATTTTCATAATGCTATGGTTATTTCTTTTGATAATACCATTTTTTCTGTTGTATAAGTTTTAGTAAGCTATATCTTGGTGTCATTATTGTTGTAAATGGAAAAATATTCAAAATTAGATTCCTCTAGTATTTTTTCTAAATATTTTGAGATAATGCCTACTTTTTTTTCAATCTTAGTTTTAAATTCTTGAAGCATTCAAAAGGTTTAGATTTATATTTAAGAAATGAAAACCATGTGTGGTGAGATAAATCATTAGTAAATGTAAAAAAAAAAGATTATTACCTATATATATCTCTTGCATATCATCACAAATGTCAACATGCACAAGATCTAGAGGAATTTTTTTCCTCCATCATTTATTCACTATAAAACTATTTTGATATTAATTTTGAAGTCTACGCCCTCCACAACCATATTTATTGCTTAAATTGTGGGAAGTCCTCTCATCATATTCTTCTTGCAAATCAAACTTAATCCTCAAAAAAATAGATGACCATAATTTTGGTACTCTTATGCCTTGCATAACCACCCCATTTTGTTTTGGATCAAAATGGGCTCCCCTTGTTTTTGTTCTGTCCTTGTTGTTTTGTTTGGGTCTTAGGAGTTGTTTGTTTTTTCTCCTAGGTCCTTGTTTCTTTTGGTCTGATAGAATTGGAGTCAGAATGCAAACTGGAATTAGAACTCTTGTAAGGTTCCAAGTCTAGATTTGGTCCCAGTTTCAGTCCCACCCTTGTGTTCTTTTCATTGTCTATTGGTCCAAGGTCTCATGCTCTTAGGTCTGTTTCTCCCTTGTGTTGTTTCTCATTTCCTTGTTTTTTGTTTTTTCTCTGGTGGAAGCAAAACCAAAGACAGAACTAAACTTAGAACTTTGTAAAAATTTCAAATTCTATTTATGTTATGATCTTTCTCCCACTCACTTGCTTTATGTTTTTGTCTTCGTTGTTCTTCAATTATGGTCCCGATTCCCATTGTTCTTGTGTCTTTGTCTCAGTGTTTTGTTCCTTTGTTGGGATTGGAACCAGAATCAGAACCAAACTTGGAACTTTGTAAAATTTCCAGATTCTGTTTTGGTTCTGACTCTACCACAATTTCCCTTTGTTTTTTGTCCTTTTTGTAGGACCAAAACTGGAACCGAAGTTGGATAAGAGACTTGTTAAAGGTTTCTTTTTCTATTATGGATATGGATCCGCATCTTCCTTGCCTTTGATTTCCACTAGTTTATTACTCTTTTACATTGTTTTCTTCGCCCCTAACTGACCGTATTTTTGGCATTAATTATAACCTCCTTGCACATGCGAAATGATTTTTAAAACCTTAATGAAGGTTAACTGGCTCATTATCTTTGTTATCTAAGTTGTTTTAGTGAATCAAAGCTAGGGTAACTTTGAGAGGAGCATGATTTGATTACGTAGGTGCATTGGTGAGTGATTCCTTATCTAGTTTCAAGCTTTCTTGTTGGTGTTTCGAGGTAGGCTATTTTCTTGTTCTTTTCCTGTTTGTGTTTGTCATTTTGTATTTGTATTCTTGTTCATGTTGTTCTTGTGCATTCACGAGACCTTTCCTATGAATCTTTGCTCATTCCCCTATGTGTTTTTGGTTTTGTTTTATCCTTTTCTATTTGTTGGTTTTGTTTTTTCTGCCTCTCCATTTGTTTCTTTTGTCATTGCTATCATTTTCATGACAAGTTCATTTTGTCATGCCCTAGTTTCTAACGAGGGTTCCATTTGATAGGGTCCTATATTCTTTAAATGTGTTGGAATATTTCTTAAGAGACCCCTTTGATCTTATTCCCATGTTTGTTCAATGATTTTCATGTTAGGTTCTTGATGCCCTAAATTATCTGAGTTGATGCATCGCACAAACTAGGGTTTGTGTGATAACCTTTCCAATGTCAGGCCCTTAGAGTTAAATTTGGTCTTTATTCGATTAAAGGGAAAGGTTAGGCCCCTTTGTTTGAAATTCCCTTATGGTCCCATGTGACCTAGGTCTTAAAGCTCATGTCACCGCACCTTTAAGAAATTGCTTCATTTGAATGGTAGACTAGCGAAAGTGGACCTGGGAATGAACTTGTCCCACAATTGTTTGCATGGGAGTTCATTCCCAAAATGATCCTACTTTTGACAAGTGTTGCCTTTGATCTTCATCCTTTCCATTGGTGGAATCAGAATCAAAGAGGGGGATGAACTTGGAACTATTGATTGGTTTTGGGTCCAGATTATGTTTTGATCTCGGTTTTGGTCTTGTTCTAGTTCTAGTCTTGATCTTGACTTTGTAGAATTTTTTCCTGTTCTTGATTCTTGTTTGACTCCACTTCTGGTGAATATGAATTTTACTAAGTATAAAGAGTTATCCTAAGGGAGTAGAGAGGTATTTATGATGTAATGATTTTCATGCCTTTGTTTGTCCAATCTAGGGTTTTATTGTAGAAATAAAATATTTCAAGAGCATCGGAGGAGGCTTCTCAAAGAAGCCAACCTATAGAGAGTTCAATACAAGGAACCAATCCTAAGAAGATAAAGGTAGAAAAAATCCCCTACACCCTGAGGTATAAGCACTAGATTCCTACCATTACAACTAGCAAGGTGGATTTAGATTGGGTAGATATCACAGACACAAACCTGGGTCCATTAAGCTATGAAGAGTTGCATGAAGAGACATTCGATTAGGAGGTAATAGGGAGAACATAGAGAATTGTTCAATCTAGATTTGCACATATTTCCATTTTTCCTCTATCAGTCCAGTGTCCTGAATTAATACTTATTACAACTAGAGGCTACAATCCTGCTACTAGACAATGTGTGGACTTGCAGGGGAATATCATTATTGATCTAACACCATAGATGATAAGGTTCATGTTTAATGCACCTACCCCATAGAGCCCTATCCAACTTAATGATGTAGAATCCCTACAACTATATAGCAACAAGAAGGAGGCCAAAAGGACTCATATGAATAAACATTGGATGAGAGTGGAGAAGAAATCCCTAGCCAAGCTCATTGATTAGCCCAAAAGGTCAAATTTTTGCAAGGAGATTGGTGATATAATTATGATGCTTTCCAGAGTGTTTGGGAAGAGGGATTCCTCATAGTTCAAGGAATTGATGCTCCCATTCATTCAAACCATTCTATATCGAAGAACTCAGTTTGATTGGTCGATGATCTTGTCAGAGTGCCTACACAATTAGATGCTCAAAGTGAGGGAGACAAAATGCTTCTTCATGATTTCCTATGTCATATATGTAGCTACAAGAAGAGGTATCTTTCCTAGTTTGAATGCAGTTGGGATATTGGGAGAAGCTCCTAGACAAAAGGAGGTGAGGGATCACTATGATAAGCTAACCTTGAGTCACACTATAGAAGGTTAATGATGCATTTATGTATGTTATCATTAACCAGCTAACAGGAGATGCAGGATATAGACTAACTAGAGATGCAATGGCATTCATTGTAGAGTGGGTACATTGGTACATCCAATAACCCAAGTTCACCTACTTCTAGCTAGCTAGTTTTGATGGTCATCCCCATTTTCTGCCCAAATGTTGCAATAAAAGGATTTTTTTGATGGAGTTCATTTATCAAGCCATAGGGGTCAACACCAAATTTTCCAATAAACATAAGTCTAGTTGTCACAAGTTTACCATGAAATTAGGAGAATATAGTTGTGCACACAATATATCAGCAAAGGTAATTTGTGATGAGTTGATCCATTTGAAATTAGGCTTATATACCTAGGTATGTGTAGGATCATCATGGAAAAAATAGGCCCTTAAGTTGCAAAAAATTCATAAAAGTTGGAGTTATATAAACTTGACGTAAAAATTTGAATGAGATATCTATATTATTTCAAAATTATGTAAGAATAGAATCTGTAGAAAATTGAATGTTGTTTCTAAACTACTAGGTTTATTTAGAAAAAAAAAAAAAATTGGTGAAAATTTGAAATTTCAATGCAATAGTACTTAAATTTTAAGAAAAAAAAAGTAGGTGTCTATCGACCACCCTAACCACAATAAAATGATAATATATTTTTATAATATTTTAAAATAAGTAGAGGACTCATGTTCGGATGTGATGCATATTTTATTTTATTTTACAAGTAAATTAATATTTATGATTTTTTTTTTTACAACTTTTAAAAAATATTAAAAATTGTATGTCTCACCACCTTAACTTGGTCAAAACTTCATGAAATTCATTTTTTCTTTTTTTAATCCTATAGTATACGAAGTATAGAATGTGACGCATGTTTTGGATTCAAAAAATGTGATAGTGTTTGAAAGCTATAGAAGTTTTTCAATCATCCTATCAATCAAGACTTTAGTCATAATTCAAATAGAAAATGAATAATAGTTATTGATTAAATTCAAAGTGAAGCATAATTTATATTGGTGGAAAGATGAGAATATCCTTTAAAAACCCTTTTCATTTCATCAATTTTCAGTAAACAAATAATCGTCAGCGATGTACCCTACAAATACCCATCATATCACCACTTTTTGGCCCATCATGATCCTAGACATACCCAGCTCTAGGACGTATTTTGATCCCAAGCATAAGATGCAAGGTTTGCTCCCTACAACTTTTGACAAGCATTTCATCTTGCTGGAGGATTTTCTGATGGACCTATAGGATGAGTATGATCTAAGAAGAATAAATTATAAAATATTGCCCATTCCACTCGTGGTTGAATATGGGGTGAAGGAGGATATTCTTGATACTCTGTCAGATGATGGGGTAACCTTTGATCCCCAATAGGATGCTAAGAAAATAGGTACTAAAGACTTGGATCCAGTGAACTGAGATGTAAAGGAATGCATTGATATCAAATAGGTGGTCATGAGAGTTGAGGAGCTAGATGCTTAGACCTCTAAAAAGAGAAAGGTTGTAGGTATGACTCAAGGATGCAAAAGGAAAAAAATAAAGATAGCCCCTAAGGGGCCCCTGGAGTTTTTCCCTCCCAATTCTAGAGAGGAGCCTAAGCCTGTGATTCCTGCTCAGGATGTTCCTCAAGAAAATGGTGAAGAGGCCACAATAGAACATGGAGGGGAGACTTCATCTCAACCTAGTGTTTCAACAACTGTTGAATGTGAAGCATCAACTCAACCGCCTCTCACAGAGTAGCCAATTGGGGAAATTCCTACTGGAACCCTTCATAAGGAAGTTGAATCCTTAAAGGGGAAGGAGAATGAAATTGAAATCCATGACATTGACAAATTTTGAGGCCACCCCATCTGATAAAGAAACTCATGTGGTTCCATCCCATGAGGACGATAAGGATGTAGGAATTTTGAATGTCCTCACCCCATAGGATTAGTGGAAATTGTTTGAAGAGGCTAAACAAGAAGCAGAGGCCATAGCACAAGCTAAGGCATTTGCTAAGAACCGGGAATCTAATGCTAAGGCTAGGGAGGAAGATGCAAGGAAACAAAAGGAAAAAGAGGACTTGCTGCAACAACAAAAGGACCAGGAACAAAAGACCAAAGAATAGAGATAAATTGGCTATGATACAAAAGATCCATGAGCTTGAAGAGGAGTAAGCTAGAAAAAGAAGGGAAAGAGAAGCCCTTGAGGATAAGTTTAAAGATGGTGAGGAATCCCACCAAAGGAAAGAAATGGAAGAACACCGAGAAAGTGAGGAGGCTGAAGAGCTTGGCAAGTATGATTAAAGGTCTAAGGAGGAATGGGATAAGGTCAAGGACCTTGAGAGATAGAAAGATCCATGAGCTTGAAGAGGAGAAAGCTAGACAAAGAAGGGAAAGAGAAGCCCTTGAGGATAAGTTTAAAGATGTTGAGGAAGCCCACCAAAGGAAAGAAATGGAAGAACACTGAGAAAGTGAAGAGGCTAAAGAGCTTGGTAGGTATGATTAAAGGTCTAAGGGGGAATGGGATAAGGTCAAGGACCTTGAGAGATAGAGAGATCAAATGTATGAGGAGAAGAGACTAGAAGAAGATTGTTTGAAAAAGGAATTAGAAGCTAAATGGTTGTAGGAGCAAAAAGATAAAGAAGCTGAAAGGTTGGCACAAGAAGTTGCACAAAGGGAACAACATGTACAAGAGGTTAATTCTCAACCTAGGAACACCATATTGTAACCTCTTTCTTTTTTTGTTGTTGCCTCTTCTTCTACAATAGTAGTCACCAGTCCAGCTACTCCAACATGGCTAAAACTTGATCTTGAGAGAAAACACATAATTCAACCTCAACCTTTGAATTGGGATGAAATGATGGAGATAGAGAAGGAAAGAAACAAGAAAAAGGCTAGGGTTCTTCATTCCACTAAGCTCATGGATGCAGGAGAGATTGTTGTTGAATGTGCAATTCTTATGGTGGAGAAAGATAGACAAGACATGCAAATAACTGATTACCAATTGGGCACTCTCAATTTGGGGAGACCTATAAGGAATCAATAGATGAACCTCATTGATATTGTAGCATCCTCAACCAAATCTAGAATGATCAAAGATAAGAAAAAAAGGGATGAACTTAAAGCTCAATTGGATCAGTTACACAAATTCTTGAAGGATGTCTCCACTCTGGTTTCTCAACAAGTTGCTGCTCTAGGGACCCCTATCTTACTAAGCAAGAAAGAAGTTAATGACTTAGTGTGGCTGAGGAGTAAGGTGGGGATGATTAATAGGTGGATTGATAAGCTCAATCAAGAGTTTGGCGAGGTGCTAGCTGACGGGTTTAAAATTCATGAAGGTTCACTTGAGTTGGTGGAAGAGATGAATTAGCATGTTGAATTCCTAGAGAAACAAGAAGAGCAATATAGAGAACATGTCAAAAAATTGAAAGACTTCAACAAAGTGCCAAAGCAGACTCTATTGGAGAAATCAATCCTTGATGAGCATAATACATATTTTATTGAGAAAACATTGAGTATAATCTAGTTTAGATCCAAATTCATCTATGAGCATAAGAATGAAGTTCAAGAAGCTAGTAAAGACTTGAATGAATAGATTGATGAATTGGAGGTGGTGGTTGCTATTCTAGTCAGTCTGGACATCTTGGTCAAAGGTCTTCCTCTGGATAAGTTAAAGTATAAATGGAACATTAGATTTAAGGAAGTAATTTAGAAAGAAGATGACAGAGAAGACTTGTTATTGGATAGACTCATGGACATCAAAGATGAGGTGAAACTTGCTAGAAGGGAATTGATCAAATTGAAAGATATGCAAGAATTTTCCTTAGTAGAGTTGAAGAGAATTAAATTTGAGGGTAATTGGGTAGATGGACATGATCTATACATTCTTCAACAAGTATTCTCCAATTATGATGAGTATCTCCTTGATCAAGAAACACAAGAATGAGTTGGAAGCATAACATTCTCTTCTTAGTGGACAACTTCCTCTCCTCTCCTATTTTGTAGGGTTTTGACATGAGTTGAACTTAAGCGTTCATCCACTAGTTCTACCTTCCTCCTTGGGTGTCAAATTTTGCACAAGAGGGCCATCAGTTATTGAACTAAAGATCAACCAGTATAGTTCCTTCATGCAGTTCCAACTTCTTGATTAGTGGATCTCAATTTTTGTTTAAGAGAAATTTATGCATGACATGCCTATATGTAATTTTGGGCTCCATTTTGTAAAGGTTGGATGATTGAAGAAGGATTAACCACTTGATAATATAGCAAATAGGGATTATAGTTTTAGGATTTGATAATTTTTACCAAGATACATTGAAAGTTCTGTTGAACTTGGATACTTTTACAGTTTTATACAATTTCATGTTATTGTCAAGTTTGAACCTCAATGATAATGTTAATGAATCATAATCATCTATATGCCAATGACTATTGTGCCTAAATGTTTTCTATTTGATGCAAATCAATAGGGGAAACTGGATTTAAGATTATTTCGTTGAATTATCTGTGAATGGAATTACTTTTATGTCTATTTAATTTGATTTTAGCAATGAGTGAACTTGATCTATTTCAATATTGAAGTGAAGATTTAGTGAATGGTTGTGATTATTGGATTTTGCACTATGAATGTATGCAATGGTGTAGGTTATGCTATGGATTGCATCATGTTATGTTTTTTTGGTCAATTGAAGAAACACTTATTGTTAAAGTACATGTCTACATGTGAAGAACTTTTATTTATATTTTATTGTTCTAAAGCCCTAATCTATCTTTTTCTATTTACTTATACCCCCCAAACATAGGTTAATTGATATGATGCATTTTGTATTCCTTTTTACCAATCAGCCCCTTGAATATTATAGTTGCAATGGCCATTGAGAAACATCAACATAGTTGAGAACCAACTACTAGAACCTTGGAAGATAGATTGCTTTATGTTATCTTTCTTTTTCAGGAGAAATTGGATAGAGATATTTTGTTTAATGTTGTTGTGCTATTTTGACCATAAACAAATCTAGTGCTAGAAGGAGGGCCTAAGGAACAAAGTGGCTCGAATTGGGTCATTCTCACCAAAAAGGTTTGAAAGAGTTCATAGATCTTCTCATAATCTGGAACCATTGGTTGAAATCCAAACCCCTGTCGAGTACAAACTTCAAGCTTGTAGAGTTTTTACTCCACCATTTTGACCACCACTTACTCCACCTATATTTCCCCCAAATCCACCTATCCCACCACTAGTTCAACCAGTCCCACCACCACCCATGGCTTTCTTCGTAAATAAACCCTCTTCATTGGGGATTATCCCTAGTGGTACACATGACCTTCCCAAGAATCCAGAGAGATTCTATTCCAAATATATGCACGAAGAATCAAGGAGTACTGAAGAGCATATACAAGCATTTAAAGATGGTTGTACTCGCACTCAAGTGGCCCACCATGATGTTGTGTGTAGATTATACCCTACTCTTTAGGTGACATGGCATACAACTAGTAGTTGAGTCTACAAAAGGGAAGAAATCATGACCTTCTCAATGCTCAATTCTGATGATCCACTACCTTTAGAAAATTGTGACCCAATGACCATGGTTAACTAGCAAGTTCTAATTAAAAACTTGCAACAAGATAGGTTGGTTCTAGGGGAAGAGGCCAATCTGTGAAGTTTTCTCCTCCCCAATTGGTGTAGAATACATTATGAGAGTCATTCTGAGTTGACATGTCAGCCCTGCGTAGACATTTTGAATTATATTTTCTAGGTTGAGGGAACTTGTGAATGCCAAACTAAACCACCCACAAAGTAATTTTCATTTGAAGCTAGGGATGCCACCATCCTACCTAGAACTAGTCTCACTCAAGAGAAATATTTTTCTTAGCTTGAGGAAACCCAAGTTCTATGCTTTGACCTCCAAAGAAATATTGAGGAATCTCAACATTTGTCTATCACACCTACCCTAAATAACCTTCCAATGCCTAATGCATTGATGAAAAACATACTAAGTTGTGATTTGATCTAAGAAAATGTTTAGGAAGTAGTTCCTAAATGGGTTTTGAATATAGGAGAATCTTCTAATAAACCTTGTTTGTAGCAACCTTTAAATCTAGATAGCCAACACCAGTCTGAGCCACCACCTACTTTTAGCAAGAAAACACTTGTAATCTCAAAGAAGAAAGAAATCCCAGCTCCAAACCAACTATGGAGTCTTAAACTTGATGGCTCTAAGTCCAAACTAGGGAGTGGCATAGGAATTTAACTAACCAACCTGAAAGGGAAGACATATTTTGCATCTTATAGGTTGCAGTTTGGTTGCACAAATGTCATGGAAAAATATGAAGCACTTGCTCGAGGACTGATGTTTTATCATCAGAAGAAGCGTACAACTCTCATGGTTATGGGGGATTTTGAAGTTATTGTTAAGCAAATCCATAGTCAATGCACTTGTCACAACAAAAGATTAGCTACCTACATGAACATAGTTTGGAATCTGATTGAAGATTTTGACACTTTTGGAATCACTCTGATTCCTAGAGAAGAGAATTAGATTGCCGATGCACTTGTTGTTGTTGCTAGTACTTTGGAACATATGTAGGACTCCAAGTTAAAGATATTCTCAGTGGAGTTGGTCTCGATCCTAGCCATCTCGAATAATGTCCAAAATTTTTAGGTCTTTGATGATGACCAACATATACTTTCCTTCTTGGCAAGTTCAAATGTCTTTGAGGTTCAAATAATTAATGAATCAAAAAGAGGCAACAAAGATTGGGACCCTGAGAATTGTGATACTAAAGGAATACTCAACTTGAAAAGCAACAAAATTCCCAAGGGGATGGTAGCCTTGGAGAGAATCTTTGCCTTAGACCCTCACACTCATGAAAGGGTGGCAATAGAAAGTGATGGAGGGAAGTACAAATCTATCAATTTAGTTGATTCTAGTCTGGAAAGGAATGTATATATAGGAAAAACCTGCCCCGAGGAAATTAGAGATAAAATTATTAAGGCATTGAAAGAAGAAATTGTAACAATTGCTTGGGGATATGAGGATTTGAGGACCTTTGATACTTCAGTCATCACACATACCATAC
Source organism: Sequoia sempervirens (assembly GCA_007258455.2). Classification (NCBI taxonomy): domain Eukaryota; kingdom Viridiplantae; phylum Streptophyta; class Pinopsida; order Cupressales; family Cupressaceae; genus Sequoia; species Sequoia sempervirens. Next base: position 33,806,037 of record VDFB02292527.1, on the reverse strand, counting down.
CTTTGAAGCTAGAGGTGGAACCCTTTCATCAAAAAATAGTGTCTAGTGAATGCTTTGATCTAGCCATTAATTCAAAAGGAAGTGCAAAAGTTGTTGTCTGCAAGGATAATCTTCCCAGTATGACATTCCACTTGGGTTGCTAACTTGGTTCTTGTGCACAAGAAAAATGGTGAGATTAGATTGTGTGTTGATTTCATGAATTTAAATAAGGGCTCAAAGAAGGATAATTACCCACTTCCTTCTCTTGATGATGTATTGCAAACTATTAATGGATGCCATATGATATCATTTTTGGATGGCTATTCAGGATATAATCAAGTTCTAGTCAGTCATGAAGATAGAATGAAAACTGCCTTCACTACTAAGTGGGGAACATTTTCCTATCAGAGGATTTCATTCGGTCTTATCAATGCTGGAGCTACCTTGCAGTGTGGAATGGATGTAGCATTCAAAGACTTAATAGGGAAATGTATCATTATTTATCTAGATGAAATAATTATGTTTTCTAAAAATAGAAAGTGTCATGCTACAGATTTAGTGAAAATTCTTAAGAGATGTATAAGTTATGGCACATCTCTTAATCCCAAAAAGTGTGTGTTCATAGTTTCTGAAGGGAAGCTCTTAGGTCATGTAATATTAGAAAAATGGGATATCCATAGACCCTGACAGAGTTGAGGCCATCCTAAAATTGACAATTCCAGGGTGTAAGAAGGAAATGAGATCTTTCTTCGAAAGGATCAATTTTGTGAGGAAATTTATAATGGGGTTTGCAAAGATTGTCAAACCTCTTAATGAAATGATGAAAAGTGATGAAAAGATAGAATGGAGTAATGAAGCTAAATCTACTTTTTCATAGATTAAATAGTCAATTTATGAGGCACCAGTCTTAACTAGCCCAGATTACTTAAATCCTTTTTATATCTATTCTTTTGCATCTGATCATTTGTGTGTTGCTGTGTTGACACAATGAAAATGTGAGGGAGATGAAAGGCCTATTGCTTTCATGAGTTCCCCATTTAAAAATATAGAAGTTAGATATATGGCCCTTGAAAGGAAAGCTTTTGCACTTGTGCGTGCAGTAAAAAAAATTCAGACATAACATTCTTCGTAGTCAGTTCATTGCCATAGTTCTTGATCCCACCATGAAGTCTCTCTTCATGCAGAGTGAATTGAGGGAGAGGAGGAAAATGGATGGCCATTTTACAAGAATTTGATCTAGAAATACATCCAATGAAGCTTGTTTGAGGATAGGGCTTATCTAAATCTATGGCAGATGTTGACAAGAATATCACTTTCCAACAATGCATAGTGCAATCATTCACAAAGTATCCTTTGTATATAGATTTGATCTTCTTCCTTCTTAATAATAGATGCCCATATGGGATGAATACTACTCAAAGGAGAGCATTAAGGATGAAGAGTGCTCATTACATGCTTAAAGGAGGATCCTTATAGAAAAGAAATTTTGAAGGTGTTTACCTGCATTGCTTGGATCAGTAAGAAGCAAAGCATGCCATTGTTGAGTTTCATGGTAGACATGGCACAAGGCATGAATCTGTTGATTCCTTAGCACATCAGATTCTTAGATCAGGCTAATATTGGCCCCATGTGTTCTGAGATGCACACCAACATGTCAAGACATGTCATACATGTCAGACATCTGCATCGAGGGAACGTCATCCAGTGATTCCTTTACAACCTATGTATGAGGTAAAACCATTTTCCCAATGGGCATTAGATTTTGTTGGAGTTATTAATCCAAAATCATCTATAGGTCATAGATTCACTCTGATGGCAACTAACTACTGCATGCATTGGACCGAGGCTCGGTCCTACAAAAATAGTACCATAGACATGGTCATCAAATTTCTCAATGAAAGCATCATAACCAGGTTTGGAGTACCATTCACCCTGGTATGTGACAATGGCACTGATTTCTCTTTTGCTGAGTTCATTCAATGGGCCTATGAACACAAAATTGTCTTGAATTATTCGTCTAATTACTACTCTCAGGGAAATGGAGTAGTTGAGTCTACTAGCAAAAACCTATTGGAAGTGATTAAGAAGTTTCTAGAAAACAACCCTAGAGATTGGCATACCCAATTGAGATTTTCCTTATGGGCAGATTGAACATGCATTAAAGTCACCCTAGGGTATTCACCATTCAAGTTAGTTTGAGGTCAAGACCTAGTTTTTCCTGTACATCTATAGATACCTATCCTCAGGTTCATGAAAGATTTCTATTCAAAATATGATAGGATAGAACTTAGACTAGCTAATTTGCTAAATATGGAAGAACAAAGAGATGCTACTTTACAACAGTTCTCTAAACATCAAGTTGTTGTCAAATGGTGGTTTGATAAGAGGGCCAAAATTAAGGCCTTTTGGATATTAGATCTTGTGTTGCTATGGGATAAAGCTAAGGAGAAGAGAGGAGTCTGCCAGAAGTTTGATCAAATTTGGTTGGATCCATATCAAATAGCTGAAATCCTGGGTGAGAATTTTTTTTGTTTGAGCACCCTAATAGGAGAACCTGTTCCATTGCCTATCAATGGTTAGTTTCTCAAGCACTACTTTCGCCCTTGAGGGTCTGATTTTTGTCAATTGTATATATGTAATTATTCATTCCTTTGTTTGGTTTGTTCTTTCTTTTTCTTTTTTTTCCTTTTGTTTTCTTTTTATTGTTTTGTTTTATTTTTTCAAGTGGTTTTTGGGGACCTTTATTTTCTTCCATTTTCAAATGAAGGGGTTGTTTTTCAAATTATGTTGTAGGAACTAGGAGAGAAATTGGTTTAGGTATTTTTAGGTATATCTGTTGAAATATTTTGTTCTAAACTTGTGGCTTATGATAATTTTAACAGTGGTTTGAAAAGTTATTAAGAATAAGGTATATTGTAAACAATCTCATGAACCATGATTGAAATCTTTCAAAAAATAGATAAAACATTTGTCTATATGAAATGGATATTTATCTCAGCATGGCTACATCCCTAATTCAACTGAAAAATATGATTCCCAACACTGTCATAAGGTCCACTGTAGTTGTCAACCCACATTTTAGATCAATTATATCTAAGTATTGAGAAAAGTTAATAAAGAATTCCCACAAGTGAAGCCTATAAAAGAAGAAGAAAAGAGAACCATTAAAAGAAGGAAAACTCAATATCAAATGGGTGATAGAAGTATCTTTATGGGGGCTATGGACACTTTTTTGGTAGTAGAGCAATTCTTTGAGAGAATTAGAAGTATCTCTATTGGGGCTATGAACGCCTAGCTGGCAGTGGAGCAATGCCCAAGTTTTTATTGCACAAAAGTTAAATGACTCAACCTATATAGCTTGAATCTTGGGTATAGTTGATCATGGCTGAGGAAATTTTTTATAAAGAAAAATGCACCAGGGTATGTGTAGGATCATCATGGAAAAAATAGGCCCTTAAGTGGCAAAAAATTTAGAAAAATCAGTGCTAGGCAACTTGACGTAAAAATTTGAATAAATTGTCTATATTATTTCAAAAATATGTAACAATAAAATCTGTAGAAAATTGAATGTACAGTTTCTAAACTACTAGGTTTTTAAAAATAAATAAAATCTATTTGGTGAAAATTTGAAATTTCAATGTAGTAGTACTTAAATTTCAGGAAAAATAAGTAGGTGTCTGTTCGACCACCCTAACCATAATAAAATGATAATATTTTTTTATAATATTTTATATATAAGTAGAGGACTCATGTCCAGATGTGATGCATATTTTTTTGTAATTTTTTTCCAAGTAAATAATTAATTATGAATTTTTTATTACAACTTTAAAAAAATAGAAAAGCTCGTATGTCTAACCATCTTAACTTGGTCAAAACTTCACGAAATTTATTTTTTATTTTTTTAATCATATAGTATGTGACGCATGTTTTGGATTCAAAAAATGTGATATTGTTTGAAAGTTATAGATGTTTTTCAATCAACCTATCGATCAGGACTTTAGTCGTAATTATAATAGAAAATGAATAATAATAATTTATTAAATTCAAATTAAAGAATAATTTATATTGGTGGAAAGCTGAGAATCTCCTCTAAAAACCCTTTTTGTTTCATTAATTTTGGGTAAAAAAAATGTTGTCAGCCACATACCCTACAAATACCCATAATATTGCCACTTTTTGGCCCATCATGATCCTGCACATACCCACCATATATGCACAGACTCAGATTCAAAGTAGTTCATGTTGATTTACATCTGAGATTGCAACTCAACCTTACTCAATATATTTCATCCTACTTGAATTAGCATGTTCATAAACCAGAGGTTCTAGGTGACTGAATTCTTTAGTATCTTGAAAATGGGTAAACCATTATCCCAGCCGAGTCGCCATTTGTTATGCCTTGCATAACCACCCCATTTTGTTTTGGATCCAAATGGGTCCCCCTTGTTTTTGTTGTTTCCTTGCTATTTTGTTTGGGTCTTAGGAGTTGTTCATTTTTTCTCCTAAGTCCTTATTTCTTTTGGTCTAGTAGAATCAGAGTTAGAATAAAAGCTGAACTTAGAACTTTTGTAAGGTTCCAAGTCCGGATTTAGTCACAGTTCCAATCTCACCCTTGTTTTGTGTTCTTTTCATTATCTGTTGGTTGGTCTTGTGCTCCTGGGTTGATTTTTCCCTTGAGTTGTTTCTCGTTTCCTTGTGTTTTGTTTTTTGTTTGGTGGAAGCGAAACCAAAGATGGAACTAAACTTGGAACTTTGTAAAAAATTCGAATCTATTTCCATTTTGATCCCACTCTCGCTTGCTTGCTTTGTGTTTTTGTCTTCGTTGTTCCTTGGTTAGGCCTAGTTTTTCATTTAGGTCTTACTTCCCATTGTTCTTGTGTCTTTGTCTCAGTGTTTTGTTCCTTTGTTGGGATTGGAACCAGAATCAAAACTGAACTTGGAACTTTGTAAAAGATCCAGGTCCATTTTTGGTTTCGACTCTGCCCCCATTTCCCTTTGTTGTATGTCCTTTTTCACAGGACCAAAACTGGAACTAAAGTTGGATTTAAGAGACTTGGTAAAGGTTTCTTGTTCTATTCTCTATCCGGATCTGTATCTGCCCTACCTTTGATTTCCTCTAGTTGATTACTCTTTGCATTGTTTGCTCCACCTCTAACTGACTGCAATTAGGGTATTAATTACAACCTCACACATGCAAAATGATTTTTAAAACCTTAATCAAGGTTAACTAGTTCATTATGTTTGTTATATAAGTTGTTTTAGCGAACTAGAGCTAGGTTAACTTTGAGAGGAGGATGATTTGATTGTGGAAGCACATTGGTGAGCAATTCCTTATCCAATTTCAAGCTTTCTTGTTGGTGTTTCAAGGTAGGGTCTTTTCCCATTCTTTTCCCATTTTTCTTTTCCGTTTTGTTTTTATTTTCTTATTCATGGTGTTCTTGTGCATTCACGGGACCTTTCCTGTGAATCTTTTCTTATTCCCTTGTGTGTTTTTGGTTTTGTTTTGTCCTTTTTTGTTTTTCATTTTTTCTTTTCTGCCTTTTTGTTTGTTTCTTTTTCTGTTGCTATCATTTTCAGGGCAGGTCCATTTTGTTGTGCCCTAGTTTCTAACTAGGGTTCCATTTGATGGGGTTGTTTTTGCTTTAAATGTGTTGGAATGTTTTTTGAGACCCCTTTGATCTTATTCCTATGTTGGTTCAATGATTTTCATGTCGTTTTCTTCATACCCTAAATTATCTAAGTCAACGTGTCGCACAAACTAGGGTTTGTGTAGTGGCCTTTATAATGTCGGGCCCTTAGAGTTAAATTTGGTCTTTTTTCTATTAAAGGGGGAGGTTAGGCCCCTTTTTTTGAAATTCCCTTATGGTCCCATGTGACCCAGGTCTTAAAGCTCATGTCACCACACCTTTAATAAATTGATTCATTTGAATGGTAGACTAGCAGAAGTGGACCCGTGAATGAACTTGTCCCATAATTGTTTGCATGGGAGTTCATTCCCGAAATGATCCCACTTCCTATGAATTTTTCCTCTGATCTTCATCCTTTCCATTGGTAGAAGTGGAACCAGAGTGGGGGAAAAACTTGGAACTATTGATTGGTTTTGGGTATAGTTTTTGTTTCAATCTTTGTTCTTGTCTCGTTTCAGTTCTGGTCCTGATCCCACCTTTGTTAAATGTTTTCTTGTTCCTAATTCTTTTTTTACTCCACTTTTGGTGAATATGAAATTTGACTAAGTATAAAGAGTTATCCCAAGGGAGTAGAGAGGTATTGATGATGTAATTATTTTCATGCCTTTGTTCATCTAATCTAGGGTTTTATTGCAAAAATAGAAGATGTCAAGAGCATCAGAGGAGGCTTCTTAGAGAAACCAACCTGGAGAGAGTTCAAGACAAGGAACCAAGCCTAAGAAGATAAAGATGCAACAACTCCCCTACACATTGATGTATAAGCACTAGTGTCCTACCATTATGGTTAGCAAGGTGGATTCAGATTGGGCAGATATCACAAACACAAACTTGTGCCCATTCAACTATGAAGAGTTGCATGAAGAAACATTTGATGAGGAGGTAACAAGGAGGACAAATAATTGTTCAACCTAGATTGGCACATTTTTCCATTTTTCCTCTATTAGTCTAGTGTCCTAAATTAATAATTACTATAGCTAGAGCCTACAATCCTACTACCAGACAATGTGTGGACCTACAGGGGAATATCATCATTGATCTAACACGATAGATGATAAGGTTCATGTTTAATGCACCTACCCCACAGATCCCTAGGCAACTTAATGAAGTAGAAGCCTTGCAACTATATAGCAATGAAAAGGAGGATAGCAAGACTCATATGAATAAAAATTGGATGAGAGTGGAGAAGAAATCCCTAGCCAAGATCCTTGATTATCCCAAAAGGCCAGATTTTGGCAAGGAAATTGGTGATATAATTATGATGCTTTCTAGAGTTTGGGAAGAGGGATTCCTCACAGTTCAAGGAATGGATGTTCCCATTCATTCAAACCATTCTAGATGGAAGACAATAGTTTGTTTGGACGATGATCTTGTCAAAGTGCCTACACAATTAGATGCTCAAAGTGAGGGAGAAAAAATGCTTCTTCATGACTTCCAATGTCATATATATATGCAACTGGAAGAAGAGGTATCTTTCCTAGTTTGAATGTAGTTGGGATATTGGGAGAAGCCCCTAGAAAAAAGGTGTGGGATCACTATGATCAACTAACCTTGTAGACCTCTAAGTCACACTATAGAAGGGTTAATGATGCATTTTTGTATGTTATCATTAACCATCTAACAAGAGATATAGGATATAGACTGAGTAGAGATGCCATAGCATTGATTGTAGAGTGGGGACATTGGTACATCCAATACCCCAAGTTCACCTACTTCAGGTTGGGTAGTTTTTATGGTCATCGCAATTTGCTACCCAGATGTTTGAATAACAAGATTGTTTTGATGGAGTTCATTTATCAAGCCATAGGGGTCAACACCAAATTTTCCAATAAATGTAAGTCTGGTTGTCACAAATTTACCATGAAATTAGGAGAATATAGTTGTGCACACAATATAGCAGCAAAGGTAATTTGTGATGAGTTGATCCATTTGAAATTAGGCTTATATACCTCTAGGAAGTATTTTAATCCCAAGCATAAGATGCAAGGTTTTCTCCCTACAGCTTTTGAAAAGCATTTCATTTTGTTGGAGGATTTTTGGAAGGACCTACAAGATGAGTATGATCTAAGAAGATGAAATTATGAAATATTTCCCATTCCACTCATGGTTGAATATGGGGTGAAGGAGGATATTCTTGATACTTTTTCAGATGATGGGGTAACCTTGGATCCCCAATATGATGCTGAGAAAATAGGTACTAATGTCTTGGATCCAGTGAATTGGGATGCAGAGGAATCCATTGATATCAAATAGATTGCAAGGCCGGTCTTGGATAGACGTATCTAGTGGGTGGTCATGAGAATTAAGGAGCCAAAGGCTTAGACCTTTAAAAAGAGAAAGGCTCTAGGTACCACTCTAGGATACAAAAAGGAAAAAAAGAAAGATAGCTCCTAAGGAGCCCTTGGATATTTTCCCTCCCAATTCTAGAGAGAAGCCTAAGCCTATGATTCCTACTCAAGATGTTTCTGAAGAACATGGAGAAGACGCCACAATAGAACATGGAGGGGAGACTTCATCTCAACCTGGTGTTTCAAAAGTTGTTGAAGGTGAAGCATCAACTCAACCTTCTCTCATAGAGTAGCCAATTGGGGAAATTCCCACTGGAACCTTTCATAAGGAAGTTGAATCCTTAAAGGGGAAGGAGGATGAAATTGAAATCCATGACATTGATATAGATTCTAAGGCCACCCCATTTGATAACTTGAGACTCATGTGGTTGCAGCCCATGAGGAAACTAAGGATGGGGGAACTAAGCATGTCCTCACCCTAGAGGATTAGTTGAAACTATTTGGAGAGGCTAAACAAGAAGCAAAGGCCAAAACACAAGCTGAGGCACTTGCCAAGAAGCATGAATCTAATGCCAAGGCTAGGCAGAAAGATGCAAGGAAACAAAATGAAAAAGAGGACTTGCTACACAACAAAAGGAGCTGGAACTCAAGACCAAAGAAGAGAGAGATAAATTGGCTATGATAGAAAAGATCCATGAGCTTGAAGAGGAGAAAGCTAGACAAAGAAGGGAAAGAGAATCCCTTGAGGATAAGTTTAAGGTTGTTGAGGAAGCCCACATAATGAAAGAAGAGGAAGAAAGCCTAGAAAGAGAGAAGGATGCTAAAGAGGTTGCCAGGTATGAACAAAGGTCTAAGGAGGCATGGCATAAAGTCAAGGAGCTTGAGAGACAGAGAGATCAGATGTATGAGGAGAAGAGACTAGAAGAAGAGCATTTGAAAAAGGAATTAGAAGCTAAAAAGTTGTAGGAGCAAAAAGATAAAGAAGAATTTGAAAGGTTGGCACAAGAAGTTGCACAAAGGGAACAACAACATGTACAAGAGGTTGATTCTCAACCTAGGACCACCATATTGCAACCTCTTTCTTCACCCACTGCTACCTCTTCTTCTACACAAGTAGTCACCACTCCTACTACTCCAACATGGCTGAAACTTGATCTTGAGAGAAAACAAATAGTTCAACCTCAGCCTCTAAATTGGGATGAGATGATGAAGGAGATAGAGAAGGAAATACCCAAGAAAAAGACCAGGGTTCTTCAGTCCACTAAGCCCACAAATGTAGGAAAGATTGTTGTTGAATGTACAATTCTAATGGTGGACACAGATAGATAAGACATGCAAATAATTGATTACGAAGTGGGCACTATCAATTTGGGGAGAGCTATAAGGAATCAACAGATGAACTTCATTGGTATTGTAGCATCCTCCACCAAATATAGAATGATCAAAGATAAGTAGAAAAGGATGAACTTAAAGCTCAATTGGAACAGTTACACAAATTCTTGAAGGATGTCTCCACTTCGGTTTCTCAACAACCTGCTGCTCTAGAGACCCCTATCTTACTAAGCAAGAAAGAAGTTGATGACTTAGTGCAAATGAGGAGTAAGGTGGGTATGCTTAATAGGTGGATTGATAAGCTCAATCAAGAGGTTAGTGAGGTGTTGGCTGATGGTTTTAAAGTTCATGAAGGTGCACTTGAGTTGGTGGAAGAGATGAATCAACATGCTGAAGTCCTGGAAAAACAAGATGGAGAATATAGAGAACAGTTCAAGAAATTTAAAGACATCAGCAACATGCCAAATCATACTCTATTGGAGCAATCAATCCTTGATGAGGATAATGTAGATTTTATTGGGAAAACATTGAGTATAATCCAATTTAGATCCACATTCATCTATGAGCATAAGAATGAAGTTCAAGAAGCTAGCAAAGACTTAAATGAACAAATTGATGAATTGGAGGCAGTGGTTGCTATTCTAGTCAATGTGGGCATCCTGGTTAGAGGTCTTCCTATGGATAAGTTAAACGAGAAATGAACCATAATATTTGAGGAAGTAATGTAGAAAGAAGATGATGGAAAAGACTTGTTATTGGATAGACTCAAGGACATCACAGATTAGGTGAAAGCTGCTAGAAGGGAATTGATCAAATTGAAATATATGCAAGAATTCACCTCATCAGAGTTGAAGAGAATTAAATTTGAGGATGATTGGGTAGATGGACCTGATCTAGACATTATTCAACAAGTATTGAGTATCTCCTTGATCAAGCAATGCAGGAATGAGCTGGCAGCAAAACATTCTCTCCTTGGTGGAAAATTTCCTCTCCTCTCCTATTTTGTAGGGTTTGATATGAGTTGAACTTAAGCTCTCATCCACCAGCTCTACCTTCCTCCTTGGGCATCTAATTTTACACAATAGGGTCATCAATTATTGAACTAAAGATCAGCCAGTATCGTTCCTTCATGCAGTTCCAACTCCTTGATTAGTGGATCTCAATTTTTGATTGAGAGAAATTTATGCATGGCGTGCCTATATGTAATTTTGGGCTCCATTTTGTAAAGGTCGGCTGATTGAAGAAGGATTAGCCACCTAATAAGATAGTAGATAGGGATTATAGTTTTAGGATTTCATAAGTTTTACCAAGATACTTTGAAAGTTCTATTGAACTTGGATACTCTTACAGTTTTATACAATTTCATGTTATTGTCTAGTTTGAACCTCAATGATAATGTTAATAAATCATGATCATATGTATGCCAGTGAATGTTGTGCCTAAATGTTTTCTATTTGATGCAAATCAATAGGGGAAACTAGATTTAAGATTATTTCATTGAATTATCTATGAAAGGAATTACTTTTATGTATATTTGATCTAATTTTAGCAATGAATGAGTGATGTGTTTCAATCTTGAAGTGAAGTTTTAGTGAATGGTTGTGATTATTTTATTTTGCACTATGAATGTATGCAATGGTGTAGGTTATGCTATGGGTTGTATCATGTTATGGTTTTTTGGTTAATTGAAGAAACACTCATTGTTAAGGTACATGTCTAGATGTGAAAAAGTTTTATTCATATTTTACTGTTCTAAAGCCTTGATCTATCTATTTCTATTTATTTATACCCCCCAAACATAGGTTAATTGATATGATGCAGTTTGTATTCCTTTATACCAGCAAGCCCCTTGAATATTATATTTGCATTGGCCATTGAGTAACATTAGCATAGTTAAGAACCAACTAGCAGGACCTTGTAAGATAGATTGCTTTATGTTATCTTTCTTTTTCAAGGGAAATAGGATAGAGATATTATGTTTAATGTTGTGTTATTTTGACAATCAATAGGTACCATAACCATGAATCATCTATGGTTTCTTTGAGGGCATGCCTCTTAGTGGAATCTGATGTGAGAGAACATAATCTAATCTATCATGCTACAAGCTTCCCAATACTTAAAAGATTGTGGTATAGTTTTGGCACATGCAAAGTATTATGAATACAATTATTTTATCCTCAATTACTCTCCACCACAAGCGTACCTTTTACAATTGTATAAACTTATTTATCATCACAAAGTTCTTAGAGAATCATCTAATTTGACAAAGAGATAAAACTTATCTTTCATGTGATTTGAGTAGCCTCTATCCTAGAATCACATATCCTTTTGATGTTATTCTTTCAAATTGCGTTTGAAAAATGTGGAATGCTTTGAATCTTCAAGATAGTTGTCTCTTGACTTATTCAAATGAGATTCTTTTTTTCTACTTTCAAATTGATAATGCCAATAATATTCATAATATCTACACTAAATTCTTCCTATTCCTTTACTACTTCCTATCACATCCCTAGTAATTAATCTCATAGAATGGAAGTCAAAGAGAGTAAAGGTGGGAGTATGTGTGCTAGGAAAGAGGAAAATATATGGTGCATTTAATAAGGCATCACACCCTTGTCATTTATCCTTGAATGTCATGTGAAGGTATGGGCATCAATTCTTTTCCATGAGAAGGCTGTAGGATGTGGAAAAGATATGGTGCCTAACAACATTTAAACCCCTATGACCCCTTAGTATGTAGATTCATACTTTGTTTTGGAGAGAAAAATTGCATGGGGAGTAGAATCGCATGGAGAGAGGAAATAAAGTGATTGGACAAGAGAAGGTAAGAGGAGGTTAGTGAGAACAAAGATGCCCTCATCGAATACCCTGATTGCAGGTTATGCACATAATCAATTTGTTGAAATAGATTTAGAGACTTTGAAGCAAATTCCATTGGCAGGTGTAAAAACCACGTTTCACAACAATAGCCAGTAGTCTCCTTGCCTATTCAAGGAGCAAAGTCTGAATAAGCTACGATCATCCATCCAAGTCAAGAAATGATGAAAATATGGGAGATAAGATGAAGGAATGCAGATGCCTTAAAGGGATGTGATGGAAAACCTTTTGAAGAAATCCATGGCCCAGAATGGGTAAGTGCAATTGCATCTCAGTGAAGGAAATGACTGTTCTGTATACACATAATGGGTTGGTTGAAAGATAATGCAATCTTTTAAGTCGATGCCATTGTTGGCACAAAATCCAGACTTCATAACCTTTAAAAACATCCTCACTGCCTGCGATGAAGTGGGCTGCTCAGAAAGTAAGCTACAAATATGTAACTTCATCGCCTTGAAGGGTATTTGTGTTATAAGTATATATTTCTATTATGGGTGTATGATTTGGTTTCAACAGCTGTCCATCGAGAAGTTGCATATCTGAGTCAGCTATGGGACGTAAGGGTACTGGTTTTATAGATTTTGTAGCCTGAAGATAAAATAATATAGATTATATAAATTCATAACAGGAGAACCGCCGCCTCTCCTCTGTCCATGCACTCCCTAAATGATAACATATGTATGAATGGGAAACATAAATTGGAAACATAAGGTGTATGAAAAAAGCATGCCTCCAGGAAATATAGTTACTTGAAATGCCTTGGCCGTAGGGTGAGTTGCATAAGGGAATTGATAGTTGAGCATTGTAAACCTTCACGCGCAGGCAATGAGCACTTCCCCGCAATTCTTAAAATGGATATTTCGAGGAGAGCTGGCACATTTAGTATATTTAATATTGTCCATCGAAGTTAAGTAGTTAAAATAAAGTGTGTATATATATATATATATTCGTTCAGCATGTTTAGGTTCTCCAATTAATAAAACTAATAAAGTAGAGCTTTGACACTATTGTGTTAGATGTGATATCTAATTTACCACAATAAGAGGTATAGATTACATCATAGACCATTCAAATTTTAAGAAATAAAATGGGTTTATCAATAGCAAGCTGTAGTCTTATCACCATGATTTTATGGTCAAAAGTATTGTGATGTATATGACAGTTGTAAAGACCAGATTCTTTAACAATATTTGAGAAATATTATGCATGTTGTAAACCTTGTCAACATTAAGGTGGTAATTAAACTTGTTGTAGTTATGACTGTTTGCGATCTACTTTTAGAGATTGCATAAATGAACTAAATGTTTAAGTATGTTCTTTATTCCTTGTTGATCTATAAGTTTGATCTATACTTAAACTAATATTTAAGAGATCTTTGTGTCAAAGAAATCCTCTAGAAGCATGTAATGGTTAGAAAGTGAAAAGAGTGCAATGATTGTTGTTAAGTTTATACAGTCTTTATTAAAAAGTGTTAGTCATATTGAGAAGATATTAAGATGCGTGTGATTATGGAAAAATTTCGGAAATTCTATTGCAATGGAAATATGTGTAAAGTGTTCCTCTAATGTCATGATATCTTCCTTGCTAAATGCAAAATTTAGGCATGCCATATAATATTAAAATGGTATTTGGGTAATGGGGTAAAGGTTAAACATGACTACCAATTATCTATTAACCACTTGAGTAGAACCTCAATATTGAATCTATTATTGGAATTTTGAATGGAAGTATTTTCCTATAGCAATAGGGTTAGCTTTCCTTGTATGTTGTTAAGCATTAGTTAAAAGGAACCCTATGTGGGTAATGATTAAGCTTGAATTATATATATATATATATATAACCCTCTTCCTATTAGCCTCTACCTTAGATGATTAATAATCCTTTCAAGTTAGGGAATTATTAGACATAACTATGTTTTTCAACTAAGAAGGGGGAATTATGCTAACCTTAAGACTTTTATATCTTTGAATCTTATTATGGCTTTACATCCTTAGCTTAAAGGTGTAGAGAGGTTATAAAGAGCTATTTTACCCCTTAGTTATCTTGACATGTGTGTGTGAGGAGTTGAATTGGAAATTTACATCAACAATCTAAGTAAGAAGATTTATACATTAATGGTCGCAATGTGATCATGTAGGTCCAAAGATAATTTCGTATTACATAATAAGCTTATCCCATAGGTCAGTGAAACAAATCTATAAGAGATTTGGGATGTTCAAGTTGGATTATAAATAAAATGGGTAGAGTTTGATCCAAGACCTCAATATCCTTAAGGGGGAGTGTTAGCAAATCCTTGTTATGGGGAAACCAATGTGTATGTATCCCTTTTGAGACCTTGTAAGGAGAATTACATGTGACATTGATTTATTTAGAAGTGAGTACATTGGCAGTCCTTGGGTGATGAATCCCTCTATGACATCAACTACATAGGGGAAGGGTCTAGGTGGGTAACTCCTCAATGTTGGGGTTGTTCCTATTTTGTTTGACCTTCTGTCTTTAGTAGGCTTCGAATGAGGCTGAATGGGTATTGGATGGTTATAAAAGAAAACTTGATAACTTGCATTCAAAATATAATGTCTGTGTTTGAATAATAAGCTAAAGGAAGGGAATGAATTAGACTACTTGGTAGTGGTTACTAGTTGAGTCGAGCTTACCTCATGTTGGTACTAAGTGAATTCTTTTATGTATTGTGAATATTAACCTCAAAATTAAATGACTAGATGTATATACTTCTAATTTAGTTGATTGTGATATACTTATTCTACGTTAAGAACCTATCTTCTACTGATTGTGCTAAGCATGAGTCAAGGAGAAATACTATTATGCTCAAGGTTAATAGGTGTCTAGGGGTAGTACTATGCTCGAGATGGACCATAGTCAAGGAGTAGATTTATTATGCTCAAGATTGATAGGTGTCTAAGGGTAGTATTATGTTGGTGATGGAAAGTAGTCAAGGAGAAAGACTATTATGCTCAAGATTGACATGTGTCTAGGGGTAGTACTATGCTTGGGATTGATATTAGTCAAGGAGCATACTATTATGATCAAGATTGATAGGTGTCTAGGGGTAGTACTATGCTTGAGATGGAAAATATTCAAGAAGTAGTACTATTATGCTTGAGATTAATAGGTGTCTAGGGGTAGTACTATGCTTGAGATGGAAAGTAATGAAGGAGTATACTATGTCAGTTATGGCTATCCTTGGTTGCTTAGCCATCTGGTGGACTATAGGGAAGAGAGTTTCTAATGAATAATAGGTAGGTATTAGTTACACTAACTTCATAGTATAGTTTTGGCATATCTTGATGTGTAAATGGTATACTTAACCCTATTGAGTTGAGGGTGGACCCCTGGTGTAGTATGGGGCACATCGAACCCTCCTCCCAATTTTCCAATGGTGCAAAAGAAAGATGAAAAGGATGGGACCTATGGTGTAGTGTACAATGCATTGATATTCCCTTTCTATTTGGGATGCACTAAGGGCAAGTGTGCATTAGCCAACGTGAATGTGTTTTTCAATCATTATGGTATTCATTACATGTATGGCCCAATCCCTATTGTACTTATGATGTACATATGAGTGAATAACTAATGTACTAGTGATGTATGTATGAGCTAGTCACGATTGTGATGTGATGTACATGTGAGCCATCATAAAGTACTTGTGATGCACATATGAATTTGTCACCGAGTGTATAAGTGACGTATGCTAGAGCTAGTCAATATGTATATGTGACATGTTGGAGCCACACTATATGTATATGTGGCATATGATGGTGCTAGTCACTATGTATATGTGACATATGTTGTAGCTAGTCATCAGGTATTTATGATGTATGTTGTAGCTAGTCGCTATGTATATGTGACATGTGTTGGAACCAATCACTATGTAAATGAGATGTGTATGAGCTTGTCACCTTGTGTATATGAGATGTATGCTTGAGTCACTCCCTATTAGAATTGGGGAATTATGGAATTATATGAACCTTGAGTATCTGTGTATGTTTGCATACTATTGATTGGTAATGTTTGGTATAATACCAACACTTGATGGTGAGTTGCTATTGTTATATTCAGTCGGACTATGTTTTACTAATAGTCATGGTTTAAAGAGAGATCAAAGATCTCATACAAGAGGAGAGAATGGACTCCCTCTAACATTGTGGGGTGAACTACGAAGGCTTTGATTTCCTACAAAGGGATACATAGGCAAGGTAATCAAAAATGAACCCTCAAGGCTTAGTTCTGGGTCTACAAATGACCTTAACCTTGGGAGCTTACCACTTGCATGTGTATGAAAGTAAATGGCGGCGTCTAGTTGACGCCACCATGGTAAATGAAGAAGTTTAAAGTTAGCACTTTTAAGCTACATGGAGGATGTTCATGATTAAGTTTTGTATTGGGCTTGAATTGATTTAAGGAAAAAAATTGGTAGCAACCAAGGGATGGTTGTTACACTTCATCTCTTAGTAGAAGACCTCCCTTGAGATTTATTTAAGTGAAAGAAGTATTGTAGATTTTTCTTCAATTCTTATAGTAGGCTAGAAAACTTGCACCAAGCTCTCCATAGAATGTTGTGCATATACTCCTGATGAGATTCCAAAAGACCCATCAACTCTACGACTTTGAATATGGTTTAATTTTTAATTTTTTCAATGAGTATCACCACTGAATCAAATTTAGGGAAAGGAAATCTATAAAAATTATACAATTTTCTATTGTGTAACTAGTTTCTCTTGAATCTCGAGCTAGTTCACAATTCCTTGAGTCATTGTAATAAATTATTGAATGTACACAGCTTCTTTTATCTTTAAATTTCCAAAAACTCTTTGAAAGGATTGAAGTCTTGCCAATCTAATTTTGTGAGATCCCATGTAAGCAATTTGCTGAGCATTCCCATGCATCCTTTGATTTTATCATGACAAAAATATAGGGAAATTTTGAAATATCCAATGTAGATTTGATGTTTATAGACCTCGATTTTCCTTTTTCTATCCTCCTTCAACTGAGTTGATTGATTTTTTGTCAAGGCATTAAAAGAATTCTCATCTGCAAGTTCTATGTATCCAACTTCCACTAATTTCAGAGACCTTGGGATGATATTATGGTTTTCATTTCGATAAAGCGATAGCTGTCTCTTGTAAACAATGAAAATTGAAATCGAAAACTAGCGCTATTAATCTTTTGGAGATAACTGTTACCCTAATCGTACTATCCTAACAATAATTTTTTTTTCAACATGCTCTAATACCAATTGAAAGATTTAAAGCTCTAACACTATATTAAACATGAAAAAATACAGAGCTATAATAAATTATTATCAATTAGAAAAACACTTCCCGAACCTGAGCGATCAGCATATATAGAAAAGAAAGGCTATTTTTTCTGTAATTTGGATTCACTATTTCTCTTTCTACAAAGAATAGGAAATGGAAATTTATTTTATAGACTACTGATCTGACATATACGATCAGAGAAAGTATATGTAAAACAACAAGCAAAAACGAGAAACTGAAAATTAAAACCAAAAAACAGCGCAGCATTCAAACCGCAGTTGCAGGGGCTGTTCAAAAAATGCTATTATACATCGTGTTGATCATGAATCTTCAGTCCCATATGGGTTTCACAGTGAACTACAACAAGTAAAGAGATTCATTGTATCATAATTAATCCTTATGATTACTGTAAAGCTTTGAAATTATTGTTTTTATAATCTAATCTTGAACATAATGCTTGACCCTTTGTATACGTTGCCATACATCAATTTCTCTATGTGTGCATGTCGGAGAGCACCTCCTTGTGCATAAATCTCACTCACAGCAATATAGAAGTCTGCTCTAGTCATGTTGTAAATACTTGGTAAAACTGTAACATTTGTTTTGGTCATGTAACTTCCAATGCAACAACCAAAGGAATTCATTGTTGTAGCATGAGTTTACTTGCAGTAACTGTTAGGTGAGTTTCATGTCTTCAGAGATAGTGCTAGCGTATGCTGCAAGAAATGTTTTTCATAAAGCCACAGGTCATTTCTTTTTGTTTTGCAATAATATTCATATGTTTGAACTTGTAGCAAAATAATAACAGCTATACGATTCTAACTGTGGTGTGAGAAGAAGTAAAAAATTCCTTCAAAGACTTTCATAAAGTTGTGTTTGTAATCATTTCCTTGCACATTTTTCCTTTCCGGTATAAGTATGGAAGAAACGATTGAGAAGTACATTAATGACCAACCTGATCAGATGCCGCAAGATGAGCTACTTACGGACACTGATACACAGGTAACTCCTCCAATAAAATCAACAAAGATGTGAGATTAGTCTTTGTCAATTTTGGTATTGAAATCCGTTCTGTTTTACTTAAGACTGATCCTAGCTATGCAATGTCATCAGACCTTGAAATTTTTGCGAGGAGAAGCCTTAAGACTTAGCCATCAAAGTGACACTCTCATAAATTCTATCAGGTTTTACTTCTATCCAGTTTGAAATGCAAAATATCATACTTTTTTCTAGTTTAAAAATTTAGAATCTCTTCTTACTATTTATGATTTTCAAGATTAACTTCTTATCAAATAAACATTAGCTGACTTTGAAATATTCTGTTTTCTCTCAGGCAACTAAATGGAGATATCCCTACATCATTAAGCATACGGGATCTCCAGCAGCTTGAAGCTAAGCTAGAAAAAGGCCTGTCATGTATAAGATCAAAGAAGGTAGGTCAAGCAAACAGGGGGAATTTTATTAAAATTATTTGGTAATTATTATTGAGATATGAACTGAAACTGACAATGAATTTTTTATTAATATTTACAAAGAGATATAAGGGATAATAGGACTGAAATAGAGGATAATAATAAGAGTTATAATAGGTTAAGAGAGAGCACTAAAGTCTTTCCTTAAAGAATGTTTAATCATTTTATGTGCCAAAAAAAAAGATAAACAATCAAGGTTAATAATAAAATTTAAAATTGAGGTAGTTGTGAAGTAAATATGTATCACAAGTGTTTTGATCAGGTCATATATGGGACAATGTATATCTCCTAGATTTTTCACTTCATGCACCATCATTTGAAAAATTATTTTTGACATCATCTATTATGTCAAGAATTTTTTTTTGATGAATAGGCAGCTATCTATATTAATTCAAATATAAAGATACATATTCACAAAAAAAGGATGGGTGGTAAAAAGGCACGCTCTGAGAGTCAAATGGGTAGCACCCAAAAAAACCAATAGATCACATGGGTGAAGCCCAAAAGTCCAAAATGCATGTATCAATTCAATAAGATAATTCATTGGAATGAAGGAGGAGGTGATTGTTTGATTTTAGTATAACAGTTCATTTATTTCCCTTTACTAAACTAACCATGTCGGCTTATACAAGATTTCTTGCATATAAATCCAATCACTTATATAATCTTTCTATTGAAATAATGTGTGTAGAGAGTATTTTTGGTCCCTAAAGAGACAAAAAAATCCCCCACACATCATCTAAAAGATTACACTTGACTGAAAATAAAGCGATCCTTAGCTTTTGCCTCCTGACATGAAAGTAGAAATTGGCTACTGTTGAAATGAAACTAAAAAACATGAAAATGAAATTTGGAAGTAGGAACCATGCAACATTATGAACCCACAAAGAAATAGTACACCACAATTCAATGTATTCTCCTTTGTATTCACTTCAAAATATTTCTACAATAATTCTAGATCAACCCATTTAAATTGTTGTAAATACTATTCATCTCCCAATTTGAATAAATGTTACTAAATAGGGGAGATGAATTTTTTTTTTTTGAGGGCCTACCCCTTAAGGAGAAAAGGTGAAAATAAACCTAAGGTAGGATGAAAAAAGAGTGGGTCTCCATCTCAGACAGGACATGTGTGCAAGGCACACCAAGGCCTATGACCTTTTATCCAAAAAAAAGACTCACTACCTCCTATATATACCTTATTTATGTCTAAGATATCACCCAGGCCAACTTAGATAGCCCTATATAAGCCTTAATCCAACTTAAATAACTAAATAACAATATAATAATGATAATGACTTAATTAAGGGTTAAGATAGCTACAAACCAGCTATTCATAATCCTATGTACACTAATATTAAGGGTGTAACATATTTGTTCTTCAAAATTAGTCTTAGAATTGGCTTTATCAAATATTATATGATAATATTAGATAGAGCTATTGATCAACAGATTTTCCAATAATTTACGATTCTCTTTAGACACTAGTAGCAATAATCACTTTTTCAATAGCAAGGTTTGATTTTTCCATGTGCAATGTCATTGGAATTTCTATGGTAGGAGAGTTGGCATCTCTTGGGTCAATGACGTAATTGTTGTAAGTTATGACCTCACCAGCATAGGTCTTGAGCTCTTCCTTTTTTTCCCATATTAGTTCGATAAGCCTAGGATGGTAGACATAGATACATGGAGAGACTACCAATCGTCCTCAAATGTTAACTTATTGAGATTAATTGTATGTAGTTTATTTTTACCTATTTACATGTTGGATACATAGATTTATCTAATAGAGAGTTATAATTTATGCAATCCTCACCCAATAAGTGTCTATATTGATATAAGATAGTGTTCTAGCTCTCTCTAGACTTAGTTGAGCTGAAAATATGTTTTCCAACTTAGAAAATCCTTGTAAATAAAGTTGGTAAGCTCATTGTTCCTTCTTTATAGTGGTGTTTAGCCATATTGGTAATCTTGAATCGCTATCTTTGGAATGTCTCTTCTAATTACTTTGGGGGGACTTGGCTATCTTAGAAGAATGGTGGGTAGAGGAGCTAGGGGAGGAGATAGGATTATCCAAGAGGAAATTCTAGGAGGGGGTGAACAAACAAACAAATAAATCAGATTATGAAACTTCTGCTCAATGGATTATCCATTACCACAAATGGTTCCTCCTTCTAGTATATCAACAAATGTTTATATCTCTTCTTGGGAAATATCTTCTTGAAAATATATAAAGACCAATTCTTCCTCATTAGTTCAATATTTTGGAACATTTTCTTATGCTAGAGGAGGATGACCTAAAAACCATGGATGGGAAGGAGGAGAAGAAGAAGGAATTAGAGGAGTAGATGGTACCCTAGGTACCTCCCTAGTTGCTTGCTAAGTCATTGTTTCTCTTGTTCATACTCTTCTATATAAGATTTCTTGTATTGCCTCCTTTTCCTTGTCCACATCCACAAATATTGACACATGAGAAACCTATCATTCCTTCTTCTTATTTACATCCCCATGTGTAATAGAAAATGATGAGTGTTCCACCTTTTCTAGTACCTAACAGGCTCGAAGGGGAATCTAAGTAGGGTTCTACTACTATTGGTAAAGTTCATATATCAAGAAAGGATGCCTCACCCATGTGCTATTCCTTGCAATCATATCCGCTATCCTTGCTTCAATAGAAGCACTCTCTAGTCTTGACCATTCAATTATTTCTATTTTCTAGCCATATAATTTTCTCCATTATAGGAAGTTTCCAAGACCTCTCCATCATTCAAACCTTCTGAAATATTCATCAACTTGCACCTCTTGACTAGAGGGAGCATCATCCTATAATAGTTCGTAATCCCAAGATTTCACACCTATCTATGAAATCTACCCATATGTCTTTAATAGTAGGAACATGAAAAAAATGACCAAACAAAGGCCCAACCTTGGTAATGGGATCAAACCTATATTGAGCTTCATAAGAATGAATTATAAAATGTATCATTTCCTTTTAGCTATCTTAGCATTCTAAATGTTGGAGCATGAGTAAGCTCCTCCCTGATTGAAAAAGAGAACCCATCTTTATGTTTTCTTGCAATTAACCTCTAGATCTCAACAATTTTCCTGTAAAAGTTTAATAAAATTATTTTTCACTTGGGTATCTAGGGAGTCTATAATAAGCCTTGTGCAAGCCACAATTTTTTTTGTAGGAAACTATTTTAAACTAGATAAACTAGTTTACTAGCCCATCCATTGCCTCAATTACCTTCTAGGGACAATCTCTTTGTGCATTCATTCTCCAAACAACTTATTATTGATAAAACAAGTGCATCATTTACCTCATTGTAATTCTTCAAGATTTTATTCAACTCTAGCAAGGGGTAAGATCATAAATTTTGGTGTCTCCTTGGTACAATTCTTCAACACAATTCAAGATTGGGAAACTAGTTTGGAAGGTCATTGGGCGCACCAAATAAGAGATCATATAAAATATAAAAATTTCTAATACCTCTACGAATAAATCATGTAATGTGTCTTGGTCAAAGTTGTCTAATCTTTCTTCTTCCAATCACATATTTGGATATTAAAATAACATATCCAAGGATAGAAATCATTAGCATTGGGAAGCCTAAATACTGTACTTAGGATGGTAATTGTATCCTTTGGTTTCTTCTAGAACTCACTTATATGGATGACCTTGGCCATCTTAACATAAGAATTCCTCCTCTAATGGAAAAGAGTATCGTTAATGGAATTGGTAGCTTACTTTGTTCTATTCTCATTATATTTTACCACCTCCTTCATGTTAACTTTGTCATATTGGGCGTATGTAGGAAGCCCTAATATTGTATCTAGGACCTTATAGCAAAGATCCAATACTATTAGGCTAGAAGGGCCAATTATTCTTCTATTTTTAGGCATAGGCCAAAACAAACTCTAGAGACTGTAAAGAGACTAGGAAAGCAATAGTTTACACTAGTCTAGACCTACTCAGGCACTAGGCTATGAGAGTCCTCTATGTTTTAGGATTAACCCTTTGTAAGAATTCATGTCTATTAACAAGCCAAATATGTGTCTTCAATATTACCCAAAGATAGAACTTCTTGGATGGAAAGTGAACCATGTATTCATAATTCATTGCTTCTCCTTTGCATGTGTAGTGAAAAACACCCATAAAGGTCATTAGTGGTATCCAAAAACGTTTATCTTTAAGCTTCATATGATTGGGAAACAATAAATAAGAAGCCCTTTTACAAAATGAAAGAACTATATTAGAATTTTGTGAAGAAGAAAGACTTTAAAGCATTAACATACAGTCACTATCTGGCTTACCATTGACTGCACGTAATTCATTATACAAACTTCCGGCGAATGAAAATTCAAGAACCCGGCATAATTCATTCCTCAAAGGTACTGGGGAACCCAGAAGTTTGATGCCAAACTAGATAACCTGGTAACTATGCATGATAACCCATAGAAACGATTAGTTTAAGCTTAAAATGTCATCATGACGTAGGACAACCAATCCTGAGACCTAAGAAAGTAAGTCTCTAGATAATGTCGGGGTTCAAAAATCAGAGATCCACTAGAATAGGTAAACAAGTAGGGGAATCTCAAAACCACAATCCCAAAAGAGTTAGTCAGTGTAAATTGTTGGTGATCTCTAAGACTGTAAAACTTCACAAACAACTTCTACCAGCAGAAGCTAGAGATAGCTAATATCCTAAGACAGCTGTAGTTTGGGTTGCTCTGTACCTATGTTTCTGTTCTCTGCCAGTTCTTGGTCTTGCATGTCTATTTTTTTGTTGTTGTTCTTCTCTGTGTTTGTAGTTGGCGAATGTTGTTCTGTAATTAAACCATGCCTTTGCTGAGCTTTAATTGTTTGTAAAGGGTTCCTGAATCCCTGAAAACATGTTTTAATAACTTAGTTTTCGTATCGATCGTGCAAAATAAGCTTGACATCTTTTCTTTCAACAGGAGGAAATGTTGGATGCTGAAATTGCTAATCTGCAAAGAATGGTATGAAATATTTCAAAGCACATTGTTGCATTCTGTCATAGAGCCCTACGTTCATAGACTGGTAATTGTTGTAGGTTACTCCACTTCGTAGCATTAGTATAATTATGAGTATCTCTTCTCTATCACCATGCTGAAAACTATTACTTATTAAAAATGTATTCCTCCTTTATTCCCCTGTATTCCTAATCTATATTTCGTACTGACATTATTCTTTCCATATCACACAGGCTGGTGCGCGCACTATCGAAGAATGCAACAATGGGGAGTCTCAACTGTTCTCAAATGACGAAGGTACAGGTGTAGACACCGATCTGCAACTTGGGTAATCAATCATGAGTAGACACTCTTCATAAATCCGTAAAAAAAGAAATTAGACTCGGACAAAATACTACGACTAACGTTGATATCTTCTACCCGAACGTCAGATAAAGAATAGCTGATCATCGAGATCTGTCAAAATACATGAGCTTTCGTACAGGCTACTTTGTAGATAGCAATTTGCTCGGCAACTTCATAAATTTATCAATTTGGCCTATTATTTTAGAAAATTTTAATCCCAGTATATGTGATTTATAGAAATTCTAAGAATTAGAGTAAGGTTGTCCAATTTGTAATATATTGTTATATATGGGAGAACATATAATCTGCCTGGAACCCTACGATATAATCATATTTTGGCTCAGGTTTGGTAATAGGAAGATGATCAAATGTCTGTCTTTATCTATTCCTATTCATATGTTCGGGTTAAAGCATAGCAGTAATCGTATGGACAATCATGATGGTTACCCTATATTTAGATGGCTTCTTTTAAGATTCATGACAGAAAAATTTAGTACCTGAATTTCCATGGTGAGGGAGGTAAATTTCCCTAAGATTAGAGATACTGCTATGAGTGTTACCTCCATCCTCCGATACTATTGACAAATCCACAATACTCATAACCAGGTATTATAATTTTCTTAGATATCTTATCAATCCTGGAAGCATCATACTCTCCAAGTCATACTGAGAGATGCAGGTCTCCCAAGGTTGTAAGGTTACCCAACACCAGAGGGATCTCATCTCCAAAATCCAGCATTTGGCAAGCTAAAGAAAGTAAGCCTCTACAGTTCTGAAAACATTTTTGTAAAAACAACTGGAAACGTTTAGAAAGCAATTTACATTCAGAATGCAGATCAATTGTGGCTCTGCCATAAGTAATTACTAAGCCTTTTGTTAGTGTTATTAACTTATGCTCATTTTTTTATGGATTTGTTCTTATGGCTTGTCCATGATCTCTGTTTAGTCACAAATTGGGAAAACTCAGTTATCCCCTCAGTTTTAAGAGTGTACTGCATTTTCATCTCATTATTTTTGTGTTGGGATATATATATATATAAAGGGTTGTCATAATTTGATGCACATTAGAATCAGATGTTAATATAAATCCATCTTTTTGGGAAAGTATGTTGGAAAATTTAATCACAACCGTAGTTATGGCTTTCACATGTTCATTCTCCAGCAATCAGACAGGGCGCAACTACAGCTTTTAAGATGTGAAAACTTTTATTTATAGTTACTTATCCTTATCTCCTCCGCATTGCTTTTCAAGATTTATCTTATCATCGTATTTATTATTCTTGAGGAGCCCAAATGCAGCCCATTCTCAATAATGCTCATGAATGTGTGACGGCCACCTCAATCAGATCCAGAATTTCTGCAGAAATCTTATAGATAATATAATAAGGTTAATAATTATATTCAACACATATTGATGCTCAGAGTAAAATCCGAAATTCCACACCCAGTTCAAATTACATCAGAACTACGTGTCATGCAAGAGATTTAACAAGATATGACAGAATGGAGACCTCTATTTATGTTTGAAGACTAGTGATATAGTGTGTGTATGTGTGGGGGCAGGGGAGGTCTTTTTTTAGTTTGTTTTATTCGTAAGAGCAACAACTCTATCTTCTGTAGGTTTAGTTTTATTTGTTCGACCAGGAGCTCTGTTTTAGCAAGCCATGCATTTTAGTTTAGGTATAATTCTTTATTAGCAGCAGTTATCTTTCAGTGATCTATGCACCTTTTTGAGTGTGTTGTTAAATGGAAAGAGTAGAAGCTCTATGTTGATCAGCTGAATCTATGTTTCAGTTGTTTTTGTGATGTTTATTCATTATTTTTTCTTTATTTAGTATCAAAGACAAATAGTGGCATCTTCTTTTTGCATAATCCTGATAAATCCTCAAAGTCTTTAAAGTTTAATGGAAAGAAATAGGAATATTGATCGATCACTATGACTACTTTGTTTACTTCTCAAGATATATCGGAGTTTAAGGACAATGGGTCCCCTTAACCTACAGATGCAACAACATACAATGCATTATTTGAGGAAGATTAGAATTTTCTCAAGGATAATAAGAAAAAGGATTCCAGTCCTCTCTTCTACATCTTTCAAGTAATGCATGAGCACATCTTTTGAAATTTTACAGTGACAACAAAATAAAAACAAGCATGGAAAATCCTTCAAATTGTTTATCAAGGTATGGCTAAAGTAAAAACGACAAAGTTACAAATATTAAGAAGCAATTTTTGAATTATTTCTGCGAAAGATTCTAAATTTGTAGATTTATTTTTTACTCAAGTTATTGGAATAGTTAATCAAATTAGGTCTCACAGTGAGATTCTTCAAGATAAGACAATAGTAGAAAAGATTCTTAGGAACCTACCCACAAAGTTTGAATCTATTGTTATGGTTATAAAATGATCATAAACCTCTTATAACTTTTTGTAGATGAACTCGACGCCTTGCTAATTTCTCATGAGGATAGGCTTAGTCATTCTCCTAGCTCTTTGCTGGAGCATGCTTTTAATTCACAAGTTTTAGTTAGGCATGGTAGAGGTAGAGGGAGATCTAACTTCAAATCTAGGGGAAGAAGTTTGTATAGAGGTGGAAGAACCAACCAAAAATATTCAAGTGAAAGAGGTAGAAGAAAAAATTCAAGTGAAAATCAATCTCAAAGCTAAAGGTATGAAAAATATCAAGTTTATTGCCACTACTATAAAATATATGGTCATTATGTAAATGAATGTAGAAAAGGATATTTTGATTTCAACAAACAAAGTCAAATTATTTCTAAAGAAAATCAAAATAAATATATTATGTGAAGAGTTGTAAAGCTTGATAACATATTCGATGATTTGCAGAAACCTTTATACAAGGAGGATATTGTTTGAGGAAATATTTTATAACCAAAACTCTATAATTGAACAATGTAATATTAGCCTAACCTAAATTTCTACACCAATATTCCCCCCTTATTACATTGTTCCTAAAACCACAAAATCCAACTAGCTGATTACAAAACAAATATACATTCTTGAGAAGATCTTCCTTTGAAGAAACAAATCTTAAATCAAGTGGAACTCCATCAAGCTTCCTTGTGAGCCTCGAAAGGGTGTAGCTTCAAGGTAAATTCTTGAGTTCTTGGACTACCATTTTTCCAAACTCTCGAATCACTAATTCTTGAATTATTCAACAACAATCTATATTGAGCTCTATAAACATAGGGCTCCATCAAGTTGTCTAATGACCCTTGGAAGGGTATAATTCTCGATCACAATATCATAAACTTGTTGGAAAACAATCCATATTAATTTCAACAACAATCTCTTATCTATCTCCCAAAATCAAACTTCACAATATATTTATTCTTGAAATCTAGCAACATCAACAAGGAAAACAAGAAAGAAAGAAAAAATGCTTCTCTTGCAAAGCACCATCTCAAAGTGAGAAGCTTTAACTTGAGATGATGGAAATTCCTCCATCCTCCATTGCCACCAACTTCCAATGTGACATTGCTATAGTTTACACATTTGATATCTTTGATGAGTATTTAGAGGGCTTCTCAAGTGTAGGAAAGATAGCCCCATAAGTCTAAGAATAATTCTTTGAAGATCTATTCAAACCCTCAAAGGTTCTGTCAAATGTAGCATGGATGCCTCCAAAATCATAAAAAATTTGAAGGGCCATTTTATTTTTCCTTTCATACATATAATGAACTCCTACATAATCCTTTAGCTTAGTTAGCATCAAAGAAAATTTTAATAATAATAAACAGAATGAGGAACATGCTCCTAAATTATGGTTGCCTTTTCAATCTACAGTCTGAAACCTGCATTTATGCCCTTAGTGATCACATAAACATACCTCTCTCTATTGTGTTTCCTTTATGCCTTTTTTAGTTAGATAAATATACCTCCCTCTATTATGTGGCTTGTATTCTTCCATCCAATATCCTCTCATCCTTTATGTTCCTTATTCCATGTGAAACCTCATTAAATCTCTTTTGTACGGGTTTTGATTACTTCTTAACAACTTATCTCAAACTTGGATAACTTCTATGACAATTATTACACACTATTTTAGGATGCTACATCTTCATAACTAGCTTAATGCACCCATGATCTACATCCTTCTATGGATTCCTCTAAATATTCCAATGAAACTACTCCAAATGGAACTATAAAATAATATCAAATGAACTTGAGTCCTATTACCTTTGAGAAAGATGACTAGTACCTTCTCAATGGAATCATATAATTTCAGTAGTATTAATAACAATAATGTCTCCTTGCAATGCACAAGTAACACAGTCTTCTCATGCCATGATTCAAACATTTAGATCACCAAAAAATAATGACAAGGGTTGCCACCATTTTTATTCTTTCAAAAGTCTACAATGTTAATGTCACCATTTTTTATCTCTCTTCCATCTCTCACATAACTATATCTTTAGCATATCATGGTTGACACACTCAACAAGTGGATAGTGATACAATCTACACGTTAGTCTCCTCCACATGGCTCTCATTAAGCACTTTAGTTTAAATAAACCTATTAGTTCAGATCTATAAACTACTCACCATTCTCATTCATGCTAATACTGAATAAATCTATCTAAATTATAGCTAATCTCACTTTGAAAAGTTTTAAAATTCAATCTAATATGAAATAAAAAAAATTATGAAAAAATATGCATGCCCTAGGTATCTATGTTATGAATCTATGTTTAAAAATTTATAATTTAAAGGTTCCTACAAATAAATTTATTCTATAACAAATAAACATCATTTAAAAAAAAAGTACTAACTATAAAAAATAAGTTATTAAAAGTTCTATAAAACAGTCACAAACTATTTCTTGAATATATATATATATATATATATATATATACAACATTTCAAATATTGCTAGTTCACATCATCTTGAAATTCTTAATGATCTAGTTGTTATAGGTATGAGAAATTGAAATTTTGGTGAAAAATGTTGTTTCAAAGTCCTACTTTGGCTAGAAAGTGGGACATACTATTGTGGTATCACCTATGTCATGGATGCATAAAATGACACTATAGAAAATGATCATATATGGAACTTAGTGGATCTTTTGGAAGGAAAATATGTGACAGGAGTAAAGTGGGTTTACAATCTGACCAAGGTAAATGCAAAAGGAGATGTGCAAAATCATAGGGAAAGACTTGTAGCACACGATTATTCATAGCCACCTTAAATTTACTACCATGAAACAATTATTTTAGAAGCTTGTTTAGATATAATAAAAACAATATTGAAAACAATAGCTCAAAACAAGTGGCTTGGATATGAAATGGATGTTAAATTTACATTTCTAAATGACTTTGTAGAAGAAGTATATGTGGAGCAACCACTAGATAATTGATTTTTTCCATGAAGGTAAGGTATACAAACTCAAAAATTCACTCTATGGCCTCAAGTAAGCTCGTAGAGAATGATATAGTAAAATTGATTCTTATCCCTTGCAAAATTTCTTCAATAGGTGTAACCATAAGCCTACATTGTACACAAAGATGATTGAACAAGGTAAATTTTTTATTGTATGTTTGTATATTGATGACTTGATATTCACAAGTGATTTATCAATTTACTTATTGCATGCAGCAATGCATAAAGAATTTGAAATGACTAATATGGGTATTATGAAGTGTTTTCTTGGCATTGATGTAAAGAAAAATAAAAAATGGCATATTCATCTCACAATTCAAATATGCCAATGATATGTTGAAAAGATTCAATATGATAAATTGTAAGCCAATGCCAACACCAATTGTGATAGATTTGAAGTTACGCAAAGATGACAAGGGATCCAATGTTGATCCAACATTGTATAAAAGATTAGTTCACAATTTAATGTACTTGAGCACCACAAGGTCAGATATTATATATGGTGTGTCTTATGTAAAGGTTCATGGAGTCTCCAAAAGACTCTCATTGGAAAGAAAAAAAAAAGAGTTGGATGATATGTGAGTAGAACTAGAAATCTTAGATTTAGTATTCAAGATTGGATGACTTCAAACTCATAGGGTACACAAGCAACAATTGTGCAAGTAGTATTGATGACAGGAAGAATACATCTGGGTATGTATTTCATTTTGGAACAAGTGTAGTATCATGGGCATCCAAGAAATAAACCATGGTCAATATTTTATTAGTAGAAGAAGAGTATGTAACAACAATAATAGTAGCATGTAATGCAATTTTGATAAGAAGAGTGTTAAAATATTCAAGGCATATACATGAAGAAGCAACAAAGATTTTCTATGACAACAATTCAATAATTGCACTATCTAAAATCATGTATTTCACAAGAGTAAACATATAGACATGCATGTGCAAGATCATCATGGAGAAAAAAGGCCTTTAAGTGGCAAAAAATTCAAAAAAATAAAAGTTGGGAAACTTGACGTAAAAATTTGACTAAGTTATCTATATTATTTCAAAAATATGTAAGAATAGAATCTGTAGCAAATTGAATGTAGTTTCTAAACTACTAGGTTTATTTAAAAAACCAAAATCTATTTGTTGAAAATTTGAAATTTCAATGCAGTAGTACTTAAATTTTAGGTAAAAAATAAGTAGGTGTCTATTTGACCACTCTAACCACAATAAAATGATAATATTTTTTTCTAAGATTTTAGATATGGGTATGTGCAGGATCATGATGGGTCAAAAAGAGGCAATATGATGGGTATTTGTAGGGTATGTGGCTGACGACTTTTTTTTTACCCAAAATTGATGAAATGAAAAGGGTTTTAAAGGAGATTCTTAGCTTTCCACCAATATAAATTATGCTTTACTTTGAATTTAATAAATAATTATTATTTATTTTCTATTTGAATTATGACTAAAGTGTTGATTGATAGGGTGATTGAAAAACATTATAGGTCTCAAATGGTATCACATTTTTTGAATCCAAAACATGCATCACATTCTATGCTTCATATACTATAGGATTAAAAAAAAACTAAATTTCATGAAGTTTTGACCAAGTTAAGGTGGTCGACATATGAGTTTTTATATTTTTAAAATTTGTAATAAAAATTCATAATTAATTATTAAGTTGGAAAAAATTACAAAAAATATGCCCCACATCCACACATAAGTCCTCTACTTATTTCTAAAATATTATAAAAATTTATCATTTCATTGTGGTTAGGGTAATCATGCTACTTATTTTTTCCCCGAAATTTAAGTACTACTACATTGAAATTTCAAATTTTCACCAAATAGATTTTAAAAATAAATAAATAAACCTAGTAGTTTAGAAACTACATTCAATTTTCTATAGATTCTATTCTTACATATTTGTGAAATAATATAGATAACTTATTCAAATTTTTACATCAAGTTGCCTAACTCTGACTTTTCTAATTTTTGCCACTTAAGGGCCTGCTTTTTCCATGATGATCCCGCACATACCCATATAAGTAGAGGACTCATGTCCTGATGATGCATATATTTTTTGTAATGTTTTTCCACATAAATTATTAATTATGATTTTTTATTACAACTTTTAAAAATATAAAAAACTCGTATGTCCTAACCACTTTAACTTCAAACTTCAATTCTTTTTATAGTATGCATAGAATGATGCAAGTTTTGAATTTCAAAAAATGTGATACCGTTTGAAAGCTATAGATATTTTTCAATCAACCTATCAATCAGGACTTTAGTCATAACTCAAATAGAAAATGAATAATAATTTTATTTATTAAATTCAAATTAAAACATAATTTGTATTGAAAGAATCCCTTAAAAAACCTTTTTCATTTCATCAATTTTGGGTAAAAAAAAAGTCGACAGCCACATACCCTACACATACCCATCATATCGCCACTTTTTAGCCCATCATGATCCTACACATACCTAGACACAAGATATCACTTCATCAAAGAGTTAATTAATAATGAAAAAAAATATTTAAAATATTGTAGATCTGAAGATCAGTATGTAGATATTTTCACTAAACTATTGGGAAAAGAAAGCTTTGAATGTTTAGAAAACTGTTTGGACATCCTAAATGGTGGTAGTTGTGATTAAGAGGGAGTGTTGAACAAATTAATCACAACCATGGTACTTATGGCTTTGACATCATGTTCATCCTCCAACAATCATATAGGGTACAGTTAGACTTTTATTTATGAGTTATTTACCCTTATCTCCTCCATCTTGATATTTAAGCTTTATCTTATTATCATATTTATTATTTGCTAGGAGCCCATATGTAGCTGATGCTAAATAATGCTCACTAATGGAGACCTCTATTTAGGTTAGAAGACTAGTGATATAATATATATGTGTGTTTTGAGTGTGTTGATAGCAGACTGTTTTTACTTTGTTTTCTTTGTAAGAGCATCAGCTTTTTTTTAGCAAGTCATGTATTTTAGCTTTGGTATAAATCTTTATTAGCAACTATTATTATTTAGTGATCTCTTCATCTCTTTGAGTGTGTTATGTTTCTTGATTGTTCAATGGAAAGAGTTGAAGCTCTATGTTGTTGGCTGGGAATGATATTTTGGCTTGGGAAAGCAGTGATTTTTCTGGAAAATTCTATGTTTCTACTGGTTATGTTAAGTTGGTGCGATAGACTTTTGGGGACATTCAAGTTCCTTGGTGGAAACAAGTTTGGGACAAGTTCTCATGGCCGAAGTGCAATTTTTTCATGTGGGTGGTGGTCCACAATCAGTGTCTTACTTGGGATTTAACTTATGTAAGCATGGCTTCCAAGGCCCCTCTATGTGTGTCTTGTGTCATAACAATGAAGAAACTACTTCTCATCTCTTTTTCCAGTGCTTCTTCACTATACATATTTGGAACTTTTGGTGGGATGTGTAGAATCAAGCTTGTTGGCATGTCTCTTCTTTGGCTGAGTTCTTTGTTCGATGGGGCAAGGTTCCTGTCAAAACTTCTTTTCTTCATGTTGCTTGGACTCTTGGCCCTTATTTTATTATTTGGCATATCTAACTGAAGAGGAATCATCAAATCTTGCAAGATGTGTTGATGGGGGCTCACCACTTGTGGTGGAAAATTCTCTAGTCTTTGAGAGAAATGGTTTCGACTAAATGCAACTTGTTGGAGGCTATGGATCCTAGTGATGTTGTTTGCTATAACTGTCTCCATTTCCCTCCTCCACAAGGCCAACTTGTGAGAAATAGATGCAGACATCCTCTTTGAAAGATAAAAAGGGTGGGGAAGTGGAGTCCTCCCAGGTCATTCTTAAAATCAATATGGACGGGTCTTCTTGGGGAAACCCTAGTCCTGTGCATATTGGTGGAGTTGGTAGAGATAGCTTGGGGATTGTTTAGTGATGTTCTTTGCTATAACTGTCTCCATTTCCCTCCTCCACAAGGCCAACTTATGAGAAATAGATGCAGACACCCTCTTCAAAAGATAAATAGGGTGGGGAAGTGGAGTCCTCCACAGGGCATTCTTAAAATCAATATGGATGAGTCTTCTTGGGGAAACCCTAGTCCTGTGCATATTGGTGGAGTTGTTAGAGATAGCTTGGGTATTTTTTAGTTTATGTTTTCTATGTATAAAGGGCATCATACTAAAAATTTGTTGGAGGCCTTTGCTATTTTGTATGCTATGGAGCATGCTTGTGCTCTTAGACGGAGTAGGCTCATTTGTGAATTTGATTTTTAGGTGGTAGTGCATCTGTTGAATCGACAACATTATGAGGATGTTAATTGGAAGTTAGCTTTGGTTGTTAACCAGATTCTTAATTTGTGTGATTCTTTGGACTTTGTTACTTTCACTCATATCCCCAGGGAGTGGAACGAAGTAGTAGATTGTCTGGCCAAATGGGCTTCTGATCACATGGATCATTGGAATATTGTGGAAAAGGGGTAATTACTTCTGGGTTTGTCTCAATAGTTAGACCACTTAGTCAATCTCGATAGGGTTGTTTGATACCCATTCTCTGTACTTCTTCTTGATGAATAAACTTTAACCCCTCTTTTATTAAAGCTATTTTTTTTATTATCTATCCCCTATTTTTCCTTCGGTATGACATTTTATATGTTATTATCACTTAAGATTCAAAATGATTTTTTTAAATATTATTGTGCTTTATCATGTTTTTATTCTCATCCATGGTTTTAAAGCAGTTTTAAAACATTATCAAATATTTTTTTATATGTTTATTTAGTAAGAGTTTAATTTTTGATATTTTCAATGATAAAGTTTTTGTACTGTGAAGATGATTACTATGATGAATTTTTATTTATTTCGATTTTGTTATTTACTTGAATTTTCTATACATTATTTTTATTATATAGATTTATCAAAAAAAAATCTTTATGATTAAAGTTCTTATATAATCTCCCCTTCACAATATTTTGAATAAATTACCTTTCAATATTGTATAAATTTATTAATCTTCTTTTCCTTTACAATTGAAATCATTAAATAGTCTAGCCTTTTGACAATATGTGTGAAATGGTTGGTAGAAAGTTGTGTTAAATAGATTTCCCTTTATACAATTTGTGTAGGGGTGGTCAGTGATCACTTCTATGTCTTTGAGATGAAGATACAATCATTTTACAAATAACTTTCATACAAACCTTGGCAAGATTCTCAAGCATGTCTTGTTTATGTATTCTTATTGATGTTTCAATGGTCTGACCAGTTAGGTTGGAGCTGCATGAATCTTGTAAACACTATCTTAAACCAATAACTTAGAAATGAAGTCTCTAATATCTGTGTTGAATGGTGAGAGCAATGATAAAATAGTTTTCTAGATATTTTTTTCCATAATTTATGTTGAATCGTTTTATTTAGATAATTAATAGCAATTTTAAATTACCTTTATTCATAAAAATATAAATTATTTTTTAAATTGTATTGATAAACATTTATTTTTATTTTTAAATTTTTTGACGTTTAAAGAGATTATATAAAATGATTAGAAATATATTTTTTATTTTTTTTGTCTAAAAATATAATCTATATAAAATTTCACTTGGGTGAATCTCTTAAATTTATTTATTTTTAAGTTGTTTTTTTTAAGTATTCAACTTCTTTATATCTCATTACATTTAAATTGGTTAAATAATTTTGTTGGACAAGTTGTAAGAGAAAGTAAGATTTTAGGGTAGACCATCTTAATTGAAAAGAAATATAAGCTCAAATATCACCATTATTCGTATCAATCATGATTATGTTGATTTTCTCAACCTGCAATCACATCTCTTTACAATTTCTCGGTCCTATTATGGTGTTAGATTGTTAACACCTATCCCAATGGTAGAAGATGGAGACTTAAATTCAAATAGATAGTTTATTATTTGTGTCGAGGTGGCAGGGTCAATGGATTTGAAATGTGATGTAATAATATAACTAGGTAAATAATGAAAATAAAATGTTCTGATATGAATTATTATAGACTGAAAACACACAAAAAAGTGGAAGGTAGAAATTGATGCACCTGTTATTTAAATTTGAGTTTATTCTATGTGGTCTAGGGCATAAGGACGCCCTAGACTGAGGACCTAGATCTATAAAATTCTTTTACAATGCTAAGGTCCCTAGTTTTAGCTTCTTCCTTTCATGTTTGGTTGCCAAATCTTTTTCTATTTTTGACATAATGTAGATTTTGTGTTGTCAACTTGTAAGACTTTGATGCATTCATAAGTAAATTGTCTTTAGTCTTCTTCCAATTCTCTTTAGATCTATAACATACACACATGAAGAGAGGGGAAGGGTTGTGCCATATAGGAGTTTCCTTTAGTCAAAACTAATGTTGTTATTTCTACCTCCACAATGGAAAAATTGTTGATGAAAGAGAGCTTATCCTTTTGAGGAATAGAGGGTAAATGTTAAAAAAATGATGAATTAACACTTTGCTGCAACTCACCACTTATGTCTAGTCTCCTTGATGGACTAAAGTCACACTCATCACCTTCAAGGATCAAATTTTGCTTGAATTAATTTTATTTGAAGACCTACTTGAGTGTTAGTACTCCAAAATGAAATGTATGCAAAACATAAACAAAACTCACATAAAACTTGACATGATGCTTGGATGAAAAATGCTGCAATAATTTTGAAAATTCTTCTCTTGAGTGCTCTTGAATGATTTTTAAATTATAATAATTACTTAAATGTATTTCCTTGTGATTAATATTATGAAAATACTATATATATATGCAATTAATCTAATTTCCAAAGAAATAAATCCCGATAACTGAAAATTGAAATTGAAATTTTAAATAATAATTACCAACACTAATGTATTTAAATTTGGAAGTAAATTTGGCAGTCTAAGGTGCCCTATACCCTACACTAGATTTCTACTTTTCAAGGATCCAAAGTGTTGATGAAAAATACTAAATGCCTACTTTGATTTCCCACAAAGTTGGTTTACAATTTCTGGGAGGAACTGATTTTTGCTGAAATCACATATTTTTAGAAAATATAATGATTTAAGCCTTAAAAGGTTCCATTTTAATAATTCCAATTGAAGAGGGTTTGATAAAACTACCTTAAATCAAACCCCCTTGGATAGAACCCTGCTAGTTTTAAACCATACCTATAATAGAGTCGCTTTTACACCTATCAAAATGCTTATAAAAAACCACTTTTGATTTACCTTTTGGCCAATCAAATGAATTCATTTAAAAAAAAAAAATTGCAAGTATGTCGTCCTTATTATAAGCTTCATTCAAAGGTGAAAATTTACGATAATACAATTTCATTCAAATCAAGGATTAACAGCTAGAAACATATTTCCTCTTACAACCTAACAACTAATCTTTGATATCAAATGAAACTAAATTTCAAACTATAATTTAAACTATTTGCATATAACTCCAAGAGAGAAAAATTTGCAAACAACTATTCAATGTCCACAATGTAAAAGAGAAAATAAACATTTCATCAAGATGACACTAGGTGTACTATAACAAACACCATAGGAGGTAAAATCATAGCCTCTAAAAGAACTCACACACAATATATTACCTCATTAACAAAGTGTAGACATGCAAATAATCCTAACTAACATAGTGCATCCAATTCCGATCAATTATCATCAAATTTCTCTATTAATCAAATAAAGCCACTTATTGGATTAATTCACCAATGTTCATCTAATTTAATTAAATGAATCAATTTATCCCCAAATTCCTCTTATTTGATTAAATAAATAAAATGATTTAAATCAAAATCATAAATCCACTAACCCACTCAAAGTTAATTAAATTATGAATTAATTAACTTTAATCACTTTCTAGTCATCTTCTAGCGTTTAACTCCCCAAGAGTTAAATCAGTTCTTTTAATTAACTCATTATCTCATTCTCCCTCACAAAGGCATATTCTAGGGAATATTCCTCCATTTACTCCCTTTATTTGACTTTCCTACCCAAACAATTTCCCTCCAAAATATCTCAACCACATTCATTTAATGCCTCTTACAAATGCATTAATCTCTCTTACACCCCTCTTACATCTCAACCACATGCATTAACTATCCACATTCTCTTAAATATGCTCAATCCTCACCCATTAGCATTGATACAAGTGTACCAATCTCATTGGCTCTCTTTTAGTCCCACATTCCTCCCATATCTCCATTCTTCAACCCTTCAACAGGTATATAAATAGAATCCAAAATCATCCACAATCATATCTACAATCTTATACTCTTTCACAATAGGCACTTGCATCATGCATCTTCATCACATCATAAGCTTATCAAGGGGGTGGTAAAGGGCATCCTTTCCACATCAAAGGAGCACCACTCCCACTATGGGATAGAGTTTGATCTTGCTTTCTTATTTTGTCACTTAGTTTCTTTGATTTCTTATTTCCTTGTTTTCATATGTAGCATGATCAAGTGTATCATAGGGATGCTTGTGTTTGTTTGCTTAAGTTTACTAACAATGCTAATGGTTGTTTGTTTTTGAGCAAGTACAGGAAAATAATCCTCATTTCAAATGGTTCCCACCATGATTAATGGGATTTGTGTAGGAAACTTCCAATCAATAAATCATATTTCTATGAATTTTACTTGATGGGTAGTTGTTGATCTAGCCTACCATTCAAATCCAACACTTACAATAATGCTTGCATTGTTGATCTAGCCTGCCATAAATCTGTAATCATAATAAGGGTAATAAGTAACTTCTTTTTGTTACAGAGAATTCTTAACTTGTGCCAGTAGATATAACTTTTTTAGTTTCCAACCAAGCCCAGACAAGGCGGTTATAATAATAATAAGTGTATGTACTTGTTATGTGTAGTCGCCTATTAACTAAATTGTGGTAGTATCTTCCTGTAATTATTCTTGGTATATAAAATAGCATTAGTTGCACTAGTTTTTGTGTATTGTATCTTTTTCTTTTTGTAGCCTCATCGTTTGGTTGACCATTTGACTCCTAACTATTCCCATGTTTAAGCTTGCATAATTTACATAGCTCTGTCAATGAGGATGTGAATGGAATAATATTAATAATTACTTTAGTGCTCTCTATAATTGTTAGATGAAAAATTTAATTAACTATCATATGACCATTAATTTTCAAATGAACATTAACTTTAAGATGAAAATGGAAACTATATTTTAATTATCCATGGAATTGCTTATATCTTATATCTAGTGACTAGTTGTTTGAACTAATCAAAATTCCAAAGAGATGTAGCTTATAGATATATTCAGATATAAGCTTATGGATCAATTTTTCATGCTTAATATGAGTTGAAGTATAAAACATATTGTCATGCTTATTTATCTTTCCGTCTAATTATCTATGATCATATGGGGTTCCTTCAAATTTGATTTTTAATGTTATAACCATTATTTTTATTTTGCAGGGGATACTTTGCATCAAGGCAGATAAATCACAAGCAAACTTGAATTGGAAAAGAAAACTTGAACTTGAAAAAAATATTTTTAAATGCTTATTGTAATAGCCTAGGGCATGCATTACTGCTTTTATTTTCTATTTTAGGCCAACTAGATCAATTTAGGTTTAAAATCAATCACTATTTTGATTTTTTTCAAAGTTGGGCTAAAATTGAATATTAGAAACTCATTAGACTTTGATTTTGGGCTAAAATTGAACAAGAAACTTCATACTTGGTTTTTTGGTGCTTATAACACTCACCATTACTTTTGGGTTTAAAAAGAACTTGTGCTTTCATTGTTTTGTGATTTTTTGCAATTTGTGTCATTCGAATGTGCATGCACTTCTCTCAGTCCTCCCAATGATCTTGAGAATCAATAGCATTCTAGTCACAATGGTTGTTTAAAATTACCCACACATTTCAATTTGGAGCTAAAAGTTAACAATCATGCGAGTGTGAAGGAAAGGCATTGTGTGTGTTCCCTCCTAGTGCTTTACGCAACTTAGGCGATCAAACTACAAATGTACTTAGACTTCACTTTTTTTATCTTTAGAGGGCATACCTTGGTACGAAAAATTACTCACCCCAAGGGAATGACCCGGCGGTAATGAGCTAATGCCAGGCTCTTCCGAATCACTATATAAATTTGTGATTGTAAGAAAAGTTTGCAATCAATGGGAAGCAATACATGATAGCTCTCCCCAGTATCTTTATGATGCATAAAACCCTTGTTCTAAGTGTTGGGAGGCCTCTTGACCAATTTTATCATTGTACCCCTTGAACCGGATGTCCTTACTACAACCCTCTATTTAAAGACCAAAATCCTTAATACTTGTTGGTGCAAGAACGATTGTTCTAAAGATGCCCCACATTTTTACTATTTAAAGTAGAAACATAAAAAATCCTTAAGGTCTTTGGATCTTCAAGATTTTGAGATTTGGTGGTCTCGAGAAGTGTGTTCCATGGAGGGGAGCCAGTGTCACTAAATCTCTAACTGTTTTCTTTGTATCAGTGTTTAGAGAAATCCAAATGGGGACTCAACAAGTATACCCATTTCTATCCCAGGGTTGTGCAATTTGTGAGTCAATCAAATACATTGCTTGGATCTCAAAATTTGAAACAAACATTCAATAATTCATCAAAATTTCAAACCCTTTGGCAAGAGAAAATATCCTTGAAAGAGTCCAATTATTACTGCTTGTCCCTAGGGATTATATCCTTAAGATGCTTCTAAATATTTGGTTCCATATCTCAATTTGATCTCTCCAAAGTCAACCTAGGAAAAATATGGTCTTGACTCTTTTATTTTCAAATAATGGACCTTGTAGAATGAAAAATATCTAATGTATAGATATTTAGTTTTGAAATTTAAACAAGACAAGTGGATGTGGTAAAAGCAATTCATTAACCAAGATTAAATCAATTGAACCCCACACATGTGCTTGTTTATCTTTTGTCATATTGTCTTCCGAGCAAACATTGATCTTTTGGTTTGAAGTACTCTTAGGAAAAAGCATGTTCTTCAATATCTTGGTCTTGTAAACAAGGTCCCTCTTAGGTTAATTAAGGATCAAATCAATCATTTCACCCATTCAAAACATTTATCATCCCATCCCACAAAAAAAATTTGGAACTTTGGAAAAGTCATCTTTCCTAGAATTTTTGTAATCCTTAAATCAAAATCAAAATCACTTTGTTTGGCTAGGTGTGTTGGGATGAATCCTTTCTCACACAGTTAGTTAAATTAACACTCCTATGGACAAGTTTACACCAATATAAAATATAACATCTTGGGATCTACAAGTCCATTATCCAAATCAAACCAATCCTAAATCAAAATCCTAACGTCTAGTATTGATCTTAAGTTCTTAAAAGTTAAACACCCATATCAATCACCCTTTTCATCTTTCATCTCATCATTGGTCCTAAATTCCTTAGAGGTCATTAGGGTCAAAACACAAGAAAAACATGGAATATAAACTTGATTCATACATCATGAGTGATCTAAGTCAACCAAACTAATAGGGTAGGGTTGGCTGAGACAATCACTGTCCCATGCTCTGGGTCACTCCTAGGAAAACCCCTTTGGTGTTACTCTCCACCTTCTTAACCTATAGGTCCTAAGGCTTGTTAGGCACCCTTGGTTCTCCTGGCCAACCCTACTATCATCTGCATACACCTAACCAAGTCAATCTTGTGCTTACTCCTCTATTCTTCCCTTGGCCCTTAATCTTCCTAAAGGCCAACTATCTCTCCAAACCTTACCAACTTGTTGCAGGAGCATGTGGTGTCTTCTATAGCTTCAAAACCATCCCTCCATGGTTCTTGATCAGTCACAAGCCTTAAAATCTCCATCGCTTCCCTCAAACCCTAGTCTAGGGTTTAAGAAGGGCTAGTAGCCCTTGAGCCCTAATTAGGCCTATTAGCCCGAGAAATTAGGCTATAACTCCAATCCTACTGAGGTTCATCACAAAATTCCTTTTGAGACCCTAGGTCATTTTCTAACCTCTCAATGATGTTTTGAGGTTTTAGGCTCCCTTAGTTCGTACATAGGTGTAACCCTAATTTTGTGGGGTTTAGGGCTTTTTAAGCCATTTCTTGACCTCACTGTGACCTGTCAACTTGTTTCAGTCACCAAATGGTTAGGAGGGAACTCCTGCTTCCTGCCAAGCCTTTGTGAGACCTCCTCCAACCACCACATACCTTGAGTTTCCATAAATTAAACAACCCTACAACGTTAGTGTCAATTTAGCACTTTCTTTCCTAACCAGGCATAGCCAAGCTCGCCTAGGAAGAGACTTTTAACATACTTCTTGGACTTCTACAAAACCCTAATCCTAATATATGTACATTCATGGAGTTTAGCTTCATTCCCAACAAGCCCGTACTCAAATTATAGTGGAAATGCAAGCTAAAACCCCATTGTTCTACAATTTACCAGTCAAAACTGCAAATGAAGGAAGAACACAGTATTTACAAGAAACCTTGAAAATGAATAACTAGTTAGCTACTGTTCCAAAAAATGCTTCAAAGACAATCTCACTACATGCTAAACATTCCAAAATCCTTGATCAATTCATTAATTTGCTAAATCAGAAACAAGAACAAGAAAACAGAAAAATGCACACTAAATTGTCCCTGTTCTCTTAATCACAGGCTAATTACAACTTCAACACACATTCCAACCTCACTTCCAACTTGAGGTTCACCTTTTAAGGGTTCAAAAAGTAGTTTCTTTTCCCTTTGGTCGAACTTAACCACCTCAAAAGGCCAAAATTTCATAAATGTAACGTTTTTGTCTTATTCCTAGCTCCTAGAGAAACCTAAAGGCAAACAAGTTGAGTAAACTCATCCAATCTACCAAGAACTACTGAACCAAATTCCTTCTAACATATCCTAACATCTTAAACACAAAAAAAATGGTCAACATGACCTTGAAGTATTAAAACTCAAAATTGCTTCCTAGGCTTCCAAAATTGCCTAGTGTTACCTAATGCTCTCTAGGTGCTCCTGCACCATTCTTCCCCTCTCAGCCCAAACACTAAGGAATGGAAGGAGAGACCAATGACAGGTCAATACCAAACTTGTGGAACTAATCTTATTGTACCCATGTAGCTTCTGATTCATGCTTGTTCTTCCACTTGATAAGGTGCTCCATGTACACCTTGTGCCTTGTAGACTTTTGCACTCTAGACTCCAAGATCTTCTTAGCCTGAGGCTTGTCTTGACTAGGTAAGGAGACATTGTTGATGTCCTTGAAGATATCTCGACTGTTCTGATCCACATCATTGACTATCCCCTTATACTTGATCAAATCAGCTACATTGAACACTGGTGAGATTCCTAGATTAGTAGGTAACTCCACCTTGTATGCATTCTTGCCATAATTGGCCAATATCTTACATGGACCCACTTTCTTCATCTGCAACTTGGTTGACATTCCCTTCTGCAACCTTGACTTGTTAAGGTGGACCATAACATAGTCCCCTACTTGAAATTGCACATCTTTCCTTGACATATTTGCCTTCTCTTTCAATTTTTGTGTAGCTTCTGTGATTGTCTTCTTCACCTGCTCCTGAATCTCCTTCATGGTCTGACTAAAGTCTTCTGCATGTCCACTTCTTTGTTCCATAGTTCCAAGATCTCTGAGCTCACATATGCCTCTTAGGTGCATCCCATACACAATCTCAAATGGACTCTTCCCTGTGGTCCGATTGACACTATCATTATAAGCATACTCAGCTTGGGAGATAACCATATCCCATGTCTATCCATATTATTTAGTTAAGCACCTTAGAAGATTACCTAGCACCCTATTAACCACCTCTATTTGACCATCAGTCTGAGGATGGTAAGCTGATCCAAATGACATATTTGTACCCAATCTACTCCATAGAGTCTTCCAAAAGTGACTCATGAACTTCACATCCCTATCTAAAAAAATGCTCAAAGGTAGTCCATGGATCCTTACTACCTCCTTGAAGAAAAGATGAGCTATGTAACTAGCATCATGAGTAGTTTTGCAAGGGATAAAATGAATCATCTTGCTAAATCTGTCCACTACTATATAAACACTGTCAAAACTAGTTTTGGTCTTAGGAAGGCCTACCACAAAATCCATGCTCACACACTCCCATGGTCTGTTTGGAATGGGTAGGGGTTGGTACAAACCAACATTACTAGCTCCTCCCTTAGCTTTCATACACACAACACATTGTTCCACATATTTTCTAACATCTCTTGCCAACTCAGGCCAATAATAGAATCTTTGCACTAGCTCTAAAGTCTTATTTATGCCAAAATGTCCACTAAGACTGCCATTATGCTTTTCCTGAATCATATTTTCGCTCAATGATCCTCTTGGAACACATAACTGATTTCCCTTAAACAATAACCCACTTTGCAAAGTATATTCGGAGTACTGACTATGGAAATGGTTCTCAAAGTTAGAACATACCTTATAGACCTCTAAAAAGTCTTCATCTTCTCCATATAGATCCTTGAAACTCTCTATGCCAATGCTCTTGATCTGTATCTCTTAGACTATCAACAATCTCTTGCTTAGTTCCTCAGCTACTTTGTTTAGTTGTCACTTCTTGTGCTTGATGGTGAAGGTAAAAGCTTGGATGTATTCCATCAATTTCAAATGCCTATTACTCAAATTCTCTTGAGTGTTGATAAAACTGAGTGCCTGATTGTCAGTAAAGACTACAAACTCCTTGGGTAGAAGATAATGCCTCCATTTCCTAAGTGACTGAACAAAACCATAAAGTTCTAAGTCATAGGTTGAATACTTCTTCTTTGCTTCATTGAGCTTCTCACTAAAGAAGGCCATAGGCCTACCCTCTTGACTTAGCACTCCTACTACCACTCCACTTGCAACACATTCAACAATGAACAACTTGTCAAAACTAGGTAACAAAAGAATAGGTTGAGTTGCCACTTCTTGTTTCAGTTTCTCAAACCCTTTTTCAGCTTCTTGAGTCCACACAAACTTAGTTTTTAGACCACCCTTGATTGTATCTAAGACTGGTGCACATATACCACTAAAATTCCTTATGAATTTCCTATAAAA
The DNA here is from genome assembly GCA_007258455.2 of Sequoia sempervirens. Lineage (NCBI taxonomy): Eukaryota > Viridiplantae > Streptophyta > Pinopsida > Cupressales > Cupressaceae > Sequoia > Sequoia sempervirens. The sequence continues at coordinate 33,761,349 of VDFB02292527.1, read as the reverse complement.
TTGAGCTAATCCATGAAAACTTCTTACCTCTGTCCTTGTGGTTGGTGTAGACCAGTTTAGGATGGCTTCCACCTTGCTTGGATCCATCTTCAATGATCCTTTTGACACTACAAAACTGAAATAGACAAGCTCTTGCTTAAAGAACTCACATTTCTCTAGATTGATTGCCAACTTCTCCTCTTGCAACCTTCTAAGAACCAACTCCACATGTTTCAAATGCTCTTCTGCTATCTTGTTGTATATGAGGATGTCATCAAGATACACTATCACAAATATCCCTGTAAAATCCTTGAGCACTTCATTCATGAGCCTCATGAATTTTCTAAGGGCATTAGAGATACCAAATGGCATCACTCTCCACTCATATAACCCATCATTTTTCTCAAAAGATGTCTTCCACTCATCACCATCCTTAATTCTTATCTAATGGTATCCACTCTTGAGATTCAACTTTATGAAGTACTGAGCTCCTCCAAGATAATCCATTAAGTCTTCAATCCTAGGGATAGGGAATCTATATCTGATTGTGATTCTATTTATTGCTCTAGAATTAGTACACAACCTCCACTTACCTCCTTTCTTGGTTGCTAAAACCACTAGTACTGCACATGGGCTGATGCTCTTTTGTATCAATCCTTGATCCAATAATTCTTGCACTTGCCTAGCTACCTCCAAATTTTTATCTGGTGTGAGTTTGTATGCTACTTTGTTAGGTAATGAAGCTCTAGGTATGAATTCAATTTGATGAATTATAGCACTCTTTGGTGGTAGAGTTGCAGGTGTACCATCACTAACTATGCTCTTATACTTTTCAAGTAACTTTTGGACTGCTTCTAGTAAGACTGTCTTTTCAGCCTTTTCTTCTTCTTTAGGTTGTAACACAACCACATATCCTTCATTCCCCTGATGTAGGTTGTTCAGGAACTCTTTACCACTTCCCAACATGATTTTTGGTGTCTTTGAATGTCTTTCTTCTTCCTCTGTCAGTGAATGCAACTTAAAAGTTTTCCCATCCTTCTTGAATGAGATGGTGTTCTCTTTCCCATCATATATGACACTCCTATCATACTACCATGGTCTTCCCAGTAGTAGATGGCATGCATCCATGGGTAAAACATCACAAACTAACTTGTCTTTATATCCCCCAATGGAGAACTCCACCGTTACTTGCTCATTCACTAAAACACTTTTCCCTTTGTTTAGCCATGTGACCTTATAGGGGTTAGTGTGGGGTACCTTCTCCAATTTTAGTTTCATTACTACCTCGTTTGATATGATATTGTCTGTTGAACCTGAATCTACTATGACCTTGCATACTTTACCAAGTATCTTGCACCTCACTCTAAATAGTCCTCTCCTTTGTTTTGGTTCTTCTTTAACTAGTTGTCTGATCAAGACTCTATTGAACATCAAATTCTCTCCTACCTTAGATTCAATGTGACTGACCTCAGATGACTTAGGACTCATGGTGTCCTCTTGTGCATAAGCTACTCTCTTCTCATTGCTTGATGAAGATGCTTTCTTTGGGCATCTATAAGCAGGATGGCCTACTTGACTACAATGGTAGCATTTCATGTTCTCAAAATAAGAATTGCTCCTACCTAATCCTCTTCCTCTGTTTGAACCTCCTTGAGGTCCTCTACCTCTATTATATCCTCCTCTAGAAGATGTTTCACTTCCATGATCTGTGGATTTAAACTCTCCTTGGTTTCTTTGGTCATTGCCTCTACCTTGGTAGCCACCATGTTGTCCTCTTTGATCTCTTTGATCTTTTCCTTTGCCTCTACCTGTAGAAGTCTGATCTTGCTTCCTCTTGTTCCTTTCCTCAATCTTGATAGCCAATTGGTAACACTGATGTACTGTCATAGGACTCAAAAGAGCCATCTCCTCTTAGATGTTCCATTTCAAACCATTAAGGTATCTAGCTACCTTAAGACTTTCATCCTCTGTAACATTGGACCTCATACAAAGTTTTTGAAACTCTTCAGTATAAATGTTCACATCTTGGTCCTTCTACCTTAAGGTTTGCCTCTTCTTGTGTAACTGAATCTCATAGTCATATGGCATATAGAATTCTCTTACTTTGGCAACCATTCCTTTCCAAGTTGAAATAGGTTGCTTTCCTTCCTTTTCCCTCTCTGTCTGAATGAATTTCCACCATGTCAAGGCATAACCTGTTAGTCTTGATTTTTCCACCTTTACCTTTTGTGCTTCAGTGACTCCATCACACTCAAAATGGTTCTCCATTCCTTCTATCCAGTCCATGACTATATCATATTCCATTTTCCCACTAAATAGTGCTATGCCTTCAAGTGATTTTCCACTCAAGGCCTTCAATGCCTTCAAGAAAGGCTCTTCTTTCAGGACAGGGTCAGGTTCAGGGGTCTTGTCTTCCTCTAGAACCTCTTCTTCCTTCGGTATCCTTCCTTCAAATTGTGCAGTCCTCACTGCTTGCTCAAGTTGGGCTATCCTTTCCCTCAATTATCTATTATCTTCCTCCTGCTCTTCAACCATCTTGGCCAATTGTGCATTTTTCACCATGATGGTAGTATCACTTGACTCAACCTCTGACATATATTACTCTTTCCCAAATCTTTAACTTGCTCTGATACCAATCTGATAGGGTAGGGTTGGCTGAGACAATCACTGTCCCATGCTCTGGGTCACTCCTAGGAAAACCCCTTTGGTGTTACTCTCCACCTTCTTAACCTATAGGTCCTAAGGCTTGTTAGGCACCCCTGGTTCTCCTTTCCAACCCTACTATCATCTGCATGCACTTAACCAAGTCAATCTTGGTGCTTACTCCTCTATTCTTCCCTTGGCCCTTAATCTGCCTAAAGGCCAACTAACTCTCCAAACCTTACCAACTTGTTGCAGGGGCATGTGGTGTCTTCTATAGCTTCAAAACCATCCCTCCATGGTTCTTGATCAGTCACAAGCCTTAAAATCTCCATCTCTTCCCTCAAACCCTAGTCTAGGGTTTAAGAAGGGCTAGTAGCCCTTGAGCCCTAATTAGGCCTATTAGCCCGAGAAATTAGGCTATAACTCCAATCCTACAGAGGTTCATCACAAACTTCCTTTTGAGACCCTAGGTCATTTTCTAACCTCTCAAGGATTTTTGAGGTTTTAGGATCCCTCAGTCCGTACACAGGCATAACCCTAATTTTGTGGGGTTTAGGGCTTTTTAAGTCATTTCTTGACCTCACTGTGAATTGTCAACTTGTTTCAGTCACCAAATGGTTAGGAGGGAACTCCTGCTTCCTGCCAAGCCTTTGTGAGACCTCCTGCAACCACCACATACCCTGAGTTACAAGAAAGTAAACACCCCTGCAACATTAGTGTCAATTTTGCACTGTCTTTCCTAACCGGGCATAGCCAATCTCACCTAAGAAGAGACTTTTAACATAATTCTTGGACTTCTATAGACCCCTACTCCTAATATATGTATAGTCATGGAGTTTAGCTTCATTCCCAACAAGCCCATACTCAAAGTACAGTGGCAATGCAAGCTAAAACCCCATTGTTCTACAATTTACCAGTCAAAACTGCAAATGAAGGAAGAACACAGTATTTACAAGAAACCTTGAAAATGAATAACTAGTTAGCTTATGTTCCAAAAAATGCTTCAAAGACAATCTCACTACATGCTAAACCTTCCAAAATCCTTGATCAATTCATTAATTTTCTAAATCACAAACAAGAACAAGAAAACAAAAAAATGCACACTAAATTGTCCCTGTTCTCTTGATCACAAGCTAATTACAACTTCAACACACATTCCAACCTCACTTCCAAGTTGAGGTTCACCTTTTAAGGGTTCAAAAAGTAGTTGCTTTTCCCTTTGGTCAGACTTAACCACCTCAAAAGGAAAAAATTGCATAAATGTAACATTTTGGGCTTATTCCTAGCTCCTAGAGAAACCTAAAGGAAAACAAGTTGAGTAAACTCATCCAATCTACCAAGAACTACTGAACCAAATTCCTTCTAACATATCCTAACATCTTAAACACAAAACAAGATGGTCAACATGACCTTGAAGTATTAAAACTCAAAATTGCTTCCTAGGCTTCCAAAATTGCCTAGTGTTACCTAATGCTCTCTAGGTGCTCCTGCACCACAAACTATCAAAGTCTTACAATGACAATTAGCTATAAAAAATCACATTTATATAGTCCATACATGGGATCATTATCTCCTACAAACCTCAATGATACAAAAAATGTGAGTATGCCTAATCTAAATTTTGAACCACCTTTCCCTATGGTAGATTTAAATCAAATTCAAACCCTACAAGTCTATGAACCAAACAATCAATGCATGAGTCTTCAACAAAACAACATTATCCCACCAAATCAATACATGCCAAATGTGAATATGCCAGGCTAAAAATTACCAAATATGAACATATCAAATCCACACCTGGTAAACTATGGCATAGATATGTTTTCGAATCATAACAATTTTTTTCAAAGTCCAAGAAAAGTATTAACAACTCAATGTATTGATCCAAATCAAGGTAACACCATGCAAAATCAAGGTTACCTAAATCAAAGCAATGTGATTCCCAACCACAACAATGTTCAATGTCCACCTATATTGCAAAATCTACACATCATCCCAAATCAGAAAGTTGTCCAAAATCAATTTTTCCATGATCCCATACAAATACCACAAGTGTATATTCCAAATATGCGTGACCAATAACCAAATCAACTATGTCAAGGGTGTCAAGATCAAAATCAAGAAAAAATTTTGTGAAATGAAAATTTTTATACTCAGAAAATTTGTTGATTCATATCACCAAGAGACATCTTCACCCCAAAATCTACACAAACCCCCTTGGGTTAAACCATGTCATCAAAACATTGAGTTGTCTCGACAACCTTATCAAGAAGAATATACCCAATTTCAAGAGGTTAGATATCAAAATCAACAACAATCCCAATCACCACATCTCCAAAATCAATCACCACAAGGTCAATTTCAACAAGTACAAATCTCACAATGTTAAAAACATGAATACACTCCTCTAGGAGAGCCAATTGAATCTGCATTGTACAATATTTTTAATGCAAAACTTATCACACTTCCAAAAGTAAGTACTTTAAACTCTTTCATAAAATTCCATTGGAATAGGGGTAGAGCTTATTGTCAGTATCATAGAGAAACTCATCATAAAACATCAAATTGTATTCAACTCAAAAATCTCATCTGAGACCTTATTGATCAAACATGAATAACTATTGAGGATAATGACCAAGATTCAACCACCAATGATATCAGTGACAATCTCTCCACCACAATTGTTGAAAACAATGATCAAGATCTATCCATCAATGAGTACCTTGAAGATGTTTCTACATCATCCAATGATCAGATCAACATACATCAAGAGTCACCTTTTATTCATGATCAAAACCCTTCAAGCACTGATCTATTTCAAGGAGTGTGAAGACTATTTGATCCTATTGAAATAATCCACAATCCATCCACCAATGATCATGTTGAAAATATCTTTACATCATCCAATGAGTTAGAGGATATATGTCAAGAACAACAAATGATCAACATCTTTCACTAAAGTCTAGAAATGGCCCTTTCCAAGATATATTGGCATCATCTAACCTCATGGTAGTACATATTGATGATCAAGAGACTCCTAATCCAACACTTATACCCAATGTAGAAAATATAAGCCAAGAGCTATCATTTTGAGGAAATCCGATGATCCTTGACTAGAAATCCCTTCTTTGAATTTTTTCTTGTCAAGAGCACGAACCAAAGCATATCAAAGATAATACCACACAAATTCAAGATCAAGAACCTCTATCATCAAAATATTACACTTGGTAGATATCTTCCAAGACATCCAATCTTGTCCAAAATAATAACAAATCAATATACCAAACACACATACACCCACCCACGAGATGCTTACTCATAATGGACATGTACATGGTCTTAATTCAAAACAAGATTCTCATACTCTTGATATCATTACCAAGGAAAAAGAGTCTCCTACTCTTAACATTTGTACACATGATCAAGATATAGAAAAATCTAGAGACATATAAGAAAATGGGTCATGAAGAAGGCTTCTACAAAATTTTGGAATCAAAAGCATCTTGCGAAGGCATATCAAAAATGAATCATGAGGAATAATTTTATGTGGAAAGTGAATCATCAAAACCTCTTGAAGAAGCATTAAAAACTAATATTTCACAACATCAAAACAAATATATGAATCAAGAAGTTATCCCATTTATGGAGGATGCTATCACTTATAACTTGGATCACTTACTTCTTTTAGGGAAATCTATCTTATTAGTGAAGAAGCTATCACCTTTGAAGATCCACAATAGATCAAAGAAGGATTAGCACCTTGTTTCCAAGGTAAATCATATCCTATTGTAAATAAAAAATTTCAATAGATGAATTATCAAGGCAAAGGATTAAGCATACATGAATAGGGTATCCTAGAACTAGTGCAGATTATTAGCAATCCTAAGCATCAAGGTATTGGTTATTAAAAAATTAAGGGATCTAAATATATTAGTGATACCTCTATAATACTGGGGGAAATTTTATCTAGTGAGAACATCAACATAGGGAGCACAAAGAGTCCTTATGATGAAACCAATGCCAATGCTACAACCAACCACGTCATGAATCTTCATCTTCCCATCACCCCATCCACAAATTGGGACCAACATCAAAAGAATAATTTGAATCAAAGCACAAAGAATATTATCAAAGAAAAATAAGTTGTGAAGCATAATGGTAAAATCAAATACACATGGATACCAAAAATAAAAAGATAGATCATCCCTATCAAACTCCATCAGTCAAAGAAACTATGGGGAAAAATAAAAAAGGGAAATGTATCCATCAAAAATGTCCATAAAAGGGAAAATAACACTTCTCATGCAATGTACAAAGTATATCAAGCAATTAGTCCTAATTCCATGCACACTTCTATATCCACTCCTCCATGCATGATATCCATTTCCTACATTGACCATGTATTTGTAGTCACCCAAGTCATTATAAGGATTCAGAAGGAATCCTATTGCAATGTGTACACAAAGACAAAGTTAACTCTGGTATCAACAAAGTAGATCAGGATTCTCAAAAGTTGCACTTAAGTGCACGTATCTTGCAAAAGTAGATTTTTCAAGTAGGATATCAATCACACATTATGACAGAAGCATCTACATTGACACCATTAGGTGGTTCATCATGAGATTAAAATCTTTCATAAAAATCAAGAAAACCAAAAAAATAAAAAAAAATCATGAAAATAGTAAAGATAAAAAATTATCCTCTAGTGAAAACCACTATGGTGGTGCTTTGGACAAGTACCATGATGAAAACTTGGAAAACCTGTGTTTTTGTAGAATCGAGCATCTATGTGCACTAATTCAAGTGGAAGCATATTATCTCATCCATAATAAATCCAACATTCCATCCATCTTATCAATTATAAATACATTCATCCATGAATCATTTATCCAATCCATTTTCATACATCTGCAACCATCTTCCACATTATCTTGATCTCGACAAAGTTTGGTGCACATTTTACACTTGCTTCTGGTAAGTTACATCTTGAAATGGGTCATTTTAATTAATCCTATCCTACCCAACATTATCTAAGCCATGAAGCACTATCTAAATGAGCATCCTCTATTTGAACACCTTATCTTATCACAAGATAATCCTTGGCATCCTTTGCGTGCTTACCATATCCATCCATCCATACATCTATCCAAGCATCCACCCATGGCATTTTGTATGTTGTTAGATAGTGGGGGCATATATTTACATATTGCTTTGAGAACAAATCTTGATCTATATCTTCCAACTTATGTGGTGATCTGAACATAGACAAATTTGAAATCAAATGGGTCAAAACACTTGTAAGCAAACAATCCAAATCACTAGCCTATGGCACATTTTGACGAGAAGATGTTCCTTATCAAGCTTTGTCTTTCATCGAACATCAATCCAAACAATCAATATTAGTAGTATCTAATTTGCACTTCAACATCAGTTGCATCAAATCATTCAAAAAAATTATGTTCCAAACTAATCTTCAAAATCTTGATCAATCAAATCCAATTAATCTATCATCATCTTCAGATGATATCCTTCCCAATCCTTGTGTTTCTTAACACTATCCTTGCATTGTTGTGTATCCTCAACAATGTTATAATCATCAATCCATCAATCATATCAATCAACCCTAGCTTTTTTTTCAACAAAATCCAAAAATAGATCATTGATATCATCGTACATATCCATATCCAAATCATCAAAATCATGCAAAATCCAAAAACAGGTCAAAAAGTCAGAAAAAGTTAAAAACATGGTATCCAAACTACATTGTCTCTAAGCTTGAATTTAGGAAAGGCTAATCTTTGATCAACCCCTAAGACAAAAACACAAAAAACATTTAAATAACCTGAAAAACCCAAAACCAACCTCATAACATTTCAAAAATATCAATAACATCCAAATATTTGAAAAAAATTATCTATCCCATTTTGCTTCACCCACGATAATCAATCATCCATAATAAATCAATTGTCATCTTCATCCTTTGGAAAAGCAAATAGAAAACAAGTAAAACACTCAATAGAGGAAAAAATTTAAACACAAAATCAAACTCTTGATCTTTTTAGCAAACATTTCAATGGACCTTATATCAATGGCCTTTGAAACAACCTATTAACTTTCCACCATCCACTAACATGTCTTAGGATGCATCATTCCTACAATGAGAATTATCTATTGACAAAACACTTTTGATTCTTATCCTAAAAAAAAATCCCTTTAGCTAGAGGTATGAAGAACATTGGCATGTCTATGTACTTGTTCTTTTCTTTTGATATATCTTATTATGCTCATTCTAATGACCTCTTGATAATGTCTAATCAAAATGATTTAGAGAGAAAGGAATGGGGCATTGATCATTATCTTTTTTTTGTTGTGCTTGTTGGATATTCTTTTAATATAACTTTGTGATACCTGCTTTGGTAGGTGTGTATGGACGGGGTTTTAGACAACTTGTTGACTATTTCATTGATAGGTTATGCCTTTCCATGTTTTGGTCGGAGATGTTTGAAACTTTTGAAGTACATCCTAATAAGGTTTCGTATGTCATGTGTGAACAAGGATACTCCTATCTATTTGTCAAGTCAAATAATATCACACTAGATACCATGCTATCCTAGTTGTCTATACCTTGATGCATCATATCTATGTGTGTTTTCAAAAATAAGGAAAGTTATTCTCTTTACATCCCCAATCCCTAGATAAGAAATATATCGTCATCATTCATCAACATATCTAATAAAGTCTCGATGACTCATAGACTTATTGGACTTTTGCATCTTCTCAGAATCAAGGGTTGATCCCTCTCATTATTCAATCCTCTTTCATGCTAACATAGTATTATATCAATGCATTCACCCTGCATCCACAAACCATCAACATAGGACTGCATAATCATGCATATCATCATAATAGGAAACATCATCCATCTCACATGTGTTACATCATCATTTAAGTTGTCATCATAATATAGATATGTTAGCCTAAGCATCTCCTCACATAACCATCCATACATCCATAAAGCATATTTATTGTGAGCTGAACCTAAAATTGGCATTTTTTCCCGACCTCTCGAGGGGGAAGTGTACCAACTCATACTTCTTTCCACTAGGCCAATAGTGGGGTAACCAAAAAAATTAGGAAATTTTTGAATTTTGATCTCGGTGGTGTTATTCTTTGAATCAACACAACTGGTACGTTGCTTCAAAGAGGGGTAAAATGTAGACACACAAATAATCCTAATTGACATAGTGCATCCAATTCCAATCAATTATTATTAAATTCCTCTATTAATCAAATAAAGTTATTTATTGGATTAATTCACAAATGTTCATCTAATTTAATTAAATGAATCAATTTATCCCCAAAGTCCTCTTATTTGATTAAATAAATCAAATGATTTAAATAAAATATCATAAATCCACTAACCCACTCAAAGTTAATTTAATTTCAAATTAATTAACTTTAATCACTTTCTAGTCATCATCTATCTTTTAACTCCCCAAGAGTTGAATCAACTCTTGATTAACTAACCCACTTGCACATGAAAATAAATTCTTTTAATTAACTAATTATCTCATTTTCCCTCACAAAGGCATATTCTAGGGAATATTCCTTCAATAACTCCCTTTATTTGACTTTCTTATCCAAAAAATTTCCCTCCAAAACATCTCAACCACATCCATTTAATGCCTCTTACAAATGCATTAATCTCTCTTACACCCCTCTTACATCTCAACCATGTGAATTAACTATCCACATTCTCCAAAATGTGCTCAATCCTCACCCATTAGCATTTAGACAAGTTTCCCAAACTCATCGGCTCTCTTTTAGTCCCACATTCCTCCCACATTCCTCCCATATCTCCATTCTTCAAACCTTCAACCTATAAATAGAATCCATAATCTTCCATAATAATCCACAATCATATCTACAATCTTATGCACTTTCACTATAGGCACTTGCTTCTTGCATCTTCATCACATCTAAAGCTTATCAAGGGGGTGGGAAAGGGCATCTTGTCCACATCAAAAGAGCACCACTCCCACTATGGGATAGAGTTTGATCTTGCTTTCTTATGCTTTCACTTAGTTTCTTTGATTTCTTATTTCCTGATTTTCATATGTAACATCATCAAGTATCTCATAGGGATGCTTGTTGTGGTTTGTTTAAGTTTACTACAATGCTAATGGTTATTTGTTTTTGAGAAAGTACAAGAAAAGAATCCACACAAAGATTAAAATGCTTTGTAGAATCTGAATGCAATACTTCTAAAATATTGTGCTCCCTAATTCTGACCCAAATGAATAATAAAATGTATCATATAATCATGTATCACAATCAATGCTTCTTCTCCTCATCTCATGTTCTTTATTTTATAAAAAAACACGATATTATATAAACCACTAAGCGGTATTTTATAAACCATGATTTTACAAAAACATGACCATTGATTGAAATTTTTGGTACCAATGTTTCTCAATCGATACTAATTTTTATTAATATCACATATTTTTTCAATATAACATGCACATTAAATATTTATCATAATGTTATGTACTTCATACAAATGGTCCCAATAATGTCTAGCCCGTTGTGATGCTCACATTTATAAGTGAACCATAGGAAATAGGGTGCTCCACATCTTAGGAGAAGGAACACTACCTGGATCTATTTCACTCTTAGTTCATTTAATAAAACCCTAGACATCTCAACCTAATAATTCAATTAGGAAAAGTGATTGCTACGAGGTCTCATTTGGTGTGATTAAAAGGGGGTTCAACACTATGCAAGTGCTTAGAAAGAAATAAATGAAAGCAATATTAAAATATAGGTATATGACCCAGGAAATGAAAAATAAAATCAGAATAAGAAACTATGGATAAAAAAAGAAGTACCTCGAAGGCTAGAGTTGATTAAACAAGATCTGAAAAACCTAAATTTTGTTGTTGCTAATGTGTACAGGGACTCATATGCCAGATTGGGTGATTTAGTCCTAGTCTAGCATTTCTGGGTAGAAACAAGAATCTCACAGTGACAAATCAAAATCCACCAAAATCTTTAAAAAATCCTATAACAAGACTCATACACCCAAGGTGGCGATTTAGTCCCATTATTAAGGTTTCATTGATATTTCTATAGCCACTGTTGATCTTATGTAGCTTTCTTCTTGTCCAAATCTCCAAGTGCAAAAGTCTGAATGTTGGTATGTAGGTGAGTTTTTGTGAAGATGACAACTTCTTGACAACTTTGACAAATTTCTTCAATGTTGAAACTTTGTCTTCATAGGTTCTTCAAGTATCAAAAAACCTAGATCTGTAATCACACATGAAGGGAGGAAAATGTTGTTTTATTAATGGATAGGGTTTTTCCTTGGTCAAACCCCATTTTGGTAATCAAACCTTTAAATGAAATGAAATAGAATGGAGTGATGAATGAACAATGTGGAATGTTGTAACTCACCAAACCCTTGTAGCAAAGGCTGCAAACTTATGTGAAATGGCTAGCATGAATGTAGATCTTGAATACTTTCTTGAATCATGAAAACCTACATCACAAATGTTAGCTCAAAAAGACATATGATGTATTATGACTTTGACATGATGTTTGAATCTTGAATATAGCTCCAAAATTATTGATAATCAACTCTTGAATGTTCTTGATCTCATAAAATTGATATAGGAATGCTTCATAAGATTTCTTAGGTGAAATTATGTAAAATAAGCTTGTATTTATACTTGTTTATGCCAAATTTCCTAAAATTATAACACTCCAAGACAACATTAGATCTAGGAGAATAATATCCCACCAAGAATTGAATTCAAAATAGCTCCAAGCTAAAGTAGGATTCATATTCTAGTTGGAGCATATGAGTCCTAGTAGCCTAAGCTTGGGACACAAATTTCAAGAAATGTTAAGTTCTATGTAATATTGAGGATCAGGCCCTGAAACCTAGGTGGGAACCATAAGCCTAGAGTGGCGTATGAGTCCCAGATCACTAGATTTGGAACACACAACCCAAACTCATGAATTATGATTGGTCATTAGTTATGTGTCAGGATTATCCTCAGAGAAATGCATTAAATAAGGCTTTTGGGTGCAAAATAGAACCAAATAAGGCATAAAGAAGCCTAAGTTTAGTAGGGAGGGCCCAAACAAGTGTGAAAATTTAAAAGAATGCATTTTTCTACACTACAATAAGATACAGCACAATTAAATATTTTTTTACATTATTGGGATTATTATTCTAATGTAAAGTGTACACATTTTTTCTAAGATGATAAACTACGAAAAATTATAATATTGCATTGAATAACATCTGGAGTTAAAAAATAATGAACATTTTTTTAGTAAAATCAAATATGTCAAGGAAAGGATTAGAACCTTGATATGTAGAACATTGCTTTTATGTATAGACATAGGATAAAAATATAAATAATGTTTAAATACATAATCCTAAAATTTGTGTATGTTTGTAAATAATAGATTAGGAAAATTTTGGGGTGATTTTTCTTTTTTGTTTCTATGTTAAGTTTTAGTTTATATAATTAATTGAAAATTCTCAAGTGCAAGTGTACCCACTTGATGAAATCTAGGTAAATGAGTCTAGGAAAAGATAATCCAACCTATTAGCCTAAATAATCCCCATAAAATATTCACATGCTACAAGGAAGAAATACTAACTCACTTACATTTAAGTAAAAGTATGCCCTCAAAAGATTACAAATATGTAAAAAAAATCATAACTATTATATAAATGATAAATGACATAATACTATTCCATGGCCAAGGATGGAAAATATTCTCTCCTATGTAGTTCCTCTTTAATTTTTCCCCATTTTTCCATGTCCCTTCACTCCAAACAACCATACCATTTTATTCTTGACCTGTGTTATTTTCTTTCATTTTCATTCTTTGATGTTTTCATTTGTTCACGATGTCAGGTATATCTTAAATAAACAAGGGCCTACCTAAACTTCTTTATCCACAACATCATGTCTAAAGGAATTTTTGAGGTCAATTAATTTTCCTTAAACACATCATATGATTAAGAGAAGGAATTCCATATTTAACTCAACTTAGTTTCCTACTATAATGGATTTTTGTTATTACTATACTATTTTTCTATGATCTATTGTTGTTTAAAAAATATTATTATATCTATGTTATTTTGAGAAAGATTGTGATGAATATTTAATGACTAATAATTGTTCAATAAAATACACAGAATAAAAAAAAAATTAATATCCTGAGGCTTAATGGAATTTGATCTAGATATAAAATTATGCTGGGGGCCTTCTAAAATCCACATCATCAAATGTTTCCCTAGGATGAATACTCATTTATGCCTTCCTACTAACTTTGTCTAATTTTTCATTGATGTTAATGAAGTGAATTCATGTTCTTTTTAAAGTCATAGTGTTGCTGGCGTGAATTCCTATCACTACTAAATATATATATATTCTATCTAGATGACTTTCTATCAAAGATGCATTATGCGTTTCTCTTGCTACCAAATTTGACTAGAATGATTCTTTGATCTCATTGATTCATCCAAATATTTTAATCTATTTAAAAATAATATATAAATTATAACACTTATATACCTATTTGTATTTTAGTTTTTGATGTTTTCTATAAGGTAATAAGGGTTTTGAAAGTGACCAAAACCTTGAACAAAGAAATTAAATGGAACACAACCAAACACCAAAGACTAAAACACTCCCAATGAAACAAAGTAACATAAATAAGTTTTGAAGGGCACCTGAAACCCTCAAAAAACACAAAGAAATAGCAAAAACACAACATAAGAAAAGAGAGTTCTATCAACCAACACCTAGCCACAAAATAACTAGGAGAAAAAAAGGCTAGAAGATGAGATTCCACACCAAAATAAATAGCCAGACCAATCAAGGTAGTTTGAAACTGTGTCTAACCAGAGAGTTCATAAGGAGAGCTTCATCTAAATGGGTCAATCCAAGATTCTTAGAAGAATCAATCTCATCCATAAGAACAAGAAAAAAACTATCCTTGAGGGGGATTTCCCTTAGGAAATCGATATGATCTTCCACATCCAATTCTCTAGCCAAGGGGTTCACCAAGTCAATCTTTCCAGTAGGTTTAACAATAGAGGAACTTGAAGCCTTCCCAATAGAACAAGTCTTCAAGGGATTGGAGAACTAGTAAGAGTGAGAAAAGTGACCAACTCTAAGACAATGAGAGCACAACAAGGATGAGGTATCAAAGAGGATACTCTACTCCCAAACACCCAGCTTGGAATGAATCTTAACTTCATCTAGTGAAAGCTTGAAAAATTCAACACATATATAAAATCTATCATAAACTAAGCATTTCTTGTCTTCCGTGATCCTATCTACTGCTAAGAAAGAACCAAGAAAATTACTAATACCTCAAATTATTTCTTCATACTAGAATTCTAAATGAAGTTTTAGGAGTCTTAGCAAAATAGGGGCCATGCCAGAGGATTCCTTAGAAGCAACAAACCTAGTGGTCCAAATTTTTAAAAGGAGGATAGATTTTCCAAAGAACCAAGATCCACCAAGTAAGGAACCCTCACTTTGCTCAAGGAGTTGGAATGAGAAATGGAAAAATCCTTTAGGCATTGTAGCCACTTGAAACAAACTAAAATCCTTCCAAATAACTAGAGCCTAGTTGTGGACAAAGCCAATATTTGGACGAGGATAGAGAACCTCCCAATAAGAGAATTTCCCACAATAGCAATATATTTTTCAACCATAACATCAAGAATCCAAGTGTGGGGAAAGAGCTCATAGGGGTCCCTTGCACTTCAGCCTTGAAAATATTAGTAGCATCCAACAACCTATCATAAGGAATCCCCTTAAAAGTAGGGATGGGTCCCTTCTTAACATCATCCACAATAACAAGGGAAGAAGCAACATCTAAATCTCTAGATATGTGAAGATACTTCAAATTAATTTGAACAATATTTAGATCTCCATATTTTGAAGAAGGAGATGCATCCAAATTTCCATCCAAGCTAATCCCAACATAGGGGAGCTTCATGACACACAAGTCTCCTTCCCCAAGGGGGAAGCCTTCACCACCACTAAGATGGGAGGGGAAATAAGAGATACCCGCCTAAGGGAAAGCCCAAGGTCAAGTGATCCAAGCCTAGAGCCCCCCAGATGTAGCTGGCATCTTATCCTTCATCAACACCTCATGTAGAGAAGCATCATATATCTCCTTCATACTGCTCACACATCTCTTAGATTTCATGTGGGATTCAAGTAGAATGTCAAGAAGAAACTAATCCTCATCCTCTTCAACCCACTCATTCCCCCAAAAATCCAACATATTCATCATCATCATCAGAATCACCTTCATCATTGCATCATAGAAGGAAACTCCATCCACAATGCTAATGCAATTCGTAGAGATCCTCATTGTTGCCACTAGGGTTTTCTTTATCTTCATCACCACCAATTTTTTTCGTCTCCTACTCCGTATTTTTTGATGTTACATAATTACCCATGAATTTTAAAGCTCCTACATTAAGCACATAATATAAGTGAAATTTACCATAAGGGTATGTGCAGGATCATCATGCAAAAAATAGGCCCTTAAGTGGCAAAAAATTCAAAAAAATCAGTGTTAGGCAACTTGACGTAAATATTTGAATAAGTTATCTATATTATTTCAAAAATATGTAAGAATAGAATTTGTATAAAATTGAATGTAGTTTCTAAAATACTAGGTTTATTTAAAAATAAATAAAATCTATTTGGTGAAAATTTGAAATTTCAATGCAGTAGTACTTAAATTTCAGTGGAAAAAATAAGAAGTAGGTGTCTGTCTGACCACCCTAACCATAATAAAATGATAATATATTTTTGTAAGATTTTATATATAACTAGAGGACTCATGTTTGGATGTGATCCATATTTTTTTGTAATTTTTTCCAAGTAAATAATTAATTATGATTTTTTTATTACAACTTTTAGAAAATATTAAAACTCATCTGTTTGACCACCTTAACTTGGTCAAACTTCATGAAATTTAATTTTTCTTTTTTTAATCCTATAGTATGTGAAGCATAGAATGTGACGCATGTTTTGGATTCAAAAAATATGATACCGCTTGAAAGTTATAGATGTTTTTCAATCAGCCTATCGACGGACTTTAGTCAGAATTCTAATAGAAAATGAATAATAATTATTTATTAAATTCAAATTAAATCATAATTTATATTTTTGGAAAGCTGAGAATCTTCTCTAAAAACCCTTTTTGTTTCATTAATTTTGGGTGAAAAAAAAGTCGTCAGCCACATACCCTACAAATATTGCCACTTTTTGGTGCACCATGATCCTGCACATACCCATAAGCTAAATCTAACAAGCATATTTTGAAATCTAACAATAGGATTCTATGTTCATTTACTTTCTAATTTCCTTCTTCAAATAATTTATCCCTCTACTTCAACAAGTATTTAATATATTCTTTGTTTTCTTGTGGTAATCACTTGTGAATCAATCACTACTTTTTACTTAATTTTTACCTTCATGGGAAACTACTACAATTAATATTTTGTTGTTCAATATAAATCTTTATTTACTCTGCATTTCTTTTGCTCTCATAACAATGATAGAAGCATACAGTATTAAAGTTGGTGAGATATTCAATCCTATTAAAACCATTTCCTCACAAGAATTCATTGTAAACTACTTGAAGACTCTATATGATCTCATAATTTCTTCATTAAATTTTCCATAAGTTTCCTTTGGGAGCCTCTTTATTTGTAAATTACTGAAGGCCAACTCCCTAACTTTTATTCCTACTCTCTTCTCTTAAAACTATCATGTTGCTTGTAGCATACTCCACTTTTCCTCAAATAAATCTTTTATTTCCTTATGTATGAATCAATCTTACCCATACCCATCATAAGGTGTTCCTAAAGAGCATTATTACATCAAGAGGAAAACCATGAGACCTTAAGAATATGATCAATTAGATGGAAAATATCCAATAGAAAAACATTTGTAGTAGAAGGGGAGGCATTTGTCATTGAAGGTATAACTCCAAGAACTATATATCATGTACAAAACTATGAAAAACCATAGTAGTAGTATGATATAATTTTCTTAAACAACCTAGAGTTACCAATACCTAGGTATGTGTACGATCATCATGGAAAAAAGGGTCCCTTAAGTGGCAAAAAAAATTAGAAAAATCAAAGTTAGGCAACTTGACCTAAAAATTTGAATAAGTTATCTATATTATTTCAAAAATATGTAAGAATTTAGAATCTGTAGCAAATTGAGTGTAGTTTCTAAACTCCTAGGTTTATTTTTATTTTTTAAAATCTATTTGGTGAAAATTTGAAATTTCAATGTAGTAGTACTTAAATTTCAAGAAAAAAATAAGTAGGTGTCTTTCTGACCACCCTAACCACAATAAAATAATAATATTTTTTTATAAGATTTTATATATATAAGTAGAGGACTCATGCCTAGATGTGATGCATTTTTTTTGTAATTTTTTTCCAAGTAAATAATTAATTATGATTTTTTTATTACAACTTTTAAACAATATAAAAACTCATATGTCTAACCACCTTAACTTGATCAAAAATTCATGAAATTCAATTTTTTTTTTTAATCCTATAGTATGTGAAGCATAGAATGTGACACATGTTTTAGATTCAAAAAATGTGACACTATTTGAAAGCTATAGATGTTTTTTAATCAGCCTATCAATCATGACTTTAGTCGTAATTCAAATAGAAAATGAATAATAATTACTTATTAAATTCAAAGTAAATCATAATTTATATTAGTGGAAAGTTGAGAATCTCCTATAAAAACCCTTTCCGTTTCATCAAATTTGGGTAAAAAAAAAAGTCGTCAGGCACATACCCTACACATACCCATCATATCACCAATTTTTGACCCATCATGATCCTACACATACCCACCTACATAGCAAGATTCACATGAGTAGGGAGGAAAATCCAAACAGGAAGAATGTTGAAAGATTCGGTGCAGGGATTTAAATAAGGATCACACAATTTCATAAAAAGGGCATGATAGTCCCAAAACCATGATTGACCATCAAGAACTATATTTAAACTAGAAAGTGTGTCAAAACCAACAATAAAGAAACTATTGAAACAAGAGTACATTTCAAAATTTCCTTTCATAATAGACTACTTGTCACGAGGCTAGCTTTCCCAACCCCGCACGCGGCATTGTTTTTGGCCTACTAGAGTTGCTCCTTGACATCACAACTCATTCCAACTGATCTAGATTATGCCTTTGAATCCAACCGAGTTCTTTCTTTTGCAGTGGAATAGGTAATCACAAATCCTTTACAAGGGTCTACACTAGATTCGAATGTAGGGTAAATAACAAGCTTTATTGATATTAAAGGTCTCAGACCTTGGTTACAATAAAATGGTGCCCTGTACCAAATTGATATACAGTGATTCAAACTCACTAGACCAACCACCCCTAGGAACACAGACATTCTTCAAAATGCAAATACACTGTTGTCCTCACCTTGGGGTGATCCCTTCACATAACCTCTACTCCTTAAACTACTTACTAGCTCTCTGTTATTCTGAATGCTTCTAATTTTGTTGATCTTCAAGTATGTGCACCGTGTTCTCCCAATTAAGCTACATAATGACTTACCCCGTCCATGGCTTGGGTCTCACTTGTTTAGACTAGGTTGACCTCATTGTGATGGCAGTGCAATTGACTATGCATGGGGTGATCCTCTTTGAAGTGGAACAACACTTTAGTATGGATATTCACTTTGAGGGCTTGATAACGATTAGTCATGCTTTAAAAATTTTGGGAGACACATGTTCCCCCATATAAGCTATTTATGTGACTCCCAAACATCGGTAGGAAGACAACCAAAGTTGGCAAAATACCCCTAGTTTTGAATTTCTCATTATAGTGTAGAAAAATGCATACCCTTAAATTTTCGCACTTGTTTGGGCCCTCCTTGCTTTATTTATGCGTATTTATGTCTTAATTGGTCTTATTTTGCATCCACAAGCCTAATAAATTATATCTTTTTATGGCTAATCCTGACAAACATCAAAGCGTAAATGATAATTTAATGATTTTGGCTACGTCCTTGATTTTTTGACTAGGACTAAGAAATCACCTAGGGCATATTTTTCCTCCAAAGGTCTTGGGACCCTCTATTCAAATGTTCCTTAAAGAGGCCCCTTTTTGGAGTTTGTGCCTCACGTTTCAAGCCTCGGGACTAAGATGCCACCTAAGGCGTCTTAGTCCCCCTTAAGTTATTTTCAGGACATAATTTAAAATCTTTGTGGGATTTATTCTCCTTTAATTAATGAATCCATATGATGTCTTTTTGTGGTGTAATTTTAGGATATTAAGCATGGATAAGTATAAATACAAGGTTCTTTCACTCATTTCTCAACTAGCAAGTTGAAGAGAGCATTCAAAAGAAATTCATCAAGTATTTCGAGCCATCATCAAGATTCAGGCATCATTTCAAAGTTATTCTTGCATCATGTGTATTTTTGAGCTAACATTTGTGATGTATGATTTTGATTCAACCAAGCAATTCAAGTCAAGATCTATGAAGGATTCCTTTGATTCAAGATCTACATTCAAGCTTGCTGCTTCATACAAGTTTGCAAATTTTATAACAAGGGTTTGGTGAGTTACAACATAGCACTTTGTTCATTCATCATTTCCCTCCATTATTTCATTCCATTCCAATTTTTAATTTCCAACAAGGGGTTTGACAAAGGAAAACCCTAATTTACTTACAATCAACAAATTTTTCCTCTCTTGTGCGTTTGTGTTTATAGATTTAGGTTAAAGATCATTTGAAGTAGAGAGTAACATTGTTGCAAAGTTGCATTACAAATTCTTCATCTTCATGGAAAGTCACCCACAGGGAAAACCCCCATTTACTAACAATCTTGATAGGATTTATCCTCCTTTAACTAATGAATTCATATTTTAGCTTGTTGTGGTGTAATTTTTGGATATTGAGCATGTATAAGTATAAATACAAGGTTATTTCACTTATTTCTCACCTAGAAATTTGATGAGAACATTCCTATGATTTTTTTTTTGATCAAGAGAGCATTCAAGAGAAATTCATTAAGAATTTGTAGCCATCATCAAGATTCAAGCATCATTTCAAAGATATTCTTGCATTGTGTGTGTTTTTAAGCTAACATTTGTGATGTAGGATTTTGATTCAAGCAAGTAATTCAAGTCAAGATCTATCAAGCATTCCTTTGATTCAAGATCTACATTCAATCTAGCCACTTCAAACAAGTTTTCAGATTGCATAACAAGGGATTGGTGAGTTGGAACATAGCACTTTTCTCATTCATCATTTGCCTCCATTATTTCATTTCATTCCAAGGTTTAATTACCAAAAAGGGGTTTGAAAAAGGAAAAACCCCATTAACTTACAATCAACAAGATTTTCCTCTCTTGTGTGTTTGTGTTTGTATATTTAGGTTGAAGATCATTTGAAGTGCAAAGTTGTCATCTTCACATAAATTCACCTACAGGCTAGATCTGGAGGTTTTAGAACCTGAGATCTAAGAAGAAGGAAGTGTAGACATTAAACCTCAAGATCAAATTTTGAAGTTGTATAAATTCATATTAGGACTAAGTCAGCAGTAAGTGCATCTTAGTCCTCCAAGTGGTATTTTGTAGATATTCTTTGAGATTCTATTCTAATATTTGAAGATTATGCATCTGCCCCAAAAACTAGTAGTGAGACTAAGAGAAAAATAAGGGTGTCTTTATCCTCCCTAGCATATTTTGATAGCATTTTTGTATTTCTAGAATCCTTATCACATTTCTAGATTTCCCAAGTGTTGGAGCCAAAAATTTCATGTAAATTTTAGGTTCCCATATGTCAAAACTTGATTACAGCTCTCAAGTTGAAGATAAACATCTTGATATAATTCTTCTTGTAACCACAATAAAATGTGTTCTTCAGTTTGGGTTTTCTCTTTGTTGCTTCAGAATTTCAAAATCATTCCCTCTATTAGCTTTAGAGAATGAGAGATAATATAGGAGATGTCACTACACATCAGACAATGCTATGGATAACACATAGACTACAGGTTGCTTCAAGAGTTGGGTATCTCAAAGAATAAAATTAAGGGGAAATAAGGCGGTGAGAAACTTTAATAAGAAACATAATACAACTAGATGAAGTCACATAAAGATAGTGGACTAACCTTGGGTGGCACTATCTTGGTAGTCAATAATTTAAATGAGATTATTGTATCAAAGTAAACATAGAAAATATTAAACCCAAAAATTAAGAAGACAACAAGTGCTCAGGATCATATCAGAGAAAGAATTGGATCAATACAAAAATCCTTCACAAAGTCTTTTGATCACTATAAGAAGTATTATCAGAGAGCTCCTCAAAGATATGCCATCTCATGAAACATTATATGCCAATGATGGAGGATATGTGTAGAATATATCTCAAACAATCTTTAAAAAGACCTTCAAGTATGTGTGTATATGGCAGGTGTAAAAACACATTCCACAACCATTCCAAACATTCCATTGCTTGTGCTATGGAGGAGGGGGATGCCTATTATATCTGATAATATGAAGCAAGCCGACGTACATACTCATCCCTCATATGAAAACAATCACAAAATGGACAAAAAAGCATCCAAATTCTTCCACCAAATGATTCATTTTGGTAGCGAGGGATTATGAGAAGTGGACTCAGGTTTATCATCTAGGCCTTAATATTAAGATTCAAAATAGACTTTTGATTTCCAAGCAAGAGTTTGCTACAAAAGATAACCATGTTTGAGAATATGAAAACAAGGATTAGTATTCATTTCAAAGAAATGATGCCAAACATAGGATGCCCTTAAAATGACAAACAAGCAGAAAGTAATATAAGTGATTAAAATGTTAAGTTAACTATCAGGGAATAGTTTGCATCTTAAGCACCAGCAAAATGTGTAAAATGCAATGGATTACACTACATAGTTGGAGGATATGGGTCACGCAGGCTTCTTGAAGGGTGTTGAAATTAATCAAATATATATTCAATCACAGTTAAACACATTTAAGGTGACACTCAGAGAAATTCCTGTAAGCATAGTACGTGATCATCTGTGACCCTAAATATGGAAACAATTCAATTCCAAGACATTGGATCTTCCTGTAGATGATTTATTCCTTTCTCATGCTAGAAACAAGGTGACATCAAAAGAACCAAGAGGAGAGTATAGGATATGAACATCAGGCCGAGATGCACCATCAAAGGAGGAAAACTTCAAGCTCACAATAAACAGAGGAGAAAACCCTAAATGTATCAGGCAGACATGGGTAGTTGGAGTAAGATCCTTGAGTCCCTCCAATATAGCAAGTTATGTTGATGAGGAGTTCTCGGAGAGAGTTTCATGGATAACCAAAAGATGGGCTTCATCGGTGAGAGATGTGTGAGATTGGTGGGGGATAAAGAAAGTCTCTTCGATGCATTTGTCACCTCGATATGTGATTTCATATGATCAAAGGTGGAAGCCAAAGAATAAATAAAATGTGATTATAATAGAGAACAATATGATTTTAGAAATATACTTCACATTTTCACCGAGGAGGATATAAGATGGGTAATTATTTACCTGAAGAAATGATTTATTAAATCTGGCGAAACCTTTCAACTAAAAGATATAAATGGAGAATATTTTCAGCCAAGGAGTCACGAAGCGAGTAATTATTTTAATGAGAGAAGCAAAGTTTCCAACAAATGATAATAAATCAAAATTGATTTTCATGAAGAAGCAAGTGCAAAGGTAGTTAAAAGGGTAATTATTTTACCCGGAGAGCATGTTGAAGATACATACAAGTAAAAGTGAAGTGAATTTTTTCTAGCAAAGGAATACTATTAGTGAATTAATTTTCACAAAGATGAAATATTTAATTTTCCAAAGGCAATTAATTAAATATTTTTTCCAAAGAAGAAGAATATTGAAGACATGCAACGAACAAGTAGAGGGTCATAACCCTAGAATTACAATGTATATATGTATAGTAGAATCATGAAAGAGATGAGATTGAGGAGAAATAAGTAGTAGCTTAGATAATCAATAGGTTTAATAGTTGCTGAAAGAAAGTATTATGATATGTATTGTAAAATCTTTTAAAATTATAAAATGGAGAACATATTTATTTGGTGATCCAATTATGGTGTCAATTGTTTGCTGAATTTATTGAAGACATTATCTAGTCGTCTCCAAGGTTGTCATTTCTTGATTATTTAAATTGAAATATCAAGGATATTTTTCAATTTATCAAAGAACACTTGCTGCTCTTGTGTGGTTCAATTAACTGGTTCCTGCAAGACAGGATTAAATTCTTTTGATTAATCACAGTAATTTGGAAAAGGACATTTGGATCATTAAGAAGAACTTGATAATTACACTCTTGCATGTTTACACAAGGTGTAAATAGTCACAAGTGCCAATAAATTTGAACTATAACCATTAAGAAATTCACCCATTATATAAATCTTGACTCCATTAGCCCAAAAGAAGTAGGCACTAGTCACACCATTCACATCTTAGAATTCTATAAAATGTTTATTCAAAAACATCCACATTTCAAATTTAATACTAGGAGTAGGAGTAGTCAGCAAACATTCATCTATTACACTTTGTGCCATCATACTAGATCCATCAAATCAATCAAGTCATACAACTTTAAGTCTACTTCATTCATTTAGGTATACCTGCCTAGGTCTGGCAGCACCTAAAGAGAAGAAGCTCTAAACCATTTGGCCTTGTTTGTTACCCTAAAACATACCAAGAGTTTGGCAACCTCTTGAGGTATTTTTCCTGTGTTTTTGAGAGCTAAAAAATTGGTGACTCTATTGGGGCATAATATTAGAAAATTTGGTTCCAGCCTATCCATCCATAGATTCAATAAATTTTTGAAATCATTCTTTAACCAAAGGTTCACAATTGTTTCATTTGCACTCCCCAACCGAGTCACGCAGCTAACAAATTGGTGACTGTGTTGGGGAAACTTCAGAAAATTTGCTTTTCCATTTAAAGACTCAATATAAATTTGACATTTGGAGTGAGGAGATTCCGCTGGGGAAAATAAAAAATAATTCCAAAAGAATCTTTTTCCTACTTTTGAAAAAGTAGGTGGCGACTTTGGTAAAAGTTGATAGATAATGCATAGATGTTGTGGTACAAATAACACTTTTTCAAGATGTCAAAAGAAGAAAGAAGGGAATAGTTAAAAAGAGAGATCAAAGAATTGAGAAAACAATGGCTACAATTGGACCAACAACTGCTTCAATTGAGAAACAAGCATGTTCTAAATGCATCACAAAATATACCATTTTGCAATAAGAATGAATATACAAATGCAAACAGGCA
This sequence comes from Sequoia sempervirens, assembly GCA_007258455.2. Lineage (NCBI taxonomy): Eukaryota > Viridiplantae > Streptophyta > Pinopsida > Cupressales > Cupressaceae > Sequoia > Sequoia sempervirens. Next base: position 33,736,316 of record VDFB02292527.1, on the reverse strand, counting down.
TTGGACCCCTCAAGCACCTTATAATACAATTGGGAATTTTCACAATAAAGGTAATGCATATTATTCACAACAAGATATTTATGCATCACAGGTTTCAAAAAAAAAAAATTCCTATCAAGTCCCTCCTGGACAAAGATTGGTAAGCTATCAAGATTATCAATATATTTAATGTCAAGTGCAATGCAATCCCAGTGCATGTGAAGGTATCAATCAAAACAAGCAGAAAAATGTATATCTAGATCAACAATTTGAGGAGGAAGAAGATGAGTATGTACATACTCAAAGCCAAGACTCCATCACATAATCATAATGTGGAATTTACCCCTTTGATGCATTTCTTGACATAAGGAGATATGAAGGAGAAGATGAAATATCTCTATACAATAGGATGATAAATATATGTATGAAATTACCTTCTAATTGTAAGCCTACAAGACCCTCTTTTGTTGCACAGTTCATAAGAGTTTGGAAACCTAAATCAGTTCATTGGCCAGAGCCATCAAAACAGCATGCCTTTGATCAAGTGAATAAATTTATTGATGCCATGCAGAGGACAAGGTATGAGGACACTATCAATGTTGAATCCAATAGTCAAGTACTATTGATGAGTATAGAGAAATTGATCAAAGAATGCAGCCAATAGAAGATGATACATGTGCAAGTCAAAATGATTCCTATGATAGCCCGCATGGTGAAGATGACACAAAAGATCTCTCTTGCATAACAAATTGTGACAGCGAAGGCAGTGCATGTTATGAGGGATCCATTGAATATTTAGATGGTGAAGACGAACCTATTTATTTTGATTTGCAAAATGATTCTTGCCGTTCTTATGGAGATCTGGATGAGGATGCAGGTGCATTTGATAGTGAACAAATAATACCTCCAGCTACAGTTGAAAGCCATGAAGACACATTTGATGAAGAAGAGGTATTTTCAAATCCACTTTATGGTGAGGAAGAGATATCTTCAAACAAACAAAATGATATGTCAAATTATGGAACAAATGACTATGTTGGTAATGTTTCTGATTTTTCATTCTCTGATGATCTTGAACCTCTTTTTGATGATGACAAAAGTGAAGGATACAACTATAGTGATATAAATATAGAAACATGTTCATTCAATAGTGAACAAATTTCAGATTTTTTGGCAATAGAGTACCAAAAGTACACACACAAGAATGGTTCAGGAAATTCATCCTCAACATTAGCTAGAGTGAATGAGCAAAATAATGATGAGTTCATTTCATTGCCAATTGGTGATATTGAAGAAATGGAAAATAATTCAGATCAGCTAGGAGATTATTTTACATATGATGGTGAGCAAAATAATGATGGATATCACATGGAGTGTGCATATGCATTGTATGTTGAAGATGGAAAAGATTTATCACATGATGATGAACTGCAAAATGATAAAAGGAACATAAGTCAGGCTGATCATAGTATTATTCTGGAAGTTTTCAATAATAGTGGCACAACTGATTGTATGAGTGTTCTTAAAAGGAATTTGATGAAAACAAATCAGAGCAAGGTGTTTGAAAGGGGAAAATAAGGGTTTTCTCTTTTTGGTGGCCTTGAGCCATCAACTGAGGTGTAAGTTTTTCAAAATCATAACAGTTCATCACAAAAAAAGGGGGTTTAAATTTGTTACTTGATGGATAAATTATTTGGTTTGCTCTCCCAGTCATCTAGATTCTTGAAATGATCTCACAATCATTCATCCCCAGATGGAGCAACTATTGGAGCCTAAAATTTTATGTAAATTTTAGGTTCCCATATGTGAAAACTTGATTACAACTCTCAAGTTGAAGATAAAAATCTTAACATAATTCCTATAACCATAGTAAAACGTGTTCTTAAGTTTGAGTTTCTCTTTGCAGCTTCAGAATTTGAAAATCATTCCCTCTATTAGCTTTAGAGAATCAGAGATAATACAGGAGATGTCACTACACGTCAGACAACGCTATGGATAACACATATACTATAGGTTTCTTCAAGAACTTCGGGTAACTCAAAGAATAAAATTAATGGGAAATAAAGCGGTGAGAAACTTTAATAAGAAACATAATACAACCAGATGATGTCACATAAAGATAGTGGACTAACCTTGGGTGGCACTATCTTGGTAGTCAATAATTTAAATGAGATGATTGTATCAAAGTAAACATAGAAAATCTTAAACCCAAAAATGAAGAAGACAACAAGTGCTCAAGATGATATCAGAGAAAGAATTGGATCAATACACAAATCCTTCACAAAGTCTTTTGATCACTATAAGAAGTACTATTAGAGAGCTCCTCAAAGATATGTCATCTCATGAAACACTATATGCCAATGATGGAGGATATGTGTAGAATATATCTCAAACAATCTTTAAAAAGACCTTCAAGTATGTGTGTATATGGCAGGTGTAAAAACACATTCCACAACCATTCCCAACATTCCATTTCCCGCGCTATGGAGGAGGGGGATGCCTATTATATCTGATAATAGGAAGCAAGGCGGTGTACATACTCATCCCTCATATGAAAAAAATCACAAAATGGATAGATAAGTGTCCAAATTCTTCCACCAAATGATTCATTTTGGTAGCGAGGGATTATGAGAAGCGGACTCAGGTTTATCATCCAGGCCTTAATATTAAGATTCAAAATAGACTTTTGATTTCCAAGTAGGATTTTGCTACAAAAGATAACCATGTTTGAGAATATGAAAACAAGGATTAGTATTGATTTCAAACAAATGATGCCAAACATAGGATGCCCTTAACACGGAAAACAAGCCGAAAGCAATATAAGTGATTAAAATGTTCAGTTAACTATTAGGGAATAGTTTGTATCTTAAGCACCAACAAAATGTGTAAAATATAATGGATTACACTACATAGCTAGAGGATAGGGGTCACACGGGCTTCTTGAAGGGTGTTGAAATTAATCAAATATCTATTCAATCATAGTTAAACACATTTAAGGTGACACTCAGAGAATTCCTGTAAGCATAGTACGTGATCATCTGTGACCCTAAGTATGGAAACAATTCAATTCAAAGACATTGGATCTTTCTGTAGATGATTTATGCCTTTCTCATGCCAGAAACAAGGTGACAGCAAAAGAATCGAGAGGAGAGTATAGGATATGAACATCAAGCCGAGACGCACCATCGAAGGAGGAAAAATTCAAGCTCACAATAAATAGAGGAGAAAACCCTAAATGCATCAGGCAGACATGGGCAGTCGAAGTAAGATCCTTGAGTCCCTCCAATATAGAAAGTTATGTTGATGAGGAGTTCTCGGGGAGAGTTTCATGGATAATCAAAAAATGGGCTTCATCGGTGAGAGATGTGTGAGATTGTTGGGGGATAAAGAAAGTCTCTTCAATGCATTTGCAACCCCGATACATGATTTCATATGATCAAAGGTGGAAGCCAAAGAATGAATAAAATGTGATTATAATACAGAACAATATGATTTTAGAAATATAACTTCACATTTTCATCGAGGAGGATATAAGATGGGTAATTATTTACCTGAAGAAATGATTTATTAAATCTAGTGAAACCTTTCAACTAAAAGATATAAATGGAGAATATTTTCATCTAAGGAATAATGAAGCGAGTAATTATTTTAATGAGAGAAGTGAAGTTTCCAACAAATGATAATAAATCAAAATTGATTTTCATGAAGAAGCATGTGCAAAGGGAGTTAAAAGGGTAATTATTTTACTTGGAGAGCATGTTGAAGCTACATACAAGTAAAAGCGAAGTGAATTTTTTCCAGCAAAGGAAGACTATTATTGAATTAATTTTCACAATGATGAGGATTAAACATTAAAATATTGAATTTTCGAAAGGCAATTAATTAAATATTTTTGTCGAAGAAGAAGAATATTGAAGAGATGTAGCAAACAGGCGGAGGGTCATAACTCTAGAATTACAATGTATATGTAGAGTAGAATCATGAAAGAGATGAGATTGAGGAGAAATAAGTAGTAGGTTAGATAATCAATAGGTTGAACAATTGCTGAAAGAAAGTATTATGATATGTATTGTAAAATATTTTAAAATTATAAAATCGAGAAGAACATATTTATCTGGTGATCCAATTATGGTGTCAATTATTTGTCGAATTTATTGAAAACATTATCTGGTTGTCTCCAAGGTTTTCATTTCTTGATTATTTAAATTGAAATATCAAGGATATTTTTCAATTTATCAAAGAACACTTGCTGCTCTTGTGTGGTTCAATTAACTGGTTCTTGCAAGACAATATTAAATCCTTTTGATTAATCACAATAATTTGGAAAAGGACATTTGGATCATTAAGAATAACTTGATAATTACACTCTTGCACATTTACACAAGGTGTAAACATTCACAAGTGCCAAGAAATTTGAATTATAACCATTAAGCAAGTGACCCATTATATAAATCTTGATTCCATTAGCCCAATAGAAGTAGGCACTAGTCACACCATTCACATCTTAGAACTTTATAATCTTTATTCAAAAACATCCACATTTCAAATTTAATACTAGGAGTAGGAGTAGTCAGCAAGCTTTCATCTATTACACTTTGTGCCATCGTAGTAGATCCATCAAATCAATCAAGTCATACAACTTTAATTCTACTTCATTCATATAGGTATACCCGCCTAGGTCTTGCAGCACCTAAAGAGAAGAAGTTCTAAACCATTTGGCCTTGTATGTTACCCTAAAACGTAGTAAGATTTTGGCAACCTTTTGAGGTATTTTTCCTTCATTTTTGAGAGCTAACACTAGGTACACACACCCTAACTTGTTGTTACTTAATTTTTCATTTGCATTCATCATTTAGCTTGCATTACTAGGTTTTGTGAGTTGAATGTTGTCTTTTCCAAGCTTTTGCTTGGTGGTGAACCCTTCAAATTATAAGAAACCTCCCTATGTCTGCCTTGTCAAGAATTGACTCACCTTTGTGTTGATAGTCAATCCAAGTTTGAGATCCTAGGGTATCATTGAATGATAGTTGGAGAAAAGTGTTCTATGATCTAAGTCATAAAGCATCCATTCCCCAATGGTTCATTTTAGTGAACGCGACATTTTGGGCATTCATTTTTTTGATTTGGAGTTCAATAAGGTCCTAGATCTAGGTTGCATTCATTATTGCATTGCATCTTGGATTAGTGAAAGTGCATATAGGGTTTCTCACATTTTCATTAGTTAAAGTACACATAGGTTACATTTTTACTTTCTTACATCATCTTATCTCATTGAAAAAATTGAAAAGTGGATTTTCAATCATCTAACTTAAATTTAGGAACATTGTTATTACATTAAAAAGTTAAAAAATTGCATTCAATTATTTGTCATTAGTCACTTTTTCTTGTATTCATTTGCACACTTTTTTTTTTTAAACATCAAGTCCCTTAATAGGAAACTTCAGAACACTATAAACAATCAAAATTTTCCTATTTTTTGAAAAAAAAAGCTTTACTAGGACTAAAACATCCTTATTGGCATCTTAGTCTCTCTATGGGTTTTTGGCTCAGAACCCTCTTTGTGTTGTATGTTGTCTAATCAAGTTTCTGAAACCTTAGAATTTCATCAGTAGGAACAAGAAACCCTTACCAGTTGAACTGAAAAGAAAATAGGATGGGGGAGATGCCCACTTATTCTCTTTAGGTAATTCAATAATGTCCTAGGAACCCAAATTGGATTGACTATCAACCCTGAAGGGTGAGTCAGTCGTCAATAAGGAATACCTATGAGGGGTTCTTTTAATCTTTGAGGGGTTCACCACCAAGAAAAATCTTGGAAAAGACAAGTAAACATTCAACTCACAAAACCTAGTAATGCAAGCTAAATGATGAGTGCAAATAACAAAATTAAGCAATAGGAAGTTATGATGTGTGTACCTTGGAAGTCTTGAAATGTGATGATGATTCTAGAAATGCAAAGAAGCTATCAAAATGTGCTATGGAGGACTAAGACAACCTTATTTTCTTATTATTCCCGCTGCTATTTTTTGGGGCAAATGCATAATCTTTAGATGCCAGAAAAAGATCTAAAAGAATCTCTGCAAAATTCCACTTGGAGGACTAAGACACCATTTCTACTGTCTTAGTCCTTATCTAAATTTCTAGAATCTTCAAATGTGATCCTAAGGCTTGATGTTTAAAATTCCTTTTTCTCTGATCGGAGGTTTTGAAACTTCCATATTTGTCCTGTAGGTGAGTTTCCATGAAGATGCCAACTTTTCAATGAGACTTTGCAACTTTGTAACTTTTCACTTCAAATGATCAAGTCTTCAACCAAAAGCTAGGCAAACACAAACACACAAGAGAGGAAAAATTTATTGATTTTTATTAAATGGGGGGTTTCCTTGGTCAAGCCCCTTGTTGGTAATTAAACCTTGAAATGAAATGAAATGGATGGGAATGTTGAATGAACAAAGTTCTATGTTGCAACTCACCAAACCCTTATAATAAGGTGCTGCAAATATGCTTAAGATGACTGCAATCGATACATGTGGTTCTAAACTCTTGTTTGAATGATGTTGATCTTGCATAAAACACTTTCTTGAATCATAAACCCTACATCATAAATGTTAGCACAATAACAAACATGTTGCAACAATATCCTTGATATAATGCTTGAACCTTGATGATCGCTCGAAATGCTTGATGAGTTGCTCTTGATCTCATAAGTTTTCCTTAGGAATGAATTCTTAAATGCTTGGGATAAAAAATGAGTGGAGGAACATTGTGTTTATACTTATCCATGATTAATATCCCAAAGTTACACCACAACAAGCTGATATATGAATTCATTAATTAAAGGAGGCTAAATCCCACAAAGATTTGAAATTAAATCCTGAATATAAGCCAAGGGGGAAAAAGATTCCCTAGGTGGTGTCTCAGTACTTAGGCATGAAACTCAGGGCACATACTCTAAAAAGGGGGGCATTTAAGGGACACTTGAAATCAGGGTCGCAAGAACTTTGGGGGAAAAAGAATCCCTCGGTGGCATCTTAGTACTGACCCTAAAATTAGGGACACATAGCCAGAATCATTAAATTATTATTTATCCTTTGATGCTTGTTGGGATTAGCCATAAAAATATATAATTTATTAGGCTTATGGATGAAAAATAGGATCAATTAAGACATAAATAAGTATAAATAAAGCAAGTCAGGCCCAAACAAGTGTGAAAATGCAAGGGTATGCATTTTCCTACCATTCATTTAGCCCCCACTTTAGTGAGAGGATGGACTTGCTTCAAACACACACTAAAATAGTCAACCATTTAAGGAAGAGGGGTTAAAATGTATGAATGCCAGTAGGATAGGATGACAATAACCAAGAGGGTGGCCAAGCCCCCAAGATCAAGATCCTATGAAAAAATAGCATAAGCACAAAGGAACACACATGTGGATGATATCTAAAGCCGTAACCAGATCACAAACATACACAATCAAAGATAGAAAAAGGAAAAGGAAAAAGAAAAAAGCAACAAATCAAGCTTCGACTAGCCATCCAACACATTGTGGACCGGGCTTAGGCTATTTGTCCAAAAAGGTTTACAAGTGGAACATGTTGTCCACTGTGCAAATAAAACACATGCTCACAAGGGCTAGTGAAGCTAGTTGCTCACTAGGTGAGCCCCAAGGGACCATATCAAAGCCATACATCCATGACATTAATAAGGTACAAAAAAAAAATGCAACAAGAAAGAGGGATGTTAAAGGGAATTTTTCTTAGTTTTTGCGAGGTCTTAATCTTAGGGAACATTGTTCTTAACATCTCTGAAAGAGGATAAACACAAGGTCTCATCCTAGGGAACATTGTACAAAATTTAGCCAAGAGATGACAAGTTCAAAGGTCTCATCTTCGGGAACATTGTACCTAATGTTTCCAAGAGAGGACAAGTACAAGGTATCATCTTAGGGTTCAACATTGTACCTAATGTTTCCTAGAGAGGACAAAGAAATATCACACTCTTAGAGGAATTCAAACCCAATGACACCACCAAGAAAAGGATGCATCGCAAGAAGAAAGGAAATCAAACAAGGAACATAAAAAAAATGCAAATTAAATCATGCCAAATATAATGCCAATGTATGCCCCCACTTCAAAGGAATTGATAATGTACCATGCTATAAGAAATTGCTTTAAAGTAGAAGAATACATGAGAGCTTACTCAAAAAGCCCTATGCCAAGTCATATGTTTCCAATAAGCTACGTCATCTGAAGGGAAGGGGTTCCCCCCAAAATGTATAACTCAGTAAGTCACATGCAATCCAACTTAAGGCATGCCATTGACATCCCAAGCTTGTTCTTACATATGCATGGAAGGTAGTCAACTAGCGAAAAAAGACAACTGACAAATGACATATGAAGACAAGGCTACTTAACCCCTTGCCCCCACTTAGTGCAGGACAAGGATGAGCAGAGATGGTTGATGAGAAACATGCTAGAGTGAAAATAAGTATCAATTAGGGAGGGTGTTTTAGTCCCAACAAAGGAGTTTTTTAGAAAAACAACAAGATCTGTGTTGTTTACAATGTTCCTAGATTGCTAACCTAGGGACTTGATGTTTAGAAACAAAAAATTATTCAAATGAATGCAAAAAAAGTGACTAATTACAAGAAATTGAATGCAAAGTTGAATGTAATTTTTAAAATTTTGAATGCAATAACAATGTTCCTAAATGCAATTAGGATGATTGACAATGGACTTTTCAGTTTTTCAATGAGATGATTTGATATAAGAAAGAAAAAACGTAACCTATATGCACTTTCACTAATGAAATATGAGAAACCCTAGATGCACTTTCACTAATGCAAAATGAAATGCAAGAATAATTGCAACCTAGATCTAAGAATTTAATGGACTCTAAATGATAAAATGAATGCTCAAAAATGTTGGGTTCACAAAAATGAACCAAAAATAAAATAGGGGAGGGTAGATGCCCACCTATTCTCTTTAGGTCATTCAATAATTTCCTAGGAACCCAAATTAGATTGAATATCAACCCCAAAGGGTGAGTCAATTCTCAATAAGAAAGACCTATGAGGAGTTATTTTAAGCTTTGATTGCTTCACCACCAAGTAGAAGCTTGGAAAAGAAAAGTAAACATTCAACTCACAAAACCTAGTAATGCAAGCGAAATGATGAGTGCAAAGGACAAAATTAAGCAATAGGAAGTTATGATGTGTGTCTTGCAAGAATGGAGAAAGGAATGATGGTTTTTTCATTGATGTCAACTGGTCAACTAGTTATCTACTAGTTGTTGTAGAGGATATTGAGAAAATTGTATTAAAGAAAGTTTATAGATATTCAGTTGTTGCTTTGGGTGATGATCTAGTATTTTCCCCTATGTTTGTGCGGTTCAAATATATAGGTCATGGTTGTTGAAGGTTGCTATATCCAAATTCTTTGCTTTTGGTTTGTTGTGAAGTTCAAGTTGTGTTCACCAGTTGTCAACTATGTTTTTCAATGTTATGGTTGAGGTTCAAGAGAAAATTTGCTGGTCCAGATTTTTCTTTGATGAATTCTTTTGACTTGTGGTTCTAAAGTTGTGTTTTTGTTATTGCATTGAAGATATTCTTGGTTTCTAGAAGTTTCGAGCTTAATTTTGTTTTGTTTTACACTAGTTTGGCCAACCTTGTGTTAAGCACTATCTTTTAAGTTAATGAAGCATGTTGGATCTATTTTGGGTCTTGGTGAAGCATGAGTTTAGGTCGCCCTCATTCTAATTCCACCCTAGGATGTTTTGGCTCTGACCTAATTTGAATTTGTAGTTGGATGGCTAACTTTGGATATTTTTTCAAGGTTGGAGATAGTATAAATACAGGATGAGGTAGTAATGAAAAATATACTAGAGAGAAAAGAAGGAAGATAAGTGAAAGAGTAGATGTGTCATTGATGCTATTCAAAAAGTGTGTGTGAGTTCTGTGTGGTAGATCAACATGAAGCTTAATTTTGATTTTCCAGATGCAATGAGAAGAGGGTGAACTCTATCATTCATGCAAGTTGATCAAGTGACTGTGGTGGAATCCTTTGTTGCTTTGGGATTGTAGTCTCTCTGTAACAAGTCTTCCTTTTCTTCTTTGTATCTTTGTGTTAGTGAGCCCTCCAGGTTGTAGCCCTATTAGACAATGAGTCCTTATTTGAGGCAGTGAACCTTATCTTAGGCAGTAATTTTTTTTCATATAGTGAGACTTTTGTAATCAATTTGATATTCTCTATAGTGTGAGTTAATCCTCACCATGGTTTTTCCCTTATTGGTTTTTCCACGTAAATATGGTGTCAATGTGTTGGATTTTAGTTTCTCCATTGGCATTTGATGATTAATCATTTAAGTAGTTTTAAGTATTAGTTTTGGTGATTGAACTATAGGTTAAGATATGTGACAACTAATTCACCCCTCCCTCTCAATTTCCCTATTCAACAATTGGTATAAGAGTTTGGTTCCTTGATGAAGACCTTAACCACTTGAGGAAGGTCCAAGATGGCTAGCAAAATGGTCTTTGATTATTCAAGGTTTGATGAAGCTAATTATGGTATCTATAAAGTATTGAAGGTAGAATATCTTGAGTATTGTGGATATTATGTGGAGAAATATTACAAGAGTCCTTGCACTCCTACTCATGGTTCAATTACACCTAAAGATATCATAGCACATGAATCGAACAATAAGGCGAAGTTCATCTTGATGAATATTCTGGTACATTTGGATTTGATTAAGGTTCATAATTTAAAGATAGCTAAGGAAGTTTGGGATGCTTTTGAAAGAGCACAAGATGGTGATGAAAGATTTAAAGAGGTGAAATTGTAGAATTTTGAAACACAGTTTGATCTTATACATATGGCCAAAGTTGAAAAAGTTAAAGCTTATGTACAGAGATTGGATGAGGTGGTGGCTAGAATGAGATCACTAGGTGCTACTATAGATGAAACCATGATTGTAAAGAAAATTCTCAAAAATCTTCATGATGCTTATAGTGAGAAGGTGAGTGCTATTGAGCATAACATAGATTATAATACTTGTACTAAGGATCTACTGTTAGGATTTTTGACATTTTATAAGATTAGCAAGTTGAGTCTAAAAAATGGAGGAAAATCAAAGACTTTCTTTAAAGCTACAAAAGTTGAAGATCTAGAAGAAGAGAAATTTGATGAAATAGAAGCTAACTTTGTAAGAAGATTGAGGAAAGTATCTAGTAAGTATGAAGGTAAGTTTCCCTTTAAATGATTTAGTTGTGGAGAAATAGGTCGTTATGCTACAACATGTCTAGAAAGAGATAAAAGGAATAAACAAAGATATGAGAAAGAAAAGAAAGGAAAGAAGATTAATATAGCTTACTATGTGAATGAGAATGCTATTATTTATGATGAAGATTCATAATATGAAGACCAAGATGACAATGAATGTGTGTTCTTGGTGATTAAGGATTAACCTACTTGTACTAATTTAGAAAAATGAGTAAAGGAAAGCCCTCCAGACAAGGAGAAGGAGAAAAATAAATGTATTGTTATCTCTGCCCTACATGCTAAACAAGAGAAGAATTTTTGGGTAGTTGATAGTGGTTTTTCACATCGCATGACTTGTGATAAGAGTAAGTTTGTACAACTTGATAAATATGATGGAGGCTTGGTTATTTTTGGAGATGATACTAGAGTTAAAATATGTGGGATAGGTTTAGTAAGTTTTGATGCAAAGCATCATATTGATAATGTTTTCTATGTTAATGGTTTAAGGCATAATTTTTTGAGTGTTGGTCAGATGTGTCGAAAAGGATATGATCTTGTGTTTAAGGATGAGAAATGTGAGATTCATAAGAGATCCAAAATATTAATTGATACAAGATAGAAATTTGAAGGGAATATCTATCAACTTAAGGGTGTTGATGGACAATTCTTTATGACTCAGATAAATAACTGTTGGTTATGGCATAAGAGAATGTGTCAGATAAATTTTGATAACTTAGAAAGAATTATTGTTGTTTAGGCCATGAGATATTTACCAAGAACTACAAATCTTGTTAATGCTATTTGTAGGAATTGTCAGTTTGGGAAGCAAGCAAGAAATCATTACACATTAAAGGAAAAATCTACTACCAGACTACTAGGTTTAGTTCATACAAATCTTTGTGGTCCTATGAGAGTGCAAAGTCTACTTGGTGAAATGTACTTTATGATTTTAATTGATGACTGTTCTAGATATACATGGGTTACATTTCTTAGAGAGAAATTAGATGCATTAGATAGATTCAAGGAATTCAAGGCTATGGTTGACAATGAAGTGCATGGAATAAATATACAATTATTTTCTCTGAGAACTCCTCAGTAGAATGGAGTTGTTGAAAGGAAAAATAGAATAGTTCAAGAGGTTGCTAGATCAATGATCACTAAAGCAAGATTATCAGAAGTTTACTAGAAAGAAGTTATTCATATTGTCATTTATGTGTTCAATCATGTTCAAGAAAGAGAAAATAGTACAAAGACTCCCTATGAGCTATGGCATGGAAGAATTCCTATAGTTAAATATTTCAAAGTATTCTAAAGAAAATGCTATATTTGAAGAGATGAGGACACTTTGGGTAAGTTCAATGCAAGAAGTGATGAAGGAAAATTTCTTGGATACTCTACTAAAAGCAAGGAATATAGATGTTTCAATAAAAGACTTAGAAAGATTGTAGAGAGCTTGAATGTGAATGTTGATGAGATAATTAAAAATTCTATTGATATTGATGGATATGTGTTTGATGAAAATGATTGTGAAAGAATAGAAGAAATTATGGAAGAACATGATAAAGATGAGAAGAAGTAGGATGAATAGGATGAAATAGAAGAATATGCTCTAGTGATGTCCCCTAGGACACTAAAATATGAATAGAGGAATCATTCAAAAAATTAGATTATTGGAGACAAGACAAAAGGCGTGTTAACCAGAAGCAAAGCTGTTGCTAAAGTAAATTTGTGTTTATTCTCTAAGATTTACCCAAAGACAGTAAGTGAAGCCTATAAAGATGACTAATTGGAAGGAAGCAATGAAACAAGAAAATTTGTAGATAGAGAATAATCAGACTTGGGAATTGGTCCCAAGACTGACAAATAAAAATATCATTGGATCAAAATGGGTATTTAGAAATAAGTTGAATGGGAATGGAGAAGTTGTCAGAAACAAAGTGAGGCTTTTTTGTAAACGTTACTCACTAGTAGAAGGAATATATTTTCATGAGGATTTTCCCTCGGTAGTAAGAATGGAAGCTATGAGGATTTTCTTGGCATTGGCTACTCATAAAGATTTCAAAGTCTATCAAATGGATGTCAAGTTAGCTTTTCTTAATGGTGAGCTAGAAGAAGTTTACATGGAACAACTAGAACGATTTCAGTTAACAAATCAACCAGATATGGTGTGTAGATTGAAGAAAGCATCATATGGATTGAAGCAAGCTCATAGAGCTTCGTATGCAAGGTTAGACATGTATTTGATTCAAAAAGGATTTAACAAAGGTATGGAAGATAGTAATTGTACTTTAAGATTTAAAATGACAAAATCTTGATTATAGTTGTATATGTTGATGACATTATCTTTGGAGAAAATGAAAAGAGTGCAAAATATATGCATAAATAATTTAAAATGTTTATGTTTGGGGTGATGAATATCTTTCTTGGGCTATAGATTAATCAAACAGAGAAAGGAATTTTCATTTCACAGTCTAAGTATGTGAGATAGAAGGTCATGGAGAATGAAGTCAAGCTTGAGTATGTTACGAAAAAGGATCAGATTGTTGTTATATCTATAAAGTCTCTTCCTAAAGATACTTTTGAGTATCTTTAGGAGAAGTTAAGGGTTATTTCCCTTCCTTTCATAAACTAAGATGCATTTGAAGATGCATCAGTCTAATGGATTCATGGTTCTATGTTTTTGGATTGATGTTTTGGTGTCCACCTCTCAGGGGAGCAGGTAGTTTCAAGTGTTGTCATTGTGAGTATTCTATTTTCATGTCAAAGGAATATTCAATGAACATATCATTTTCCTTTGCCATTGATGTCAAAGGGGGAGAGAAAGCATGTGAAAATCATAGAAAGCTAATGAGAGAAAGTAGGTAATGAGGAAGATGATATTCTAAGGGAGAGAAGCAGAAAGAAAAATATTAAGAAGTATATTTAGAACTGGTATGGTGTCTTTGATGTTTTTTCACATCATGTGTTGCCATTAATGAAAAAGGGTGAGATTGTTGCAAGAATGGAGAAAGGAATGAAGGTGTTGTCATTGATGTCAACTAGTTAGCTAGTTATCTACTAGTTATTGTTGAGGATATTGAGAAAATTGTATCAAATAAAGTTTACAGATATTCAGTTGTTGCTCCAGGTGATGATCCAGTATTTTCCCCTATGTTCATGTGGTTTAGATATATTGTTCATGGTTGTTGAAGGTTTCTATATCTATTTTTTTGGTTGTTGGTTCGTTGTGAAGTCAAATTTGTGTTCACAAGTTGTGAACTATGCTTTTTTGTGTTCTAGTTGAGATCCAAGAGAAAAGTTGTTGGTCTGAATTTCTCTTTGATGAAGTGTTTTGAATTGTAGTTCTATAGTTGTGTTGCCATGATTGCATTAAAGATAGTTTTGGTTTCTCAAAGTTTTGAACTTAATTGTTCTACGTGTTTTACATTGGGGGTATGTGTAGGATCATGATGGGCCAAAAAGTGGCAATATGATGTGTATGTGGCTAACGACCTTTTTTTTACCCAAAATTCATGAAATGAAAGGGTTTTTTAAGGAGATTCTCAACTTTCCACCAATATAAATTATGCCTTACTTTGAATCTAATAAGTAATTATTATTCATTTTCTATTTGAATTACGACTGAAGTCTTAATTGATAGGTTGATTGTAAAACATCTATAGCTTTCAAACAGTATCACATTTTTTGAATCCAAAATACACATCACATTTTATGCTTCACATACTATAAGATTAAGAAAAGTAAAATTGAATTTCATAAAGTTTTGACCAAGTTAAGGTGGTTAGACATACGAGTTTTTATATTTTTAAAAGTTGTAATAAAAATTCATAATTAATTATTTACTTGGAAAAAAATTACAAAAAAATATGCATCACATTAGGACATGAGTCCTCTACTTATATCTAAAATATTATAAAAAAAATTATCATTTTATTGTGGTTAGGGTGGTCAGACAGACACCTACTTCTTATTTTTTCCCTGAAATTTAAGTACTACTGCATTGAAATTTCAAAATTTCACCAAATAGATTTTGTTTTTATTAAAAAATTTAGTAGTTTAGAAACTACATTCAATTTTCTACAAATTCCATTCTTACATATTTTTGAAATAATATAGATAACTTATTCAAATTTTTATGTCAAGTTGCCTAACTCTGATTGTTTTGAACTTTTTACCACTTAAGGGCCTACTTTTTCCATGATGATCCTGCACATACCCTTGGTTTGGCCAAGCTTGTGTTAAGCACTATCTTCAAAGTTGATGAAGTGTGTTGGATCTATTTTGGGTCCCAGTGAAGCATGTGTTTGCGTTTCCCTCATTGTAATTCCACCCTAGCATGTTTTAGTGCCAACCTAATTTGAATTTGAAGTTGGATGGTTGACTTTGGATCTTCTTCCAGGTTGGAGATAGTATAAATACAAGATGAGCTAGTAATGAAAAATATACAAGAGAGAAAAGAAGGAAGATAAGTGAAAGAGTAGGCATGAAATTGATGCTATTCAAAAAGTGTGTGTGAGTTGTTTGTGGTAGATTAGTGCAAAGCTTAATGATAAGTTTTTGGATGCAGTGAGTGAAAGGAAAACTCTATCATTCATGCAAGTTGATCAAGTAACCGTGGTGGAATCCTTTGTTGTATTGGGATTGTAGTCTCTCTATAACAATTATTCTTTTTCCTCTTTGTATCTCTGTGGCAATGAGCCCTCTGGGTTGTAGGCCTATTGGATAGTGAGTCTTGTTTTAGGCAGTCAACATTTTGTAATCGATTTTGATATTCTCTATAGCGTGAGTTAATCCACACCATGGTTTTTCCTTTATTGGGTTTTCCACGTAAATCTAGTATTATTGTGTTTATGTGTTGGATTTGAGTTTCCGCATTGGCATTTGATGATTAATCATTTAAGCAATTTTAAGTATTAGTTCTGGTGATTGAACTAAAGGTTAAAATTTGTGACAACTGATTCACCCCCCCTTTTATTCATCCTATTGAACCACGTGTACAAAGGAAGTCTAGAAATGTGATGAGGATTTTGGAAATGCAAAGAAGCTGTCAAAATGTACTATGGAGGACTAAGACACCCTTACTGTCTTATTACTCCTAATGTTGTTTTCTAAGGCATATGCAAAATATTTAGATGCTAGAAAAGGATCCAAAAGAATCTCTACAAAATTCCACTTGGAGGACTAAGACACCCTTGCTACTGTCTTAGTCTCGATCTAATTTTTTGGATTCTCTGAATGTGATCCTGAGGCTTGATGTCTTCCTTTCCTTTTTCTCTAAACTCAAGTTCTAAAACTTTCAAATATAGCCTTTAGGTGAGCTTCCTTGAAGATGAAAACTTTACAATGCAACTTTACAACTTTGCAATTCAAATAATCTTCAAGTCTTCAACCTAAACTTGGAAACACAAACACACAAGAGAGGAAAAACTTGTTGATTGTTAGTAAATGTTTTCCTTGGTCAAACCCCTTGTTGGTAATTAAACATTCAAATGAATTGAAAGAGATGGAAATGATGAATGAACAATGTGCTATGTTGCGACTCACCAAACCCCTATAATAAGGTGTTGCATATATGCTTGTAATGGCTGCAATGGATGTGGTTCTTAACTCTTGCTTGAATGATGTTGATCTTGCATAAAACACTCACTTCAATCATAAACCCTACATCACAAATGTTAGCACAATAACAAACATGATGCAACAATATCATTGATATAATGCTTGATGAATTTCTCTTGATCTCATAAACATGCCTTAGGAATGAGTTTTTACATTCTTAGGATAAAAAATGAGTGGAGGAACCTTATATTTATACTTATCCATGCTTAATATCTTGAAATTACATGACAACTATTCCAAGTATGAGTGAGTATGGTGGTGTTATCACTAATGTTGTCATTGATGTCAACACAGTATAGGTTATTATAGAGAAAGGAATCAAGTGGTTGCAGGTTGTGCATGTATAGTTGAGATATTGTTGAGATGTTGTGAGTACATAGAGCTATCTTTATGGTGTTGAAGGTGTGCTGATATGATGAGTTACCAAGTCCTTTTGAGAAATACTGAAGTCAGTGTTGTGTGTGTTCATAACATGGTCTGGTTTGTACCCCACATTTCTTCTATGTTGATCCTATGCTTGTGCATATCTAAAGTGTTGTTTATGGGCATCCGTTAGTGATATAACTTTTTTTGTATCTTCTAGTTTGATGAAGAGTAAAATTTGTGTTCACCGATGTGTGAATTGGTCTGGTAATGTTATTTTTCTATGATTGGGAGAAATGTTTCTTCTCCACAGTCCTCCACTTGTTTGTTTCAAGTTTTATAGATCTGGTAGAGGGCTTGTAATGGTGTTATCTATGTTCCATTGAAAGTGTTCATGGTTTGGTGCTCCAAAAGATGAGTTTCTATGTATGTCTATACAGACCAGCATGACTGATGGAAAGTGTTTTGTGTATGAAGGTTGTTGCATTTGTTGTGTATGAATCTAAAGTATCTGAGATGTGTTCCAGTGTATGGTGAAGTACGTTAAGTGGTCTGCATGCTATCTTCACATTGTAAAAGCATGTACTTCAACAATAATTTATGTTTCCATTAAGTTTGGCCAACCTAGTGTCTACACGTCATGTAAAGAATAAGTATCAATTGAGGAAGCATGTGATTGATCTAAGATATTGTTTTGGGTCTTGGTTAAGTGTTGGTTTGGTTTTCTCTCATTCTCTTCCACTATGAGAATGTTTATTTTCCAACCTAATTTGAATTTGTAAATTGAAGTGTGTGTGGTCGACCTTGCAAAATGTTTCTAAGGTTGAAGATGGTATAAATACAAGTCAAGATGTTACAAATTGATGTATCAAGAATTCCAAAAAGTGTGAGAAGCAAGAGTGTGTAAACGTGAATTGAGGCAACAATACCTTAATGTGTTAGATTCTTGAAAGCAATGAGATGATGATGTTTACAATCTTCTTATCAAGGCTACAGATGTATGTAATTTGTTGTGGTGGATTTTTCTATTATCTTTTGCATTTTTAGGTAGTGAGCCTCCCTTTTGGATAGTGAGTCCTATTTGTAGGTAGTGAGATTTGTATCTGGACAGTGAATCCTTTTGGGAAGTGAGCCTCTTGTAATCGGTTTTGGAATTAATTTATATTGTGAGTATTGTCACTGTGGTTTTTCCCTTATTGGATTTTCCATGTCAATCTGGTGTCTCTTATGTTTATATTGCTTTCTATTATTTGTATTTCATGTTCATACTTAATAATAGAATAAAGTGGATGTAAAGTTGATAATGTTTTGAGTTTTTGTTTGAGATTTGTGAAAACTAATTCACCCCCCTCTTAGTTGTCTTACACCTTTCAACAATTAGTATCAAAGCTTTGGTTCCTTGGAGAAGAGTTTAACTTCTTGAGGAATATTTGATGGTGCACAAATTGCCAATCCTTGTGTTTGATGGATTTGACTACAGTGACTAGAAAGTGCATATGAGAGTTTACTTGATCTCTCTTGGTTACAAGACTTGGAAAGTTGTTGAGACAAAATATTTTTCATTAGCAAGTGGTCCTTCTTCTGCTGATGAGATTTCTGCCTATGAGGAAAATGAAAAAGAAAGGTATGCAATTTATAGTGCTTTATCTAAGACTAAGTGAGCAAAATTTATTTCTTTGGGCACTTCTTATCAGTTTTGGAAAAATTTGGAAGATATCTATGAAGGAAATGATGGAGTGAAATTTTCAAAGAAGCTAACAACTAAGCACAAATACGAGAACTTGAAAATGGAAGAAGGTGAAGATATTGCAAGCTATTTTAAGAGGGTTGATATTGCAGTAAATGAAGTCAACAATCAAGGTGGTACCCTAAATGATGAAGATGTAATGGAGAATATTTTAATGACTTTACCAAAGATTTATAGTGACAAGGTTTCAATTATTGATGAAGTGTATGATCCTAAGAAATTTACTAAAGAATAGCTATTTCGAACCTTGACTACATTTGAAATGAGGAAGTTTAGAAAAGAGAAAGAGAATACAAGATCATCCTTTAAAGCTACAAAGATAGAAGATGATCCATATAGTGATGGTTTAAAGGAGTTGGAAGAAAACTTTACAAGGAAGTTGAAGAAAGGTACTGGTAAGTACAAAGATATCTTACCTTTTAAATGTTTCAGTTATGGAAATATTGGTCACTATGCTTCAAGATGTCCAAATAGAGTTGTACACAAGAAGAACAGAGACAATAAAGACAAAAAGGATATGAAGTTCAAGATATTGTACTATGTTAAAGAAGATGTTGCAATTTCTAATGATGAATCTAATTTTTAGGGTGGGGTGATCCCACAATAGTGGTTTATAATTTTTGGCCAAAATGGACACTGAAATTGTTATTTTTAGCTAAATTTTCACATTTGGGCACCTATAGCAGCTAAACCATGAGGAATTTGAAGATGATACAAACTAGAGTCTCATCACATTTTGTCTGTAGATTCTAAAACTATTTTTTTCAAAAATTTTGGAATCAGATTGCATTTCTTTTTCCATCTCCCTTGAAAACTAGTTTTTTCATAAAACAACTTTTTAAAAAGGTGACACACTGTATAATGCATAACTTTTTTTTCAAGAAGTATAAAATTATAATTCTTTCGAATTTATATTTTTTACTCCAATATCTAGTGCTTCCACTTGGTTAGATAGTTTTTTATTGAATATTTTTTCTTTAATCAAGTTTTGAAGTCAAACCAATTACAATTCAGGCATAGCGCGACCATATAACGCGTAACTTTTTTTGTATATCTCAAAATTTATTTATTTTTTGGTTGGATCAAGGACTTAAATATATAGTGCACTCATATTTTTCAATTTTTTTTTGATAATCTGCTATTTTTCCATATGTGTAGAACAAAGACCTTCATTTTCGATGAAAAACCTATGTTTAATAAAAACTAAAAAAACAAATACATAATAAAACCAAAACATATTAAAATAATATTCGTTGGATAGCTCGTTCTGAGGACTACCTAATTTTAGTTTGGTTTGTGAAGATTCCTCTATTTTCATCCTCAACTCGAGCTCTGAAGTGCCAAAATTTAGGTTTTTTTGTGTCTCAGCAGGGGATGAGGGACAAGGGGGCTTCATATGAATCCATTCAAAGGGGTTCACTTGGACCCCTTTTCCATGCATTTTTTTATATGGAAAAATTCAAAGGGGTTTGCTCGAATCCTAGTTCAACCAATCCCCTAATGGGTTCGGTCGAACCAGTAGGTTCGTACGAACCCCCAAAATCACATTTTTTTGACTTGGAGTCATTTTTTGTGAGTTTTCCTTCATCACTTGAATTGTAAACCACTATTGTGGCTTCACCTGGTGATAATGATGAATGCCTATTTCTATCCTTAGAGAATAAATTAGTGTCTACTAACTATGGAAGATGTGTAAGGTAAATTGGTTTGGAGAACAATATAAAAGAGATGGAAGGTACTCTAGTTACTGTCTTTCATGCTACACAAGATGAAGACTATTGGGTGATTGACAAAAGCTGCTCAAATCACATGACAAAAGACAAAAGTAAGTTTACTAAACTTGAAAAGTATGATGGTGGATTAGTCATGTTTGGAGATGATTCTAGATCAAAGGTTGTTGGGAAAGGAACAATTAGCTTTGATCAAAAACATAGTACTGATGATGTCTATTATGTTAAGGGCTTAAGGCATAATCTTTTGAGTGTTGGACAAATGTGTAGCAGGGTATGTGCAGGATCATGGTATGCCAAAAAGTGGCAATATTTGTAGGGTATGTGGCTGATGACTTTTTTTTCACCCAAAATTAATGAAACGAAAAGAGTTTTTAGAGGAGATTCTCAGCTTTCCAAAAATATAAATTATGATTTAATTTGAATTTAATAAATTATTATTATTCATTTTCTATTAGAATTATGACTAAAGTGCTGATCGATTGGCTGATTGAAAAACATCTATAACTTTCAAACGATATCATATTTTTTGAATCCAGAACATGTGTCACATTCTATGCTTTACATAATATAGGATTAAAAAAAGAAAAATTAAATTTCATGAATTTTTGACCAAGTTAAGGTGGTCAGACAGACGAGTTTTTATATTTTCTAAAAGTTGTAATAAAAAATTCATAATTAATTATTTACTTGGAAAAAATTACAAAAAAATATGCATCACATCCGACATGAGTCCTCTACTTATATATAAAATATTACAAAAAATATTATCATTTTATTATGGTTAGGGTGGTCGAATGACACCTACTTCTTATTTTTCCCGAAATTTAAGTACTCTTGCATTGAAATTTCAAATTTTCACCAAATAGATTTTATTTATTTTTAAATAAACCTAGTATTTTAGAAACTACATTCAATTTTCTACAAATTCTATTCTTACATATTTTTGAAATAATATAGATAACTTATTCAAATATTTACGTCAAGTTTCCTAACACTGATTTTTCTGAATTTTTTGCCACTTAAGGGCCTATTTGGCATACCATGATCCTGCACATGCCCAGCAAAGGATTTAATATTGTGTTTTAGGATAATACTTGTGAGATCAAAAAAGGGTATGGAATTGTGGTTGCTATAGGAAGAACATATGGGAATATTTATCAGCTTAAGGGTGTTGATGGTCAGTGCCTTGTATCTCAAGTTAATGAAATTTGGCTATGGCACTGGATGATGGGACATGTGAAATTTGATAATATGATCAGGATTAGTTCAAGAGAGGTTGTTTAGGATTTTCCTAAAATCACAAAGCCTTCCAATACTATTTGCAAAAGTTTTCAATTGGGAAAACAAATAAGATACAACTTTAAAGGAAAAGGTCAATCAACTACTGGAATGTTGGAACTGGTTCATACAGACCTCTGTGGTCCCACAAGAACATGAAGCCTTAATGGTGACCTAGGTATTTCATGATTCTAATTGATAATTATTCTAGAATGACATGGGTTACATTTCTTAGGGAGAAAGTTGAAGCTCTAGATAGATTCAAAGTCTTCAAGGCTAGGGTAGAGAATGAAGTGAACTTGAAAATCAAATGTTTAGGGTCTGATAGAGGTGGATAATTTACTTTCAGTGAGTTTAATAAATTTTGTGAAGAGCATGGAAAAAGGAGACATTTTTCTACCCATAAAGATTTCAAGGTATATTAGATGGATGTTAAGTTTGCATTCCTAAATGGTGAACTAGAAGAAGAGGTGTATATGGAACAACTGAAGGGATTTTATTTATTAGATATATTAGATATGGTATGTAAGTTGAAAAAGGAATTATATGGACTTAAACAGGCTCCCAAAGCATGGAATGCAAGGTTGGACAGGTATTTGACACAACAAAAATTCAGCAAAGGCTTCATAGATAGTAATCTCTATTTCAAAGTTGAAGAAAACAAAATATTGATAGTGGTTGTGTATGTTGATGATATCATCTTTGGAGGAAATGAAGGTATGTGCAAGAGATTTGTAGAGGAGATGGAAAAAGAGTTTGAGATGTTTATAATTGGTGAGTTGAATTTCTTCCTTGGACTTCAAGTGAATCAAACTGATAAAGGCATATTCATTTAACAATTAATGTATGTTAAAGATTTGTTGAAGAAGTTTGGAATGGATGACTCCAAACCGGTCTACACCCCTATGGTGATTGGATGCAAGCTAAGTAAACATGATGAATCTCCTAAAGTTTATCATAGCATGTATAGATCTATGATTGGTGGAATAATGTATCTTACTGCTACTAGACCTTATAGCATGCATGTAGTATGTTTGGTTTCCAGATTTCAAGAAGAACCTAAAGAAGCACATGTTACAGTTGTGAAGAGGATATTAAAATATCTAAAAGGCACTCTAGATTATGGCCCATGGTATACTAAGGATATTGATTTCACTTTGAGTGATTACACTAATGAAGATTGGGTTGGTTGTGTGGATGAACAAAAGAGTACAAGTGGTGGTGTATTATTTCTTGGAGGAAGATTGGTTTCATGGCCAAGGAAGAAATAGGGTTTAGTTTTTTTATCCACTATAGAAGCTGAGTACATTGCTACAACATCTTGTTGCACACAATTATTTTTGGATGAAACAAACATTGAAGGATATAGGAGTAATATGTGATGAGCCTATCCCTATCTTTTGTGATAATACAAGTTTTATAAAAATTTCCAAGAATCTAGTAATGTATTCAAGAATGAAGAATATATCTATCAAATATCATTTCGTGAGAGAGAAGGTATTGAAGAATGAAGTTAGGCTAGAGTATGTGCGTACAAAGAATCAAATTTCCAATATATTTACTAAGGCTCTTTCAAAGAATACTTTTGAGTATCTCAGGGAGAAGTTAGGGGTTACTTCCCCTCCTTCTTTGGACTAGGTGCACATGGAGGTGCATTAGTCAAAGTGGATATATAGATTCTTCATTTTCTTGGATTGATGACTAAGGTATACTCCTCAGGGGGAGTAGGAAGTATCATTGTTGTAGTATGAGTTGTGTGGGTGCACTCCTAAGTGGGAGTGATTAGAGTTTCATATGGCTGAAGAATTATGCAAACTTTTTGTTCTTTTCCATTGATGTCAAAGGGGGAGAGAGAGTCATGTAAAAAATAGTGAAAGAAAAAAGAGGAGAGAAATAGAGAGAGAGTATTGAGAGTGCAAGAATGTTGTGTAGGCTGTCTAATCTAAAAAAAATAAAGGAGAGTGCAAGAATGGAATGGATGTTGTCTTTGATGGTTTTTCACATCATGTGTTGTCATCAATAACAAAGGGGGAGATTGTTGCAAGTATGAGTGAGTATGGTGGTGTCGTTATTGATGTCAACACAATATAGTTTGTTGCATAGAAATAAATCAAGTGGTTGTAGGTTATGCATGTATAGTTGAGATACTATTGAGATCTTGTGAGTACATGGAGCTATCTTTATGGTGTTGCAGGTGTGCTGATATGATGAGTTACCAAGTGCTTTTGAGAAATAGTGAATTCAAATTTGTGTGTGTTCAAAATGTGCTCTAGTTTGTGCTATGCATTTCTTGTGTGTATCTTAAGTGTTGTTTATAGGAGTATTTTGGTGATATATATTGGTTTTTAGCTTCTAGTTTGATGAAGAGTAAAAGTTGTGTTCCCTGGCATGTTTATTGGTTTGGAAGTGTTATTTTTCTATGACTGAGAGAAATTTTTTTGCTTCGTAGTCCAACACTGGTTTGTTTCAGGACTTTCAGATTTGGTAGAAGTCTTGTAATGGTGTTATCTATGTTCCATTGAAAGTGTTCATGGTTTGTTGCTCTGGGAGATGAGTTTCATATTTTGTGTGTATATCTATATGAACCATATGGACTTATGAAAGTGTTATGTGTATGAAGGTTGTTGCATTCATTGTGGATGAATCTGAAGGTATCTAAGATGTGTTCCAATGTATGGTGAAGTGTGTTAAGTGGTCTACATGATATCTTCTCATTGTGGAAGTGTGTATTTCAAAGTTCATTTGTGTTTTCATTAGGTTTGGCCGACCTGGTGTCTACACATCATGCAAAGGATAAGTATCAATTGAGGAAGTGTGTGATTGATCCAAGAAGTTGTTTTGGGTCTTGGTTAAGTGTTGGTTTTGTCCGCTCTCATTCTCTTCCACCATGATAATGTTGAGTTTCTAACCTAATTTGAATTTGTAAAATGAAGTGTGTGTAGCTAACCTTGGAGAATTTTTCTAAGGTTGAAGATGGTATAAATACAAATTGAGATGTTATAGATTGATGTATCAAGAATCCCACAAGTGTGAGAAGCAAGAGTGCGTGAAAGTGAATTGAGGCAATATTACTTTAATGTGTTAGATTCCTGAAAGCAACGAGTTGATGGTGTCTACAATCTTTTGATCAACGCTGTGGATGTGTGTAATTTATTGTGGTGGATTTTTCTATTATCTTTTGTATCTATAGGTAGTGAGCCTCCTTTTTGGACAGCGAATCCTATCTATAGGCAGTGAGATTTGTATCAGGACAGTGAGTCATTTTGGGTAGTGAGCCATTTGGCAATGAACATCTTGTAATCAGTTTTGGAATTACTGTATATTGTAAGTTAATCCTCACCGTGGTTTTTCCCTTATTAGGTTTTCCATGTAAATATGGTGTCTCTTGTGTTGATATTGCTTTTTGCTATTTGCATTTCATATTCATACTTAATAACAAGATAAAGTGGATGTGAAGTTGATAATTGTTTGAGTTTGTGTTTGATATTGGTGACAACTGATTTATCCCCCCTCTCATTTGTCCTACACCTTTCAACAACAACAAGCCAATATATGAATTCATTAATTAAAGGAGGCTAAATCCCACCAAGATTTGAAATTAAATGATGAAAATAAGTCAAGGGGGACTAAGATGCCCTAGGTGGAATCTTAGTCCCGAGGCATGAAACTTGGGGCACAAAATCCAAAAAGGGGCCCATTTTAGGTGTTGGCATATGGCTTTCGGAGATTTTTTTTGGTTTCTAGTCCTATCATTGATGGAAACTGGAGTCAGTAGTGTGGTCTACAATTTGGAAGCAGTTCCTACTAGCAAGGAAAGTAGAAGACAATACTCTACCAGCAAAATGCATGAATAATAGAGTATTCGGTTGGTAATTTGGTCTTAATACTTTACCAGATCATTATTTTGTTGTGTGGATCCCCAGAGAAGATTTTCAAGCATGTATTCTACTTAATTGATAAGTTTTATGATATTACATTGATCCATGTATGAGTTTGGAGATTTGGTAGAATGATTTATTGCTTATTTTCTCAATATGGCCGACCTGTTGTGTATGGAGTGTTCTAGATGTGTGAGGAGTATGTGTTTAAATATTTCTTATGTTGGGAATTTTGGTTTTGGTCCATACTATAGTTGAGTTGGCTTGTGTGGGTACACATTAATTCTAATTGGTGATTTGAGCTGACTTGTGGAAGAATATTATATTTTGTTTAAAGCTGACATATAGTAATAAAATCTTGTTAGTGGATACAAAAAGGAGAGAATGAAGTAGTAAAAAGGTGTGTGTGTGTGTGAAAAAGTGTAGAACAACTATATGGGCTAATATCAGAAGATCTGTTGAGTGAATTTTATTTCTGTTACAGAAGGGTTTTTGTAGAACAATGGACCAGAGCAGAGCAAAAGTGTGAATTGGACAAAAGGTCCAGAATCTATTTTATGTGCGTCATTGGAACTAAATCAAGGTATTTTTAGATGCTATATTCTCAGTCCAATTTTTTTTTGTATTATCAAATACTTTGTAAGGTAGCAAGCCTTTCCTATTTTGAGCAATGAGCTCTAGGCAGTGTGCCTAAATACAAGTGCGTTCCCTTTTTATCATACTTTTAAAAGAGTATACTTTGTGGATTAATCTCCACCATGGTTTTTTCCCTAACAAGGTTTCCATGTAAAAATTCTAGTGTTATGGTGTTCACATTGTCTTATTAATGTGCATGCATGCTTCATTCTATTTACTTGTTGTGGATGTTATTAAAGGTTAAATATTGTTGTTGATAGTTTAAGATCTGATTTGGAATTCAAATATTGCGGAACACTGATTCACCCCCCTCTCAGTTTTCCTAGTTTCCAACATAAGGGACACTTGAAATCAAAGTCCCAAGACCTTTTGGGGACAAAGAGGCCCTAGGTGGCCTCTTAGTCCCAACCCAAAAATGAGCAACACACAACCAAAATCATTAAATTATCATTTATCCTTTGATGATTGTCGACATTAGCCATAAAAAGATATAACTTATTGGGTTTGTGGATGAAAAATAGGACCAATTAAGACATAAATAAGGATAAATAAAGCAAGGTGGGCCCAAAAAATTTTGAAAATTCAAGTGTATGCATTTTCCTAGGTAAAAGAACAAAGTTGTGTTACACTTTCAGCCACTTATCAACACAACCAAATTTAAGTATTTCTAACTGCAAGTGTGGAATAAGTAATGAGTAAAATAACAAACAACACTTCTTAATGAAACATTATATCAAGAGAATAAACAATTAAATTAGTTAAAAAAAATAAAAATCTTGAAAGCATCTCATTGTTCCCTATCTCCAAAGATTTATTAAATCATAGAGCGCTCTCAGATTTCGTTAGCACTATGACTATTAAAATGCCAATATAGAGAATGGAATGATTATGATTATGATGCTAAAGTTGTATGATTCTATTTCTAAGTGCAATGATGAAATCCTTCTAATGCAAATGACATAAAATAGATAAATGAAGCTACTATAAACTATGATGAATCTAAATGGAATGCCATGATTATGGATTCTACTAATTGCTATTGCTAAATGATAATTGATAAATGCTTGAATGCTTGATTGCTATTTCTACAGAGTATTATTTCACAAAGATGGGATCCTTTTCTTGTGGAGAAAGGATGTATATATAGATTTACGTCAATATATTTGTGATGTGGCAGCAAGGAAAAGGTTAGGATTTGATCTGGAGGGTTCAATGGGGTTGGATGAAGAAGCCTGAGAAGAATATGGTAATGGTTCCTCCCCATAAAAACATATTGCCAGAGGATAGGAAGGATCAAAGGAAGGAGATTGACAAATTAATTTCCAATTTGTCTCCAATTTGTCTCCACAACTTTTCCCATAAATTTCAATTGAATTAAATTAGATGTTTTATATCTAATTTTATTGGGGAGTGAATAGAGGAAATTGCCTTTATTTGAATATTTTGATTTATTCAAATTAGCAAAAGAGAATAATAAATTTAATAAATAAAACTATAGAAATTTGTTTATTAAATAAATATAGAAGAGATATGATAATTTAAACAACAAAGTATTTAAACTTGCTTATTTAATTAAGAGGAAATGATGCAATTAAGATAGAAGAATTAAAAGTGAACTATATAAATAAATATCCCTATTTATTTATTAAGTAAATGAATTTAAGGTTAATTAATCAAATAAATCATATTTAATTAATTATATTCTCCATACCATTTTTAAGTGTATACACTAACTAAAAATAAATTTTGATCAAACATATGGTCTAGTAAGATTTATTCTAGCTAAGTTAGATACTTCCACAATGTTTTCAACTAAAATTAATGGCTAAAAATATATGGAACACCACTTTGAGTCCATTTTACCAAAAAATAAAATTATTTGAAAAACTTGAAGTTTCAATAACTCCTACTAATGTAAATATCATTTTTAGAAAAATATGAAAATACCCTTTTGTAGATCCATAAGTGTAGTTTTCAAAAATATATTTATTTTAATAGTTTAATTATTATTTATATTTTATTTTTTAATTTTTTACTAAAAGTAGGTTATCAACACAAAATATTAGGTTGATTACCATGACAAGGAAAAATACTAAAACTTATTAAAAAAAATTAAAAAAAATTGATGCACTAGATAAAAGAATCTATTTCAAGATGGTATAATTTTTTTCCATTTTACATAAATATTTAATATGAAAGTTGACATCCAATGGAAACATTTTTTTTAATTCACATACATTTTAATATTTATTTAGAAAATATATATTTATCAAAATTGGAAAAAAAATATCAATGCACTAAAGTTTCAAGTTATAAATACACATTAAAATTTTGAAAGAAAAAAAATAATATTTATTATAAAAATTTTGATGTCTCATGCAACTTCATTTTTAGCATTTTATCAGCAACTAAATTATAGTGTTAATTTATTAAAATCTAGTTTAAAATAAATTTTTAATTCTTTTTAAAAATTACAAACATAAAATATACTAAAAAATGCATATTTTACTAATTTACATCATTTCAAAATTCAAAGCATATATGCCACTTTTTAGTGATCCAAGTTTAAAAGTTAGATCAGTGTTGGTTGTTTCCTTTATAAAGTGTGATACAACTTTGTGCTTTTACCCTCCTACACTACACTGGCATCTTAGTCCTTGTTGAATTTGACTTTGCAATTTTTAGGGTTTGAAATTTCTTTTATGTGCTTCTGTTGGATACTTTTAGTTTTCTATTACAATTTGTTGAATTGTTGTTACTTAAATTTGTTTCATTTCAAGTATACTTGTTCAACCTTGCATCATGGATATGTGATTTTGAAAGCTTTGGATGTCCTTGAAATAGTTGGTAGGCATGTCAAGTTGTGCTTTTGGAAATGATCCTAATGAAATTGAACTTACTCATGCTCACTCAACTCCTAATGCATGCACTCCTCATGATGTTGAAATCATTGGAGAAGATGATGAGAGCATGAATATGTTCCCAAATGATTGTCTTAGAAACCTTGAAGCTAATGCATCCTTTTATCCATCCATGACACAACCAAACCCCCTACAATACCACCACTTGATATGTTTGGTTACATACATCCTAAAACCAAAATAAAAGTTGAACCTAAGTTCCCTACAATAGGTGAATCTAGTTCCTCTAAACAAGAAAATACACAACCATTCTATGATAACAAAGTAACAAACACCCCAATTAATATAAAAGAAACATATGGAAAATGATTAACAATGTTAAGTAAACAAGGATATGATACAACAAGTGAATATGAAATTCATCAACTCCTAGAGAAAATACCAACTAATGAAAACACAAAGGGGTTATGATATCAAGATCCCCCTCCCAATAGAAGGGCTCCTAAAGAATACCTAAGGCTCTATAGTGATGGTATAGTGATCTTAGATTCTCCTCCTGATATGAATGTCCTTCTTCCCAAAGAACCACCAATGATTCGTAACAATTTCAAGGATGATAGGATCACCATAGGTCCTCCTCCTCAACCTCCAACTCGGGAAATTGGTGAGTCCAGTAAAAAAAAAAGATCTTACAAGCTCAAACCATTACCATTCCTATGTATACTAAAATAACAATTGAAAAAAAAATGGAACACCTTATAAACATAGGTCGGCTTAAATTACCAACCCCTACTAGAAGCAAACTTCCTCAAGATAACATGAAGTATTGTGTATACCATCAAACTTTCAGAATATTATCGATGAATTCCATAATTTAATATAGATCCTTCAACAATTTGACTTCATAAAAATAGTCCCTTAAAGTGGGACCCTAAAGTCCCTTGTCATGTAATAGTTGTAGAATGTTTTATTTTCACTATTACATGATCTTTCCCATCGCTTAGTTCGGCTCATTCTTGTCTTGCACTCAATGGGAGAAATAAGTAGATAGCCTTGTCCTAGTAATGTATTTTTCATTGTCCCTTAGATTTGTTGTCTACCATCTGCTTTTACAAACTGAGATTGGGAGGCAGATGACCTACGTTAGGTTCACTCACATGTGATTTACTAGTCTTTTTTCTTTCCTTTTTCCTTTTTGGTTGATTGCATGTGTGTAATGTGATCCCCCATATTGTTTGATGTTTCCTCTCTATGTGCATTCCTCTATTTGTACCTACATTCTTCTATATGTCATAAGCATTTTCATTTTCATTGATCTTTACCTTTTCATTTGCATGTTTGTCTTGTGTCTTCCTTTTGGGGATGACACAAGGCATTAAGACACCCTATGTTTCTTCCATGTTAACCCAAAATATTTTTCATTATCTTTCCCTTCCTTTTAGTTTTGTCTTGTGTTTTCCTTTTGGGGATGACACAAGGCATTGAGACACCCTATAACTCTTCCATGTTGACTCAAAAGGTTTTTCTTTTTTTTTTCTCTCTCTTTGTGTCATTCTTGTAGTTCTATGTGTATTTGGGGAATGATGACAGTTTTGAGCTCTCTAATATCATTGCAGTAAAGATAGATACTAACCCTAAATCCATAGATCCCTTATGTGATTTTGGGGAGCAACCTTATTTTCCTTTTCATGTTTGTTTACTTTAAAGTAATTGCTCACAACATGATGTTTAGCGATTTCTTTAAACTAGGGGCATACATTGGCATTATTTTGGCATATGATTTCATTTGCATTTTTTTTCATGTTCTTTGATGTGGTTTTCTTATTTCATGCAATGTTTATTTCTCTTTGTGGTGAAATTGAGAGTAATGTCCTTCAAGAGCTTGATCTATCTTAGCATATTAGATTCCTCTTAGTGGTGATGTGACACACTGCATTCCCTAAGTTGTGAATCTTTTATCCTTTGATTTGTCCTCTCTTGGATACATTAGGAACAATTTCCCCTTATATTAAGACCTCACTTGAACTAAGAATAACTCCTTCAAACATCCCTCTTTCTTGCAGTGTTGCATTTTTGTATCTTATTAAATTCATGGAGGTATGGCTTTGATATGGTTCCTTGGGGCTCACCTAGTGAATAGGCTATCTTCACCAGCCCTTGTGAGAATTCATTTGCGTACCTTATTAAAATCATGGAGGTATGTTTTTGATATGGTTCCTCGGGGAACACCTAGTTAACAATAGCTTCACTAGCCCTTGTGAGCATGCATTTTTGTACCTCATTAAAGTCATGGGGGTATGGCTTTGATATGGTTCCTCAGGGATCACCTAGTGATCAACTAGCTTCACTAGTCCTTGTGAGCATGTATTTTATTTTTGTCCTTATCATAGTCATGGGGTATGAATTTGATATGGATCTCTTGGGGCTCATCTAGTGAACAATTGGCTTCACTAGCCCTTGTGAGCATACATTTTGTTTTTGTAACTTATTAAATTCATGGAGGTATGTCTTTGATATGGTTCCTTAGGGGCTCATCTAGTGAAAAACTAGCTTCACTAGCCCTTGTGAGCGTGCATTTTCAATTTTTCCTTATCATAGTCATCGGGGTATGACTTTGATATGGATCTCTTAGAGGTCACCTAGTGGAAAACTAGCTTCACTAGTCCTTGTGAGCATGCATTTTGTTTCCATAGTGGATAGTGAATTCCACTTGTAAACCTATTTTGGACAAATAACCTAGACCCGGTCCACAATGTGTTGGATGGTCAGTTGAAGCTTCATCCATTGCATTTTTCTTCTTCCTTTTTTTTGTGGTGTATACTGGTGATCGGGTTATGGCATCATATATCATCTACAAGTCTATTCCTTTGTGCCTATGTTTGTTTTTCATAGGATCTTAATCCTGGGGGCTTGGCCACCTTCTTGGTTATTTACATCCTATATTACTAGAATTTGTACATTTGAACCCCTCTTGATTGCATGGTTGGCTACTTTAGTGTGAGTTTGAAGCAAGTTCATCCTCTCACTAGAGTGGGGGCTAAATGTAGTGTAGGAAAATGTATATCCTTGCATTTTCACACTTATTTGGGCCTGACATGCTCTATTTATCCTTATTTATGTCTTAATTGGTCATATTTTTGCATCCACAAGCCTAATAAATTATATTTTTTCTGACTAATCCTGATAAACATCAAAGGGTAAATGATAATTTAATGATTTTGGCTAGGTTTCCTTGATTTTTGGAGTGGGACTAAGAGGCCACCTAGGGCATATTTTTCCTCTAAAGTTCTTTGGAACCTCTTTCAAATGTGCCTTAAAGAGGACCCATTTTGGAGTCTATGCCCTGAGTTTCAAGCCTCAGGACTAAGACGCCACCTAGGGAATCTTAGTCCCCCTCAAGTTACTTTCTGGAATTTAATTTCAAATTTTGGTGGGATTTAGCCTCCTTTAATTAATGAATTCATATGTTGGCTTGTTGTGGTGTAATTTTGGGATATTAAGCATGGATACATATAAATACAAGGTTCCTTCACTCATTTCTCTCCTAGCAAGTTGATGAGAGCATTCCTAAGGAAAGTTTGTGATCAAGAGAGCGTTCAAGAGCAATTCATCAAGCATTTGGAGCCATCATGAAGATTCAAGTATCATGTCAAAGATATTCTTGCATCATGTGTGTTTTTGAGTTAACATTTGTGATGTAGGATTTTGACTAGAGCAAGCAATTCAAGTCAAGATCTATCAAGCATTCCTTTGATTCAAAATTTACATTCAAGCTAGCCACTTCATACAAGTTTGCAAATTTCATAACAAGGGTTTGGTCAGTTGCAACATAGCACTTTATTCATTCATCATTTCCCTCCATTATTTCATTTCATTCCAAGGTTTAATTACTAACAACAGGTTTGACCAAGGAAAACCCCCATTTACTAACAATCAACATGTTTTTCCCCTCTCATGTGTTTGTGTTTGCAGATTTAGGTTGAAGATCATTTGAAGTGCAAAGTCATAAAGTTGCAAAGTTGTCATCTTCATAGAAAGTCACCTATAGGGAAAACCCCCATTTACTAACAATCTTTGTAGGATTTAGCATCCTTTAATTAATTAATTCATATGTCAGCTTGTTTTGATTTTGGGATATTAAGAATGGATAAGTATAAATACAAGGTTCTTTCACTCATTTCTCACCTAGAAAATTGATGAGAGAATTCCTAAGGAAAATTTGTGATCAAGAGAGCATTCAAGAGAAATTCATCAAGCATTTGGAGAAATCATCAAGATTCAAGCATCATTTCAAATATATTCTTGCATCATGTTTTTTTTTGAGGTAGCATTTGTGATGAAGGATTTTGATTCATGAAAGCAATTCAAGTCAAGATCTATCAATCATTTCTCTGATTCAAGATCTACATTCAAGCTAGTCGCTTCATACAAGTTTGTAGATTTCATAACAAAGGTTTGGTGAGTTGCAACATAGCACTTTGTTCATTCATCATTTCCCTCCATTATTTCATTTCATTCGAAGGTTTAATTACCAACAAGGGGTTTGACCAAAGAAAATCCCCATTTACTAACAATCAACAAGTTTTTCTTCTCTTGTGTGTGTTTGTGTTTACGGATTTAGGTTGAATATCATTTGAAGTGAAAAGTCACAAAGTCACAAAGTTGCATTGCAAAGTTGTCATATTCATAGAAAGTTACCTATAGGCCAAATCTAGAGGTTTGAGGACCTGATATCTAAGCAAAAGGAAGTGCAAACATTGAATCTCAGGATCACATTTCAAAGTTGCAGAAATTTAGATTAGGACTAAGCCTGTAGTAAGGGCGTCTTAGTCCTCAAAGTGGTATTTTGCAGAGATTCTTTGAAATTTTGTTCCAACATCTAAAGATTCCATATCCGCCCCAAAAAAAAATTGTAGGACTAAGAACTAAGTAAGGGAATCTTTGTCCTCCCTAGCATAATTTGACAACATTATTTCATTTCTAGAATCCTTATCAGATTTTCAGACTTCCTAGGTACACACACCCTAACCTATTGTTAATTTTTTCATTTGCATTCGTCATTTGGCTTGCACTACTAAGTTTTGTGAGTTGAATTCTAAGTTGTCTTTTCCAATATTTTGCTTGGTGGTGAACCCTTCAAAGCATAAGGAACCTCCCTAGGTCTCCCTTGTTGAGAATTGACTCACCTTTGTGTTGATAGTCAATCCAAGTTTAGGATCCCAGGGAATCCTTGAATGATAGTTGGAGAAAAGTAGTGTTCTATGACCTAAGTCATAAAGCACCCATTCCCCAACAGTTCACTCATATTCCCACATAACTGGTTCAAATTGGTAGTAGACCTACACTTTATTTGTCCCTAACAAGTAGCTTCCAACCTTGGGGCTCTAGGAGTTTGCAACCTTGTTGAGTCCTATTGGACTATGTCCACCCCTGGGTGTCTAGCTTGGTGTGTCCCATGCTTGGTCCAACTTAAAGATGTGATTCTGGCTCACCCCATTGAACACTCAGGTATGGACTAGTGTGACTTGGTGCAGACTCATCTTGTGATCTGACTTAGCTATCCCTTTGGTTATGAGTTCCACTTGCCAACAAGTTCCCCTTTTGGAACAAGGGTGGGGTATGTGCAGGATCATGATGGGCCAAAACGTGGCGATATGATGGGTATGTGGCTAATGACTTTTTTCTACCCAAAATTGATGAAACGAAAAGGATTTTTAAAGGAGATTCTCAGATTTCCACTAATATAAATTATGCTTTACTTTGAATTTAATCAATAATTATTATTCATTATCTATTTGAATTATAACTAAAGTCTTGATTGATAGGCTAATTGAAAATCATCTATAGCTTTCAAATGGTATCACATTTTTTGAATCCAAAACATCTGTCACATTCTAGGCTTCGCATACTATAGGATTAAAAAAAGAAACAATGAATTTCATGAAGTTTTTACCAAGTTAAGGTGGTCAGACATACGAGTTTTTATATTTTTTAAAATTTGTAATAAAAAATTCATAATTAATTTTTTACTTGGAAAAAAATTACAAAAAATATGCATCACATCAGGACATGAGTCCTCTACTTATATCTAAAATCTTATCAAAAATAATTATCATTTTATTGTGGTTAGGGTGGTCAAATGACACCAACTTCTTAGTTTTTCCCTGAAATTTAAGTACTACAACATTGAAATTTTAAATTTTCACCAAATAGATTTTTTCTTTTAAATAAACCTAGTAGTTTAGAAACTACATTCAATTTTCTATAGATTCTATTCTTATATATTTTTTAAATAATATAGATAACTTATTCAAATTTTTACATAAAGTTGCCTAACTCTAATTTTTTTGAAGTTTTTGCCACTTAAGGGCCTATTTTTTCCATGATCATCTTGCACATACCCAGTGCGAGTCCCATACTAGAACTGTACTCGGGCATGTAGGACTAGTTGCCTTGTGTCACTAGTGTTGGACTCTCATACCTCTTACATTCTCCCCAACTTAGAAATAGGCAACATCCTTGACACCTACACTCGCATCACCTTGTTGGATGGGTACAAAGAATGAGCTCAACTCCTTTAGGGCTTATTTGTTTGCTTGGGAGTCCTTTTGCAAGAACTCAAAGAATTTTTCCTTGAACTTCCATAGGCTCTCTGCTTTTTCCCATGAAGTTACCTCCCTAGATTGGCACTAATAGTGCACTAAGAACTCTTTCCACTTGTAGTCGTCAAATTTGTGCTCCTTCATTGCAAGTATTTCCTCCGCTTGTACATTAGAACTATCTAAGATATTTGTTGGCCCTCTGTTTGGAATACTTCTACTTGGGTCCTCTACATCCTAGTGCAAGGGATGGAGCTGGCTCACATGGAACACATTGTGTACTTGCATGTGATTTGGAAGCTTGATCTTGTAGGCTACCTTTCCCACTTTTCCAATGATGTCATAAGGCCTGTCAAACCTTCTTGTAAACACATGGATCAAACCTTTGTGGGGTTTGAACTGATCCAAGTCTAATTTGAGGAGTACCTTCTCTCCTACTTTGAAGTCTATGGATTTCCTGTTCGCATTTGTGTACTTCTTCATTATTTTTGTAGCCTTAACCAATTGATAGCATGCTAAGTTCACTCTTTCTTTCCAATCCCTAAGATGTTCTACTACACTTGGACACTATCCATGGTGTCCACTAATAATTGTGTGAGGGGTTAGTGGTTTTTGCTCAGTTTCCAAGTGAAATGGTGAGCACTAGCTTGACCCTAAATTTGGTAGGTTGTAACAAAACTATGCTAAGTCCAATAGCTTGGGCCAAATGAATTGGTCTTGCCAAACAAAGTGTCTCAAATAATCCTCCAACACTACATTGATCCACTTGGTTTGGTCATTGATCTCTAGGTGGTGGCTTTTGCACATGAGAAGCTTCATCCCCATGAGTTTAAATAGTTCTACCCAAAAATTTGAAGTGAATCTGGGATCCCAATCACTGATGATACTTAGTGGGACTCCCGAGTACTTCACCATGTTCCGGTAGAAATAGTCAACAACATCCTCCGCTCTGCATGGTGTTTGGCATGGCACAAAGATTCCATACTCTGAAAATCTGTCGACCACAACCATTATGCTTATAAAACCATCAGTGTTGGGAAATCTAATTATGAAGTCCATCGATACACTGGCCCAAGGTCGAACTAGAACTTGTAAGGGTTGGAGCAAGCCTCCCAGAGATTGTGTCACAACCTTGTCCTACTGACAAATGAGGGAACTTTGGACATATAGTCATCAACATCCTTCCACATCACCAGCTAGTAGAAACCTCTTTCCAAGAGTATGAGAGTCCTCTTTTGTCCTAGGTGTCCTTCCCACAAGGTTTCATGGCATTCATGCATAAAATCTCTCCACAAACTATTGTATTTTGGGACATAGACTCAGTTAGATGAGAGAAGACCATTAGTCCATCCTTGTTACTAAACTTTTGAGTTCATCCCTCTTTGCATTACTTCCACAGTTTTGTAGCTTGAGGGTCTTCCACCAAGCCCTGCTTGATGTTCTTGTGAATGCTTGGTCTAGACCTGCTCCAACATGATCAAATAATCAAACATTAGTCATTAAACAAGTCTATAAAAAACATTCTCCATGAAATTCATTCAAACACAATGAACAAGAAAACAAAGATATAATATCGGATGAAAGCTATTAAAATCTTATTCAAAATACTCAAACCAGCATCCCATGGGGGAATTGGTGCTTCTTTGATGTGGAAAGAAGCCCATTTCCAATTCCTTGATGAACTTGATGATGATTGTGTGATCCTTGATGAAAATTGTCAATAACCTAGCTAAGATTGATGAAATCTATGAAAACTTGGATGAAAATATAGATGAACTTGCTCAAAGCTGTAGATAGTAACCTTGCATGAAGTTATTGATCCCAAATCAATAGAGAAGCCTTCTATTTATAGGAAAGAAGGATGGAGGAATGAAAAATAGGAAGAATTTGGGATTAAACTTGTACCAATGGAATTGTGCCACTTGTCATCATGCTATTGAAGAGAGGTGGAGCACATTTTGAACAATTTGCATGTTAAATGCATATAGGTGGGATTTGAAATTCAAAAGATGGCTTGTTGAGGAAGAGTTGTAAGATGAGTTAATGCCAAGTTGGCTCAAGAAGAAGGACATGTAAGAGCCATAAATTCCATGTTGGAGGGCAAAAGTCCTTTGGGAGGGAGATTTCAAATTGATGGAATATTCCAAAGATATGCCATAGTTGAATGGAATTAGAGGAATTAATAAATGGAATAAACTGATTTACATGTGCAAGTTGCAAAAGCTAAAGGATTTGAGGATTAGTGTTAGGAGTTAACTAGGATTTAATTAACTTAGGTGAAATTTAGTTGATATATGACATTTAATTTATATATTTATATTTATTTAAATCAAATGAGAGGATATTTGGGAGATTTGAGATTTAATTAAATAAATTTGATTTATTCAATTAAATGAAGAACATTAGATTTAATCAAATAAAGTTGATTTATTTAATTAAGAGAGGTGATTTTAGGATTTAATTAAATAAAATGATTTATTTAATCAAAAGAGGAACATTAGGATTTAATTAAACAAAACGATTAATTTAATTAAAAGAAGAATTATGATTTAATCAAATAAAGTTGATTTATTTAATTAAAAGAGGAATCTTGAATAATTAATTAAATAAGGATTATTCAATTAATTGGTTAGTAAAGAAGTGATTAAGGAAGAATTGGTGTTAGTGAATCAGAATTGAGTGCACGATATCAATCAAGATAATTTGAATGTCTACAACTCTCAACCATCTCCCTTGAGAGAGTAACTTGACTTGCACCAGGTGCAACTTTTGTCTCTGCCTCTACTACCATCAATTGTGCTTTTCTGCTAAGAGCATCCACCACAACATTTTGTTTTCTTGGGTTGTATTGGATCTCATAGTTGAACTTTGCTAGAAATTCCCGCCATCTAGCTTGCTTGGGGGTGAGTTTGGCTTGCATCATGAAATAGGTTGAATAGATGTTGTTGGTCTTGACAATGATCGGTGCACCTAGAAGGTAGTTTCTCCAAGTTTAAAGATAGTGTATGATCCTAGTCATTTCTTTCTCATGGGTGGGATATATTCTCTCTCTATCCTTCAACTTCCTTGACTCGTATGCCACAAGGTGTCCATCTTGCATGAGCACTCCCCCAATTTCAAATTCTGATGCATTGCTTTGCACCTCAAAAGGCATACTGAAGTCAGGTAGTGCAAGCACTAGCTCTATAGCAAGTTTCTCCTTGAGTGTCTCAAACACAACCTTGCACTTATCTGACCAATTCCATTTTTTGTATTTCTTGAGGAGGTCTATCAACAGGACTGCCAATTTGGAGTACCCTGCCACAAACTTTCGATAGTAATTTTTCAGGCCCAAAAATTGTCTCACTTCATGTACATTCTAAAGCGGCTCTGAATCCCTAATTTCTGAGTCTTTCTAGATCCAACCCGATCTTGCATTTTCCCACGATATGGTTGAGGAAGTGGACCTCCTCTTGAGAAAACACACATTTTTCCTTTTCCACAAAGAGTTGGTGCTCCCATAGCAGCTCAAACACCTCCACAAGGTGAACCTTGTGTTCCTCCATTGTCTTGTTGTATACAAGGATATTGTCTAGATACACCACTATTGACTTGTCTAGTAGAGGCCACAACACATCATTCATGAGTGTGCAAAATGTAGTTGAAGCATTGCATAGCCCAAAGGGTATTACCATGAATTTGTATGGCCCATATCTAGTCACATAGTTCACCTTCTCTTCATCCCTTCTTGCAATTCTTACTTGATAGTAACCTTGCTTGAGATCCAACTTGGTGAAAACCTTTTCCCTTGCTAGGCGATTGAATCAATCTGCTATTAACAGAAGGGGATATATGTTTTTAATGGTGAGCTTTTTGAGAGCCCTAAAGTCTACACATAGCCTCAATGTTCCATATTTCTTCTTTTAGAACAAAACTAGCACTCCATAAGGAGAATGAGATTGCCTTACATAACCCACTTCCAACAACTCTTCTAGTTGCTTCTTAAGCTCCACCATTTTAGGGATAGACAACTGATATGGTGCCTGGGTAGGAGATCTTGCTCCTGGATATGATTCAATTCAATGATCTATTGCCTACCATGGGAGGAATTTTGAGGGTAGCTTTTCAGGCGTTTTGTCCTCATACTCAAGTATGATCTCATCGATAGCTAGTGGAATGGGTACCTCAATTGCACTATCCATTTCATCCCACCTTCAAAGAAGGGTGGCCAAGAAAAATGGTTCTTTGGTGTTCTCCTTTGCTGACGGCTTCATGCTCAAAGCCAAAACCACTTGGCTATTCCCACTATGTCTCCTTTCTATTGTCTTCACTAGACTTATCTGTGCTGGGTCCATGAAAATGAGACTTTCTAGATGGGGAATTATTGCTACTCTTACGATTCTCAAAAACTCTTGGCCTAAGATCAACTCAAATTCATCCGTGTTAATGGCCATTGTATCCATCTTACTATGCCAACTCCCAAGTGAGGTGGTAATTTCCCAAATGATACCATTAATCTTCTTTGATGGTGAGGTGCCTACCTTGAAGGAGCTCATGCTTGGTTTGACCTTGAGCCCCATGGCTTTGGCTTTCTTAGTCACGATGTAGTTATGAGTGGCCCCTGAATCCAATAATGTAGATATGTATCATCCATCTAGATGAGCATCCAAAAAACACAACTTCTTATCCATTGATTTGGTCATTGTGGCCTTTGACTGACCTAGTGCTAACACATTGAGGGAACTTAGTTGAATGATTCCCAGTGTTGGATTGGATCCATCCCTTTCTACTTGAACCTCTATGGTGTTTAACCTTTTCCTTTTCAGAACTCTCTTGCCCAATGAGAACATGTATCTAGTTGACTCGGAGGCCCATTTGATTTAGCTCCCAAAGGTGCTTTAGTCACCTTTTCTAGATCCCTTCTTGGTGTTGGAACTAGACTTTGAAGAAATACTCTGCCCCAACTTTGTTGGGTCTTTGTTGTCCTTCAACGTGGGAACAGTCTTCTTTTTGTTCTTGTGCTAACCACTAGAGTCTTTGTTGGGTTCTCCTTTGAAATCATATAACCAATCTGCAGCAGTTACTGCGACAGCTAGGGTCTGCACATTGTGATGTCAGAGCTCAGTTTGAGCCCATGATGCCAACCCTCTCATGAATTGGAATAACTATTCTTGTTCGAACATGTCATTGATATCTAGCATTATGGTGGTAAAGGATTTGATATAGTCCCTCATCTTACCACTGTGTTTCAGTTCCATGAGTTTCACTCTTGCAGTCCAAGCAAAGTTCTCAGGTTTAAACTACAATTTCAATACTTCTTGAAGCTTGGACTAGGTATCCACTACTAGAACCAACTTCCCTGCTCTCAAGTCCTCCACTCTGGTCCTCCACCAAAGCTTTGTTGGTCTTGAAAGGTATGTTGCAATGATCTTGACCTTGGCTTCGTCAGTTATGCCAATGAGGGAGTCCAAGTACTGCTACATGTCCCAAAACTAATTTTCTAGGATCTTGTCATCTCTTTGACCATCATAGGCTTCAGGAGGCTTTGCTTTGTGTCGTAAACTTGTGCCTCCATGAGACATCGAAGTGATGAGGGTCTTTGAGAACTTCATGTCTTCCTCTAACCTCTAATGTTGCTTGACACCAATTCTCACCTAATTTTACAATGTGAGGACCTGGTTCTCGAGTTGCTCAATTTTGTATGTTAACCCAATGTCCTCTATGGACTCCATGCGGTTCTCCAAATCATTTAGGTGGTCTTTGGTCTTGTCGTTGAGTGGTAGGTATTCACATTGAATCATTTTTTCCTAGTTGAATGCTCTTCTTGTGGGACACAGTCCTCATCGAAGCCTTCCTGACCATTACCTTCTTATGTTGTCTCCATAGTAGGGTCTTTTAGATTCAAGTAACCATTTTAAACCTCACCTTGAGGTGCAACACATACCTTGGTTGGGCACTACTTGGTGTATTGAAGAGTCTTGGCTTTGATACCAACTGTCATGGGGCTGGCTTTCCCAACCTCACGCAACATCATTTTCGGCCTACTAGAGCTACTCCTTGGGATCACAACTCATTCCAGTTGATCTCGATTATGCCTTTGAATTCAATCGGGTTCTTTCTATCACAACAAAATAGGTAATCACGAATCCTTTGCAAGGGTTTGCACTAGATCTGAATGTAGGGTAAATAATAAGCTTTATTTATATTAAAGGTCTTGTACCTCGGTTACAATTAAATGGTGCCCTGCACCAACTTGATATACAATGAGTCCAACTCACTGGAACAACTACCCCTAGGAACACAAACACTCTTGAGGATGTGAACACACTGTTGTCCTCGCCTTAGGGTGATCCCTTCACATAACCTCTGCTCCTTGAACTATTGACAAGCTCTATGTTGTTCTGAATGCTTTTGATTCCGTTGATCTTCAAGTAGGTGCACCGCATTTTCCCAATTGAGCTACATGATGGCTTACCATGTCCACTGCTCGGGTCTTACTTGTTGAGACTAGGCTGACCTCATTGCGATGGCAGTGCGATTGATTGTGCATAGGGTGATCCTCTCTAAAGTGGAACAATGCTTCAGTTTGGATCTTCTCTTTGAGGGCTTGATAATGATTAGCTGTGCTTTGACAACTTCGAGAGACACATGTTCCCCCATTTAAGCTATTTGTGTGATTCCCAGACATCAGTAGGATGACATCTAAAGTTAGGAAAATACCCCCATTTCTGACTTTCTCATATTCCCACATAACTAGTCAAACTGGAGCCTACACTTGTCCTTCAGAAGCAACTTCCAACCTTGGGGCTCTAGGAGTTTGCAACCTCGTTGAGTCGTGTTGAATTGTGTCCACCCTTTGGGTGTCTGGCTTGGTGCGTTCCATGCTTTGTCCGACTTAACGGTGCGAGTCTAGCTAGCCCCGGTGTACGCTCGGGTTTGGACTAGTGTGACTTGGTGCAGACTTGTCTTGTGAGCCCAACTTAGCTATCCCTTTGGTTATGACTTTCACTTGCCAGCAAATTCCGCTTTTGGAACAAGAGTGTGAGTCCCATACTGGAACTGCACTCAGGCGCGCGGGACTGGTTACCCTACATCCCTGGTGTTGGACTCTCATACCTCTTACACCACCACTGCTCGGTAAGTAATTCATTGAGATGGCAAAGTGGGGATCATAATCTATCAAATCTGTAGATGAAACGCTTCTCAGAAAAATACTCAACATCTTTTAAAACCTCATCCTCGAAAAGGGGAGACAAGGCACATGAAAGCAAAGATCTTGCCTTGGGGAGGGTGAAAGAAATGCTCGCATAGTGTGTGGCAGAAGGAACATTTAGCAGAAGGAACATTTAGTGGAGCACCAGTAGCAACTTTGTGAAGAGAGGGATAGAGAAAACATGCGAGATCACAAATCAGCCATCCCGAGGAGCAAAAGGGATTGTAGCAAAGGAACCAACATCACATCGCAGAGAAGGATATCCAAAGCGAACAATGTTCGCATAAGAACTTTTACCTGTAGAAAACCCCTCACTGGTGACGTCGCGAGGCTCCAAAAGACGCCACGAGACTCACCAGCAACAAAAGCGACCTTCGCAACATACCTCCATCCATCCAAACCCCCTGCAGAAAGAATAAAGGCATTTTAACAGAAGCCAATGAAATAGGGACCATGGAGGCAAGACAATCCTCCCCTGACACCACCAAGTCAACAACCAGGTCCCTCTGCACAGGTAAGGCCAAGGAACTAGGTTGAGGCGGGAAAGCATCTTTCGGAAAATCTCGGGAGTGTGCGAGGGAAGGGGAGTATCTAGTCATAAGATGGTTTTAGTTGCTAAGCAAGTCACGAGAGGAATAAACTTCATTCATGATCATAACTAGATTATAGTTGAATATATATGAATTATTTATGTCATCAATGTATCAACTTGTTAGATGTATTAAATATTACAATGTTGATAGGCCAATTTTAAAACAAAATTAAAATATATTAAATAAATATAATAAATTGTTAAAACTAGTATACTCGAGTATTGTTTAATCATATTTCATAATACTTGTTGATCAAGGCATGCATTTATTTTTAAAAAATATAAAAGAGGAAAATTTGAGTATGGATTACAACAATATTATA
Organism: Sequoia sempervirens; assembly: GCA_007258455.2. NCBI lineage: Eukaryota > Viridiplantae > Streptophyta > Pinopsida > Cupressales > Cupressaceae > Sequoia > Sequoia sempervirens. The sequence continues at coordinate 33,692,260 of VDFB02292527.1, read as the reverse complement.
GTATTTTTTTAATTTCATATCATTTTTATTGAAATGCTGAATATAGAGAATAAAAAATGTTGAATATAGAGGTCTCTATTATAGATTTAAATCACATAGAAGCTCATACCATCAATTTAGAATTTTAACCTAAATAAAAAAATGATCATTAAATAAAAAAATTAGATGTATATATATAGTCACAACATTTATTTTATTGTTTTGCTATGTTTGTTCGCTCAAGGATGTTGGGATCTAATTCAGGCCAAAATAAGGTGGTATGGTCCTCTATGTAGTGACATCAAAGGGTTGTTTGAGTCTTGGCCAACTTTGGATAAAGGATCAGCAATGGCAGGGCTTTGGGAAGAAGCACCGGCGATGGTAATTTGGCAGCTCTGGCATGAACGCAACAACCGAATTTTCAAGGGATTGGCAGCAAATTTGGAACAGGTCAAACATAAAATTGTAAGTGGCATCAATGAACACCTCTCAGTGGCATTGAAGTCTAAGAAAATAAAACATGTATCCGCCTGGGACAGGGTAATGATGTGCGAGTGGCCCTAGGTAAAGTGGTCAACCAATGTAGTTTGCAATGGGGCGGGGAAAAGATGCCAGGCAAAATGGAAACTTCCCCCCTTTGGCCGTCTCAAGCTGAACTTCGACGGGGCCTCGAGGGGGAACTTAGAGCCCTCAAGAGCGGGGGATGTACTTAGGAATGACAAAGGTGTTCTTATTTGGGTAGTGTCTATCAAGCTTCCGATAGGAACCAACACTGAGGCGAAGGCAACCGCTTTCATGGAAGGCCTAAAATTTTGTGTTGACAATGGGTTGCATCAGGTTGATTTTGAAGGAGATTCCGCAGTCTTGGTCAGAGTAGCAAGTACAAGACAAGCTCCAAGTTGGAAGCTGCAGGCATGGGTGGACTCCTTCTCCCCTTTGATGGATAAGATTGTCGATATGAGTATTTGTCACATGTTTAGAGAAGTGAATAAAGTTGTAGATGCTCTGGAAAATGAAGTGATAGATTAGGTTGAAAAGTTGCGAAGTGACAAGCATCCTAACATTTGGAGCAACATCGCTGACCTTCTAGTCTCAGATATTCACACCTAGTCAATGTTTACCTTTAATGGATCTCCCATGAGCTATGGCAGGGCAATATCTTGGATGTTTCTACCACTAAACTATTCAATCCCAAAACTTTGGAAGATGGGAGAGAACCATCCAGACCCCTTCCCTCTACAAATACCTGCATCACAACAGACTGGAGTATTAAGGTGTCATCAAAGCCTGGGTTAGTATTAGTTGTGGTAGAAATGCCTGTGATTTGCTGCTGATACAGGAGGTTATGTAGTCCCATTTCGAATCTTAGCTAAGCCGCCTCTTCAATTTGCCTTCTGAGGATTTGGTACCAACGATAAGGAGGGTAATCGGTGTATATCATTTTCATGATAACATAATGATTATTATTTTTACTAACTTTTATTTCAATGTGCATAGCAAAGCTTGTTAGAATGGTGTGTAGGCTTTTTGGTGGGAAAGCACAAGGCTGCAGCGATGAAGGAAATGGCTAGAAGATTGGATTGGTTGTAGCAGTGCTTTGTGTTATGTCCCATAGTTTGGGGAACTGGTCTAATTACTGTTGTTTGGTTTTGGATCTAGTTTCTTTTCTCCCAATAAGGGGATCAAGACTGTAATGGTTGAATTAATTTGTAATCTCCTTTTTCTGATATAATAGATGAGTTCTATCCTCTAAGATAGCGATTTGCCCTTAAAAAAAAAAAAACAATTATTTTATTGTTATCTTGAAAAAAATAAGAATTCCTTTCTTAGGAGATTAAATTCTTTATGATGTTCAATTAGCAACAACTTCAAATAAATAAATATTAATCCTTGAGGTAGTCTTCAACAAGAATTATTATATAAGTGTATTTATGAAAACATGTTCAAGGCTCAAGCTCTAGTGAGATAAATCACTTGACTGATATAAGTACTATAATGGATAACATAGTGGTCCACTTCCCCATCCTTTTTTTCTTCATGAAGAGGCATAAGAATTAAATATCTAGTTTTAGTTAGATATGTCTTTAATTCTTTACACTAATAGTATAGATTACTATAATGAATTTGAGTCCATTAATGATCTGCTAATTGATGATATAGGGAAATGGATTGGATTGATATTACATAGAAATAAATACCTCGAGGTCTAGCCTAATCCCATATATTGATTGCTTCCAAGATCCTTTGTGCAATTGATCAAATTCAAGAATCCATCCAACATGAAACTACTCTAATCTATAATAGAGAGAGTGCTAGGTGGACTTTAGATGTTAGGGATCCATTCAACAATAGTTTTTCTTTTAAAATGGTAGGTCTCCATCATTTATGGGTAAATATACAATCAAAACATTATAATGATTTATTTTGTGTGTTAAAGAATTTGGAGCTAAAGTTGGTTCGCTAATACCATTGGGGTGATTGGGCACTATTAGCCTTATGGTCAAGCCCTCATATAATATGATCTAATTCATATCTTGATCCAATATTCATATTGAATGGAAATTTTATTTCCTAAATTGAATTATTAATGTTCAAGGTAATCCTTAAGATTCTTAAAAATTAATATATTAAGATAGAATATCAATTCTCAAGAGAACATAAGGATAAATGAGATAGTTTATAGATCTAATAATAAATCATATATTCTATTACATTATCTTGTAATGATCATAATACATACTAAAATTGAAATATCAATTCTAGTAGATCAAATAAAAATGCTTAAAAATTTGGTAAATAATGATTATTTTTAATTAGAGCACCTATATGGAGATAAAAACCATGATTTCCTTGGATACACTATAAAACCCCCACCTTGGCCATACAATCTTTTAGAAATTCAATTTAGATACCCATACCAAACTTAATCAACTAAATGTCTCCCATGTAGCCTAGAAGTGCTAACTTCAAAGCTTATCCATTCACCATGGTGGCATCAAATCAAAATTTCCACTTATTTTCACTTGCACATAATAGTGTTAAGGTCCCAAGGTTAAGGTCAATCCTAGACCTACAACCTAAGCCTTGAGGGTTCATGACGACCCTGCATATGTATCCCATTATAGGAAATCAAAGGCTTCATAGTTACCCCAACCATGTTAGAGGGAGATCATTCTCTCCTCTTGGATGAGATCTCTTATCTCACCTTTAACCAATGACTATTCATTAAGCATATGTTATGAATTAGCCAATTATAATATAATGATAATAATTTTCCATCAAGTACTGGTTCCATACCAAACATCACCAATCCTTAGTGTATAAATATGGACAAATACAAAAGGGTCATTTCATACCATAATCCAAAGATCATACACAATGACTATCATGAGCATACATACACAATACCTATTAGGAGCATAAATCACATACACATAAGGTGACTAGTTCATACCCATTACAAGTACAACAGTGACTATCTCATATGCATATGACAAGTACAACAATGACTAACTCATATGTATATCACAATTACATTAGTGACTAGATAATACATACATCACAAGTACAATATTGACTAGCTCATATATACATCACAAGTACAAAAATGATTAGCTACAACATACATCACATTTATAAAGTAACCATCTCATATGTACATAAAAAGTATAATAGTGATTAGCTTCAACATATATCACATATATACGAGGACTAGCCCCAACATAAATCACAAATATATAGTGACTAGCTCCAAAATACATCACATATATAGAGTGAATAGCTCCAACATACATCACATATACATATTGACTAGTTGACATATCCATAGAAACTAACACTTTCCCTTAATGCATCTCATGTAGAAAATGAGTGTTGATGCATTATGTACTACACTGTGGGACTCATCCTTTTCCTTGATCTTATGAACCATCAAATAATTAGGAAGAGGATAAGGTGTTTCCCATACTACACTGAGGGTTCATCCTCAACCCAACAAGGTCAAGTATTCCATTTGGAAAAGTTGAAAGGGGATTTAAAAATATTTCCACAAGTAGTGAACCTATCTAGCCTATTCGATTTCAATTTCACTCGCCTATCAGGCCACCAATGATAATTCTATCCACCTAAGAGGAAGTAGCTTCCGACATAGACAACCATGTGGCCTTAGTTATATTATCAGTTATCTTCTTCACAATCTTGGGTAACACTTGGCAATGACCACCCCCATGCTATAGGTGACTATTAGTGAACCCTTGTAATACAATGGTTAGCCCCAGTTACCATTACCTTCATGGTAGGGTAACTACCCATGCAACCATTACCATATCAAATCCAACATAGCCTCTACCAATCCACCTTCATGAATCAAGTGAATGTCAAATAATCCAAAAGATACAATAGTGCTATGGGAATATTCCATTGGCATGATCTAATGACAACTTGATAACTGTTACCGTATCATAACTACGATAGCATGCTACCTTCACCTCCATAAACTAGGTGAATGTGACTAATCCCTAACAGTAGCCCATACATTGATTATTGGCATATTCCAATGACTACCTTTCATTGCTCTAATACCCTAGAGGTTCACAATTAGACATATCATACATAACATGTTTAACAATATTGGTCAAGTAATCTATAAAAGTAAATATCAATCATGATCCTATACATAGAGATAGCTCATGATCCTATAGAACCAACATAAGATGGATTGCACTCAACATGTTCATTTTATCAAATACCAATTATAAGGTAGTTAATGTCTTGATTTTTATTACTATATAGAAGAATATATTTATTAAATAAAAGGTATTATATTTCCTTAAATCATTCATATCCATTTAGTACCCATTTCAACCTTAAACTAAAGATTGCAAAGGAGGAAAGGTCAAATAAATTAGGAAAAACCCCAACCATTAGAGTTATCCCCACCTAAATCCTCCCCCTACAAACTTAAGGTCATAGGGACATCCTTTGGCCAAGGACCACCTACGTACCTATTTTGAAACATATCAAGGTCACAAGTACTTATCTATACAAAGTCTCTCAAAGGATGCCTACACATAGGTTTCCCATTTTATTTTTTTTCTAACACTCCCCCTTAAGGATATCGAGGCCTTGAAAAAAACTCCACCTAATACTATTGATCATGTAACCCATTTGAACATTGCAAGGTTTATCTTATCAACATAGGGGCTAGTGTAATTAATCTTCCTGAAATTACCTTGGTTCATTCAAACTAACTAGGTCAAACAAAGAGTTAGGCTAGTTAAGTACACCCTAATAATGTATTTTCCAAGGGTATACAATGTTAATATTAATGATACCAAACTAAATGTTTTTTATCTTATCACACTATGATAAAATTAATAAGTCTTGAGTTTTAATTATAAATTATATATATATTTAACTCTTTGAACCTTATTACCCACTTGTGAAATCAATATTTTTAAATGAGGGTCAATTATAAACTAGCACATTATAGTAATCAAGGATATAATAATCTTACTTGGATATAACCCAATTTCTCTTTCTTAGTTGATCAACACTATTATGTCTACTAATTTCGTAACTTGAAATTTTTACTCATCACATATACCCCAACATAGGAGTATGTAAGCGTTTAGAGTCTCCCATAAAGGATGAAATGCTACACTTATTATTGCCCACACATATGATAATTATTGTATAATCTTATGTTGAGGCCAATAAGGTAGAGGGTTACAATTATATTCAACTCGAGACTTAACATAATACCCACTTTATATCCAATCTTATCGAATAAAATTTAAAATTCATTGTCACCCAATAGGATTCCAACTATCAATAATTCTTAGCCATATACCAAGAAACCCAACATGATTCCCAATTTAGCAAACCTATAGGAAAGCACTTCCATTTGAAATTCACTTGATAGATTCAATATCAAGGTTCTTATACTCAAGGGATCAATAGATATTTTTGTAATCATATAAGGCCTTTACCTATCATTCTAGAACCATATAGCATGTCTTATTATTGTATTAATCAAGGAGGATAAAATGGAATTAAAGGAACTTAGGAGACCTATTTCCCTTACAATATAATTTCCCAAATGGTCACATTATAACATAATATTGAGATATTCTCAATATAACTCTACATTTAGTATTTCCAATATTACAAGTATCTAAAACCTCATAGTTTTATTGAATTAAAGGACACATTTATATTGACCTTAGGAAAGATGAGTAAGAGCTAAATTGGCATTGATATTATTTACAAGATAATGGTATCATTATACTAAATAATATTTCTCTTAAGGCCAAGCACACTACAACTCTTCATAATATGAAAATATAGTTTCAAGATAAAGGTTAATGTCCAAGAAACTTTCATAGCCATGGACTAATAACATAATGATTACACTAACATCCTTTTCCACTACTAGCTATAATATTTCTTTTTTTAGAATTCAACAATCACATGTTTACAAAAGGTTTTCTTGAGGAAAAGTCACCAAAATACTAGTTTAACATAGATTAAACTTGTGGACTGGCAAGAAAAAATACAATATTTAAGTTCTTAATACATTCCTAGATATTCTCAAATGGGTCTCAAGTAAACATAACTTCACCATTCATATAAATAACTCATAAATTAGAATGGTTTATAATTTTCATAATATTTCTTAACTAAAATTAATATTTTTTTCAAATTAACAACTACACTATAAATCATGGGTTTTTTTTACTAAAATTTCACTAACAAGGTTATAGGTTATCTAACTTGTCTTATCACCCCTATTTGTTTTCAAAAATTAAAATGATAAATGACACAGTTTGTACTTCATAATATGACAATCTAAACATCACATTTTTTAAATTATTTTACAAATACACACAAATTATTTCATGGAATTGTTATTTATTATTCACTATTCTACCACAATCTCACCTAAATCTTTACATGATATCCAAAAGAGTATATATTTGAAACCCCATACTATTTGAAATATTTTTATACTTAGTTTTAGTAATGGAGTTGAAGATATCATTGATGCAAGCACTCAAATATTTTATGTTTCCTTTGTCTAAATTTACCCCTCCTCGTGTAGTTCCCACCCCATTGAATCACAAGAAATCAGCCCAAAAGGGTCATTAATTTCTCCTCATCTCCTTCCTTCTCTCATAGATTTCCTTCATCTTCCTCTCTAGCACCCTTCGCACACCTTTTTTTGTTCTCCTTTCCCTTTTGTCTTCTCTACACATGGCTTTGGCTGATAGATAAATTTTGTCCAAAACTCTTCTATACTTCATGCTTTGATAGGTGTCCATCGTCTATTTGCTACTTTAGTTGGTACACAAGCAAGGAGGATGCTAGTGATGGTTTTGGAATTTATCTTTCCATTTACCAATTGCTTTTCCTTGAAGGTTTTTCAAACCAATTCAAAAATCCATTTCTTTCATATCCTATAATCTACACATTCTATGAGACCACATTTTTCTCCCATTATGTGCATGCCCTTCCTCCATAGTTTCTTCCTCTAATACTCACATTTTTCTCCTCCTCATGCTCTAGATTCTTTCCCATCTCTTCTCTATGTTGTTGTATGCATTCTTTTCCTTCAAACAAAAATTGAATGAGAAGGTAAGAGACTCATGATGGTTTAAAGTATTCCCTCTACGCCTTTTTACAACACATCCTACCATATAAAAGGCTCTTGGGACTAGGATTCCATCCCTCTTAGTGGCTTGAACACCCCTCCCTTGACCCACATCCACCTGCATACCCACACCCTCTCCCCTTTAGTGTAGTTTGTATCCCTTCATAATTCTCTTCCTTCTTTATTTGGACTTATTTATCCTACAATCAACCATGATGGAAGAGATTGACATGTGGGATGTGGCATCCTTCCTTCCATGGGATAAGTTGGCCTAACTTATTAGGAGGATTTATTTGTTAATTTCTTTAAACAATTGAATTACTAGTGAAGTTAATTCCTTTTGAATACCTAATTCTCACCTCTGAAGTGGTTCTCTTTTTCCTTAATTTGACCAATTTGGAATACTTTTTATAATATTTAAGAGGGTGCATATTAAAATATACCATTGAATAAGCATTTTCGCTTAATCCAATTCTTCTTTCTAACTTTATTATTTGATTTTTCTTATGAAATTTCAATAGTATTTCATTAGGTACTCACATTTATGTAGTGTATAGGAGTGAATTTGCACCCCTTGTGTAAATTCCCCCTTTGCATCCCTCCACATTAGAAAATCAAACTCGAATATGAAATTCCACATCACCCATCTGAAGTGCATCCACTTGTCATTTTTCTTGTGTGTCAGTGGGGGAATATTTGTTGGGGACATGAGCATGACACATGGACATCTACATGGCATGATGTTGCCCTTGACAGATTCCTACCTCTAGTGTCCATAAGGACATTATTCTCTCCATTGGGAATGAAGCGTAATTCCTCTATGTCAACTAGCCAGCTTGAAAATGGCTCTTTCCCTCCTTATTCCACTCCAAATACCTATCTTTCAACTTCACTTCATCTTCTTAGCACTTCTTCATCTTTTCAGCAATCTATCTCATCTCTTGAGCATTTTCATACAACTCCATTGAAAATTGCAATAGCTTGTTACTCCATCAACTTCATTTTTTTACGTGTTGTGATACCATAGAAGTTGCGAGTTTTGAGTCTTGTGAGACTTCCCTTCATCATTGTTGCGGCCATGTCAACTTTTCCAAGCTCATTGTCTTGCATTCTCCCATCATTGGCCTTGAGTGCCTTTGGGTGGAGGTGGTATTGGTTCACCTTCCTTTCTTGTTGTCCTTTGATAGATTAGCATTGCATCTTTTGTAGTGTTAAGTACTCTCACTAGGTTTCTTCTTTCCTTTATTGCATTTTCTCGTTCATGGATATATTAGTTGTCCATGGAGGTGGAAAAACCAAAGAGAGGGTTTGACTAAGGAAAACCCCTATACAACCCAAAAAATTTCCCTCTCTTGGTTGTGCGTAGGAAGATGTGTGTGTGGAGTTCATTGGCAGACTAGAGCCTCAGTGAGTTGATTTTCGTCACTCTAACTTTTATCTACCTTCTTTACCACTTATATAGTTATTTCTTGTACTTTATCATTTTTTTATTTTGTTAAACTTTATTAGCTAGGAAGTTAGTAGGTTTCGTCATTTCCCACATTGTACTTTTTTCTTTTTGGCCGTACATATTCCAATGCACCATGTTGTCATCCTCAGGAAAAGGGTTGTTTGAGGTGTAGTTTGGATTCCAAAAATTGGCTTGTCTAGCCCCATTTAAACATTTAGATTTATAAAGTGACAGAAGCATTTGAGATATCCCTTCATTCTCTATCCTTGACCTAAAACATGTTGGAGTATGGATATACACTAAGAGGGGGGGGTGAATCAGTGTCTGATAGATAGACTTAAAAATTTAACCATTAAATTTTTTGATAAACTTTTAGTTCAGATATCCTTTCTATGATAACAAAGCAAATTAATCACTTTGAGAGCATTCATGATGACAACATTAACTTAGTTCATTTAGACAACTTATGCCAATATAACTTGTGTGATATATCTTGCACTTGAAAAAGCTGTGTCTGACATTGTTTAACAATCAGAGCATGCTAACAAAATAGGTGCAACTCATAAGACTATGTACATGAAGACCAACATCATTGAATCACTTTAAGACCACCAAATTTCAATGTATCTTTATGAGACACTACAACAACTGTGCAACTAAATGACATATGATAAGCATTGAAAAAACAAAGAGCTCTATTACATTATGACAAATTGAAACATAACAATCTTGAACTATGAACCAATGAAAGAACATGTGATGTGATAGACTAAATAATTTTCATCACGACATGAAAAACATGTTTGGAAAGAGCTTGTAAACCAGTTTGCAACATATGAGTATGAAAGTACTTGTAACAACAAAATACATTAACATTGCAGAAATAAGAATATATAATAAACATTAATGCATCTGATAAATTATGAAAATCAAATATTCTTGAAAAAAAGCACACAAAGACTCATCACATAACACATTATATGTCCTGAGTGGAAAACCCTCAAGTGGAATAAAAACCACTTGAAAAATATATTGTAGACACCTAAAAATCGTCTGGAGAATCTAATTAATTAAATACAACTTATTTGATTAATTAATCTTAATTCATCTACTTAGTAAATAAATAGAAATATTTATTTATATTAAGTTCACTATTAATTCTTCTATTTTATCATATTATTTTACTCTTAATGAAATAAACAAAATTAAATACTTTGTTTTATTTAATTATTATCATTATTATTTCTTCTATACTTTATCCATCAATTCTATCCTAAAATTAAATACACAGCTTCAATAGTTGGTATTATTTAATTATCTCATCACATTTCTTCTTAATTAAATAAAGATATCCTAAAAACATTAATTTAATTATCATATTTCTTCTATTTAATTTAATAAACAAACTTCTATAGTTTATTTTATTAAATTATTTATTCCTCTTTTGTTGAATTTAAATAAATAAAAAATATTTAAACGAATGCATAAATCAAATCCCTCTATTCACTCACCAATAAAATTAGATTTCTCAAATCTAATTAATGTAACTAGCATTCACAAGAAAAGCCTCGGGGACAAACATGCAGGAAATCCTCTCAATCTTCTGCCTCAAATATTTCCTCTCATCTTGCCTAGTGTTTTCATGGGGAGGAACAATCCTCCATGATCAGCTCCACCTTCTCATCCCACACCATTCAAAATCCCTAAATTGAATCTCAACCTTTGTTGTGTTACCCCTATGTGAATGTGCTGCCGAGAATCTATATATACAGTCTTCTAAAGCATCAAAATCATCCGAGAATGATCATCTTTTATGCAAACTTACTTTGCAGGAATTAGTACTCAAGCAACCAAGTAATCATTAACATTAGCATTTCAGTATCATCATAGCATCATGGCATCAATAGATTTCATATTACGATAGCATCATAGTTTCTTTTTACTATAGCTTTCATCCATCAGGCTTCATTTAGAGTAGCATCACATCACTTAGAAATCATTAGAAATCATCACATCATTGCATTTAGCATCCATTCCGTTCTCTAGATAGGCATTTTAAATAGTTATGGTGCTTACAAATCTGAGAGGTTCTGTAACTTGTTAAATCATTGGAGATAGGAGACAATGAGACGCTTTCAGGATTTTCAGTGTTTTAAATTAGTTTAATTCATGTTTAATCTTGATACAATGTTTCATTAAGAGGTGTATTTAATTGTATTTAGTTTACATTTTCCACAGTTACATTTTGGCACTCACCGTGGGGCCGCACCCCATGTTTTTAACAATTTTTTCTTTAAAGTTTTCGTACAGGAATCCGGCGTGATTTGTTTTAGTGTGATCGGAAGATTCTATAGTGCTTCTGAGGAAAAGTATAGTGCTTCTACTGACTGTTCTAGCACTTTGGCCGAGTGTTCTAGCGCTTCTGAGGAAAATCATAGCGCTTTGAAAGATTGTTTTAGCACTTCAATCATACGACTAGCACAGACCAATAGTCAGTGTCTATTTTAGCAGTTATGTCTATTTCTATACTACTTCTATTTATTTCTATAGCGCTTTTGAGCATTGTCATAATGCTTCTTTGTAATTCATTTTCTGGATCTGACGCATCCGCGACTAGTAAATTTCATTTCTTCAGTTGGATTAAAAAGAATCAATATAGGATAGACACTTCTTCAGTTGGTTTTAAAATGAATAAATCCTAGGATAGTCACAATTTCCTTTGGATTAAAAATTTACCAATTTAGGATAGTCACCAGATTTTTCAACTTGGGATTTAAAAATGAACACCATGTCTTTTTGTGAAGCAACATCTTCACTATGAAGCAACATCTTCACATAGATTAGGAAATTTTTTGTTTGGGCTTTAAAATTTGAACAAGTGGTTTATGTGTTTGAATGGTTGATAGGCATATGCTCTCTCCTTAACTGGGTGATCCAAAAAGCCAGACTCATCCTTTTTATGCAATTTTCAAGTTTTATTACATCCTTTAGAAGGCCTACCATAGTTGGAAAAAGTACTCACCCTACAGGAACAATCTAAGTGGGTTCAAAACCAAAACTAGGTTTTTCCACCCCACTATAAAATTTAAAAGCAAATCTGGGGAAACCCACTTTTGCCAGAAGTGTGCAAGATAACCATCCCTAAAACCTTTGTTCTAAAGGTTAGGAGGTCTCCTGAGGGATTCTATTATTGCTACTCTGAAGGGAAACCTTTCTAAGAATCTATTGTAGTCTCCAGTTGAGTGAGTGACCAGACATTGCAATACTCGCAGTGCAAGGGGAGGGAAGAATCTGCCACCAAGACACTCACCATATAATTTCCAAGGACCACTTTTTTAGGGGATCCGGTATCCACTTCTGTCACTCTAAGTCCATGCCTGGAAAAGACAAAAAAATAGGCATCCTCTAGGGGGTGACATGACTGTGTGAGTCGACACAATTTTAAGTTGTGGGTTGTTGAGTATAACGATGACCTTTTGACTATTAAGAGTGAGTCTATTTGAAGTGATTTATTGTTATCACAACTAGTGAAAATAGGACCATGCATGGTTCTTTTGAACATACACTATATTTTTAGATTACAAACTCTTAAAACCAATTGTCTTCATTTGAGTGCTGTGTATTCCAAAAATCATTAAAATTCAGATAAAAGATCGTTCTAAAAAATACAAAATAAAAACTCAAAATACATGATTAGAGATTGGAAAACCACTAAGTTTTTCAAATGATCCCTTTCCAAGAGAATTAGAAAACCCAAAACAACACTTAGTTACAAACATTTTTTGCAAAGATGATGTTTCTTGTATCAAAATAGGAAGAATTTGCTTCATCATAGAACATTCCTCCATAGGTTCCATAATTTTGATAGGGATTACATTGATGATTATGCAGTAGAACCTTTGACTTCACAAGCCTATATTCAAAGAAATGCACTTTCATAGGAATTCAACCATAGTCATCGTATTCGATAATCCTCTATTCCACGACCTGCCATAGAATACTCCACTAGACCAGATCAGTTCTTACGATAGAAAAGTCTTTGGAAACCTTAAAAGTTGACATCGAAAATCAAGGAGTTACCACCTTATGACCATTTGGTGACCTACAACTCCAATTCAACAACTAGGCCTTATACCACCTAGCATACAACCTAGCCTTATACATCTTGAAAATGGTCAAATGGACATTATCAGTAATTTGAGGGCATTTATCTTTGAGGAAAACAAAACACCACGTCAGTTTCTTACAACATCCATCATTCTAAACAAAGAAGAAGAAAAGGCGAACATAACAATAGGAAGACCCATGTTACTACCTCCTGCCTAGGAATAGGTAATGAATAATGTTACAATAAGGTATTGAAACCATCATACAACATACTGTTATGCCTTGCATAACCACCCCATTTTATTCTGGAACAAAATGGGTCCCCCTTTTCTTTTGCTTTATTTGCCTCTGATTATTGGCTTTGGTCTTGGGAATTTCCTTTTGTTTTACTCCTGGGTCTATATTTTGGTTCTATCTCAGCTTGAGTTGGTTTTCTTCTTGCTAATAATTGAATGCAATAATCATCAACAATCGTTTATTTCATTATAATATATTTCATGTGCTTCTGAGGGCTAATGGATACCTTGTTTCGCAGGTTTAAATTGTGTACATAATGATATTTCTCAAGGAGCTTAGTTGTAAAGCATTCCCCAGCCCAGTTTGGCACAAAATTCCTCTAAGGAGAAAGTCAGCAAGACCTTGCAGTTGTCTCACTGAATACCAGTGTGTTTTGTCCACTGGAGGCTCACAGGTCACCCAAATGTTCTGGTCACTGTGAATTTCTATGTTTTTCTCCGAACGGAGTGATCTCTCGGTGAAAGGGGGTTAGTTTCAGGGAGAAGTCTTCCTAACAGATGGAGGTCTCGCCAACATTGAGTGGTTATGGGGTAAATTTCCCCTTCGTGGTGATGTCCTACTGATACGGTGAAGGCTCAGCAAAAGGGTTATCCCTTCGCCATGAGTTCTGGCCGATATGTGAAGTTCTCTTCGAAGTGCTCTCGGCTCGGCGAAAGGAAGGTTCGGTCGGTGTAAAGTCTCACCAACCGAAGGGAGTCTCGGTAACATAGAGGTGATATCGGCATAAGCTCTCACCGAAAGATTTAAGTTCGGTGGGATGTCTGGCTGAAGGGATAAAGTATTGCTGACTGGGCATATGTCTCAGTGAAGGATTAGGGCTCGGCATAATCTCTTTCCGACCAAGAGGGGTCCCACCGAATGTTTTGAGCTCAGAAAATAATTTTGCCTTCTGCAGGAGGTCTGGTCGATTAGCATGGGTCTCACCGAAGGTTCAGCCTTTGGTGTAACATGGTGGGCTCAGGGGGATGTCCTGTCAATATGGGATTGTCTCATCGATAGGGAGGATCTCGCTATAGCTCTTGCCAATCAACAAAATGTCCTGCCGATGCATCAGTGTCTCCCCAAAATGAAGCAAAATCAGGGAGAGTGGTTTGCATTCACCAAGAAAGTCTCCCTGACAAATGGAGGTCTGGTCAAAAGAGAAATGTCCTGCTGAAGAGGGATGTCATCAGGGGATCTCGCCGAAAAGATTTATGTTTAGAAAAATGGGGTGTCTTTGGTGAAATTTCTCGCTGATGGTTATTGGTCTCGGCGAAAGGAAACAAGTTCAGAAAAAGGTCTCGCCAACAAATGAATACCTCCCCAACATAAGTTGAGCTCGTCGAAAGATATTGAGCTCAGCAAAATGTCCCACCAACTACAGAAAGTCTCAGCAAAACAGGGTGAGCTCAGGGAGAAAGGAGGGGATTGACATGAGGTCTCACCGACAGGGTAGACTCTTGCCAATAGGAGCTCTGAGAAAAATATTTAAGTTCGGCATATGATCTCACCAAGAGAGATAGCATCACCATAAGGTTTCAACAACCCGGTGGGGTCTTATCGAAGGAATAGGAGCTTGAGCCCAGAAAATAAGGGTGAGATCGGGGAAGCCTTGAGTGAAAGATCTGGCCTCACTGTGATGTCCTGCCAACAAGTAAGGTCTCAGCGATAGAAAAAGCTATCGGTATGACTAGTGGAGCTCGCTGTGACTTATGACCGATACTGACTGTCTTGTCGATGGGTTTTTATGGTATTGATATGACTTTTACAACTCGCTAAAAGGTCTCATCGACTGCCACATGTTATGCCGATAGCTACAAGAAGAGACATAATCACATTGGGAGACATGATTAGTGTCTCACCGACATGCAATGCCATTCAAATAACCTTTGACCACCCAGGAATCTTGCGTGGCATTTGTTTTCCCAATCGAAAGGAACTAAAGTTAGCCATTGACTGATTGACTACCCCTATGAAGGAGATCGAGTAATTGCAAACGACATGTACTCATTTTGAGATCCAAAGGCAATGTATCAGCTTGGGTGATGATGGTTTGGATCTAAAGGGAGGCCCGATGCTGCTTCTAGAGATGGACAACAAAAAGAAGGATCTAGAGTGGGGAGAAAGGCAGAGAAGAGGGAGAAACTACGAGTCATAGGGATAGCTGTGTGGTCTATTGGTGAGGAGGTGGATTGGTATTAATGACGATCTTTTTGAGCATTCAAGGTGGCCTCCATGGAGTTTGAAGATGGACACAAAGGTCGAAAGTAAATGTTGTAGTTGCAAAAGGATCTGAAGGCTTCTCCTGAGGAAAAATCCTTCACCGACATGGACATCGGGGATTCCATTCAATGAAGCATTAACTCTACTCAAAAGATTTGAGGGCCAACCTTTTTGGAGGGAGATATTTGTGAACCCTAAATAGGGGCCAACACATTCTTTTGGTAGACTCTATATGTATGGAATTTTTTTGCCTTTTGTTAAAAAATAGTAGTTTTTGGAGTTAGTTAGAAGAAGTTAGCATAAATATAGAAGATAGTAGAGTAGACAAGTCTTGGAATAGATTTTCAAGAATAGGATTTTTTTGAAGGATAGAGGAGACAGAACTGCGTCTTGATTATTTGTAATAGGAGCTTCTTTTTCCTTCTTAGTTAGGAGATAGATTTAGTAGAATCCTGTAATGTATTTTTCAAGTTTTATTAGTATAGATGGAAATAATTTGGAGTCATGGATTTTCTGTACACTGGTGATTGTTTATCTTGGTTTAATCATTTGATTTGAGAAGATTTCAAGGAATGAAGTTTGATTTTTTGTTTTGTTTGAATGGTGACTTGCAATCTTCTATTGAAATCAGCACTATGAATGAATGAAACTATGTGTTAATCATAAGTTAATTTTGTTCTACAGTTTTAGTTAGGAATTCATTGAATGGTAACAAGTCTAGTTAAGTTGGATTAATTAACATTATTTTCTATTCCAAAGCTCTGATCTATCCTTTTCTGTTTCTTTAAAAACCCTGGTTAGAATAGGTTTAAATTTATGCTTGATCTTAGAACAATCCAGAAGCTCAACACTAGCAGGCCCCTTGAACATTACTGTTACATTGACCACTGAGCAACATCAACACAGTTGAGAACCAACTACAAAGACCTTGGTAGCTAAGATATCCATGTGTTGTCTTCCTCTTTCAGGAGAAATAGGATAGCAATATTCTATTTGCATGTTATTGTGCCATCAAACATGTCAATAGAAACTAGGGCTAGAAGGAGGGTGCCTTGAGCAATTCTGGATTGTTGTGAGTTGGATTCGGTCAGATCTTGGAAAACCCAGCTATAATGGGTAGACCTTTGTATACATCGGGACTTTTCCATGAAATCCATGGTCATATGTATGATAGGCTTCCTTTATTTTTCCCTAACACTAGGCAAAACACTTCTAAACATGTCAAAACTTGTAGGCATATATTTATTTTTCTCCAGATTCAGCATCAGGATATCATCTGTGAGTTATTTGTCAAAACAATTCAAGGTACAACAAGGCAATGGTATGGTATTCTGCCACCAGATTTCGTTTGTTCATGGATAGAAGTTAAAATTTCTTATTTTTAGATCAATTTGATCCTCACGCACATGCACTACACCCATTACATGAATTTTCAACTACAAAAAGGATACCATTAGAACACATTTATCAATTTAATCATATATTTTTGTCTATGTATCAAAGGGTTCAATCTTTAGATTTGGTTGTTGATGATCATATACTGATAGAACATTATTATTGGTGTTTAAACCTTTCATTTGCAACCAAAGTCAGGCATTGTGGTGAGGCTACATCCTTGATGCATTGAACAAAGCTCTCTTATTGGCACAATTTGGAGGTGACACTACAAATTCAAATAGCCAAAATCAGGGTTATAATCCTCTTATGCTTGCTAACTGCCATCATTTGTAGCCTTATGCCACTTCACCCACTGTCCCTACCTAGGTGCAATCAGTCTCACCAAGTAGCTACAACCTTCCTAAGGTTCCAAGTACCACATTCCTCTACACCCCACATTAGGTCAATCGCACACAAGACCACTGGGAGAACTCATCTCTACAAAATCCAATCATAGAGTTAATTATTCCACTTGTCAATGAAGTTGTGACCATATCATCTCTTTTCAGTCATATTCCAAAACATATTCCATTACATCACAATGAAGTTGTGGATGAAACATTTGATGAGAAAGTATATAATTTTGATGACTTGTTTGGTAAAAAGTATGAAATGGATGTAAATTTAGAGCATAATGCAAATCTTAAGATGGAATCTAGCTTTGTTGAGAATGTTAGTACTAATGATGGCTTTGAAGGAAATGAGGTATTAATATGGGATTATTGTCATGAGAAATCAGCAATACCTTCCAATGATTTTAACAACTCTTCGGATCAAGATGAGAATCAAGGTGATGAGGAATGGATAAAGGAACATGGTTCATGTTGGATTGATATCCTTCGTATGCAAATTCGAATAAGGGAGAAATTAGAAGCACTAGGAGATCTTAAACTATCAGAACTTGTTGGGCCAAGTGGATGTAGGATACATCGAACTAATCAACACTCTCAGATGGATTGCCATGTCTTCCTAGGAAGGATGGAGTTGTATTTCAAGCAACTAATCACTAGTGAAGGAATTCTTATGGAGGATCCTTGGAGTACATATTCCCTCAACGAGGAGGATGAAACAACTAGCACACAAGAAAATGATAATCAGTCCATCCAACATGATGAGAGTAATTGTGTAAAGAGGTTTAATTCTTCCCTATCTTTTGATGACCTGGATCCTTGCATTGAGATGGATTCAACAACTGATGAAACTCCTCCACCTAGTGAGGGATTGATAGAAGTGGAGAATGGATTGATCGATGCATTCATAGATTCCTTCATGATGGTGAATGAGGAAGAAACACACTTTGGTGGGTTAACACAAGAGGATAACTTTGCTGATTTAAGTAGTGAACATGGATTGAAACAGATAACACACTTCAGGATGAGATTGCTAATGAACCTTGTGGTCAAAGACAAGTACGTAAATACCCAAAAGAAATATTAAGAGAAGAAGTTTGAGTAGATTTGCAGATCAGTCAAGTGTTCATTGAAGAAATTCATGACGGGGTACATTTGGATGAAGCAGGGGAATGCCAAGGAAACAACCAAGAGGTTATCTTAGAAGTTGAATCTCTTCAATATGATGAAGAGAATGAGACAAGGGAGCATTTTCTTGATTTTGATTTTGTTTACTCAAATGTGTTGGTTGAAGAAGGTCCTTGCTTAGCACCCATTAATAAATTTAATCTTAATACTGATAAATTTGATGTTGAATTACATATTCTTGTTGATGATGTGTAGGAATGTGAATTGAGAAACTATTTTCCCAGCTCTGAGTCTGTGCATTCAAATGAGCTCAAAGAAAATCCTTGTTCAGCATGTATCAGTATCCCTAACACCAATGGTGATAAGCTGGACACAGATTATCAAATATTTGAGGGTGGCATATTTCAAGAGAGTGTTGAAAGTAAGGCCTCATCTTAAGAAATCCAAAAAAAATTGACTCTATACCCGAGGTGAATACAAAGATTCTGGTTAGTGAATATCCCAGCTGTGAGATAGACCTTGCTTCGGTGATGTTCCATGAGTTGAGACCCTGAGAGAGGGAGTTCATACAACACAAGTCTACATCGATAATTGGGAATATTCTGAATCAGGTGGTTTCCTTTCATTATCCTTTCTGTTTTAATAATTTTTAGTTTGATTATGGCATTGGGGATAGTAAAACCTATTTGTGGGTAAACCATAACAAAATTGAGAACCCACAACCGATAATATTTCAATCTTTATCCCCTCAGAATGAACTTATTGCCTATAAACTTTGTATTTCTAAGTATAAAGATAAATTTGCTAGGTTTAGAACTGTGCCTAGTAAGTTAAGATTGCTAAACATAATGAAAAATCAGTCAAGTCAATGTACATTTTTTTGTAGTTTTGTATTTGTAAGGCTTAGTTTTGGGGTTAGTATAGGATTAGGATTAGTTAGTGTTGGTTTTTGGTTTAGTTAGTTTTCCTTTGTTTTGATGTTTTCCTTTTCTTGTGTCCTCTTGTTGTTCTGTTTGTAAATGTTCTGCTATTGTTTATTTGTTCTTTCTTTCTATCCTTTCATTTCCTTTGTTCTTTTGTTTTTTTCTTGTTTTGTTCTTTGGGGTTTCTCTATTCTTTCCATCTTAAAATGGTGGGCTGTTATCTGAAGCATACTTTGGTTATTAGGAGAGAAGTGGTTTAGATATTTTTAGGTTTGCTGATTGGGTGATCTTTTCCTAAACTCTTTGTTTTATGGCCATTGTCAATAAGAGTTGTGGAAAGTCTTGAAAACAAAGTGCAAAGTAAATAACCTTCATTAGCTCCCTCTGAATCTTTCACAAATCATCAAGACCATCACCTCTTGTAAGGGTATATCCATCTTAGGATGATAGTGTTGCAAGATTTGAGTGAAAAATATGATCTCCCAAGTGATGTTATGAGGTCCATGGTAGTTTTGAATGCAGAACAGAGGTTAAACATCTAGAATATTGAAAAAAAAATGAATGAAATATCTGAAACTCCAAAAAAAAAAGGAGAACTATTTAAATAGAAAGAGGACTCAATATGAATGGGTGATTCCAGTATCTCTACCAAGGCTATGGATGCCTGATTGGTAGTAGAGCAATGTTGTGAGAAAACTAGAGGTATCTCCATCAGGGCTATGGACACTTGACTGGCAGCAAAGCAATGCCCAGGATATCATTGCACAACAACTAAAGGGAATCAACTCATGTAGCCCAAATCTTGCACACTGTTGTTCAAAAGATGAAGAAAAATTTATAAAAGAGTGATGCACAATCAAGCACACACATAGATTCGGGGGTAGCTATTGTTGATTTACATTTGAGATTCTAGCTCAGCCTTGGTTGTTAAAACTAACCCAATTGGAGTTGTGATGTTCATAAACTAGGAGTTCTGGGTACTTGAATCCTTAAGTTTTTTGAAAATGGTTAAACCATTTTTCCAGCCGAGTCACCATTTTTTATGCCTTGCATAACCACCACATTTTATTCTAGAACAAAATGGGTCCCCCTTTTCTTTTTCTTTCTTCACCTCTTATTATTGGCCTTGGTTTTGGGAATTTCCTTTTGTTTTCCTCCTCGGTCTGTATTTTGTTCTATAAGATTTTGGTTCTATCTTAGCTTGAGTTGGTTTTCTTCTAGCTAATAATTGAATGCAATAATCATAAACAATCGTGTATTTCATTATAATATATTTCATTTGCTTATGAGGGCTAATGGATACCTTGTTTCATAGGATTAAATCATGCACATAATGATATTTCTCAAAGAGCTTAGTTGGAAAGCATTCCCTAGCCCAGTTTGGCACAAAATTCCTCTAAGGAGAAAATCAGAAAGGCCTTGCAATTGTCTCACCGAATACCAGTGCATTTTTTCCATTCAAGACTCAGAGGCCACCCAAACATTTTGATCACTGTGATTTTCTATGTTTTTCATCGAACAGAATGATCTCTCGGTGAAAGGGGGTTAGTTTTAGGGAGAAGTCTTCCCGACAAATGGAGGTCTCGCCGAAGTCAAGTGGTTTCAGGGAAAATTTCCCCTTCGTGGTGATGTCCTACTGATACAGTGAAGGCTCGGTGACAAGGTTATCCCTTCACAATGAGGTATGGCCGATATGCGAAGGTCTCCTTGAAGTGCTCTCGGCTCGGAGAAAGGAAGGTTCGATCAGTGTAAAGTCTCACTAACCAAAGGGAGTCTTGGCAACACAGAGGTGATATCGGCATAAGCTCTCACTGAAAGATTTAAGTTCGGTGGGATGTTTGGCCGAAGGGATAAAGTCTTGCCAACTGGGCGTATGTCTCGATGAAGGATGAGGGCTCGACATAATCTCTTGCCGACTCGAAGGGGTCCCACCAAAAGTTTTGAGCTTGGAAAATAATTTTTCCTTCGGCAGGAGGTCTGGCCAATTAGCATGGGTCTCATCGAAGGGTCGGCCTTTGGTGTAACATGGCAGGCTCTGGGGGATGTCCGTCAATATGGGATTGTCTCACCGATAGGGAGGATATCGCTATAGCTCTTGCTCCTCGACAAAACGTCCTGCCGATCCATTGGAGTCTCCCCAAAATGAAGCAGAATCATGGAGAGTGGTTTGTGTTCGCCAAGAAAGTCTCCCCAACAAACGGTGGTCTGGCTGAAAGAGAAATGTCCCACCAAAGAGGGATTTCATCAAGGGATCTCACCAAAAAGATTTAAGTTCGAAAAAATGGGGTGTCTTCAGTGAAATGTCTTGCCGATGGTTGCTGGTCTCAGTGAAAGGAAACAAGCTCAGCAAAAGGTCTCACCAACAAATGAAGACCTCCCCGACATAAGTTGAGCTCGCCGAAAGATCTTGAACTCAGTAAAATGTCCCACCGACTACAGAAAGTCTCACCGAAACAGGGTGAGCTCAGGGAGAAAGGAGGGGATTGACATGAGGTCTCACCAACAGGGTGGACTCTTGCCGATAGGAGCTCTGAGAAAAATATTTAAGTTTGGCATAGGATCTCGCCAAGAGAGATAGCATCGCCATAAGGTCTCAACGACCTAGTGGGGCCTTACCGAAGGAATAGGAGCTTGAGCCCAGAAAATAAGGGTGAGATCGGGGAAGCCCCGATTGAAAGATCTCACCTTGCTGTGATGTATTTCTGGCAAGTAAGGTCTTAGTGATAGAAAAAGATATTGGTATGACCAGTGGAGCTCACTGTGACTTCTAAACGATATCGATTGTCTTGCCGATGGGTTTTTGTGGTATCGATATGACTTCAGTAGCTCGCTAAAAGGTCTCACCGACTATGACATGTTATGCTGATAGCTGCTAGAAGAGACATAATCGCATCAGGGAGACACGATTAGTGTCTCACCAACATGTGATGCCATTCAAATAACCTTTCACCACCCAGAAATCTTGCATGGCATTTGTTTGCCCAATCGAAAGGAACTAAAGTGAGTCGTTGACTGATTGACAACCCCTGTGAAGGAGATTGACATAATGCAAATGACATGTACTCATTCTGAGATCCAAAGAAGATGGATTGGCTCGGGTGATGATGGTTCGGATCTAAAGGGAGGCCTGATGCCGCTTCTAGAGATAGACAATGGACAGAAGGATCTAGAGCAGGGAGAAAGTTAGAGAAGAGGGAGAAACTACAAGTCAGAGGGACAACTGTGTGGTCTAATGGTGAGGAGGTGGATTGGTATTAATGGCAATCTTTTAAAGCATTCAAGGTGGCCCCATTGGAGTTCAAAGATGGACACAGAGGCTGTAAGTAAATGTTGTAGTTGCGAAAAGATCTGAAGGCTTCTCCTGAGGAAAAATCCTTCACTGACATGGATAGCGGGGATGCCATTCAATGCAGCATTAACTCTACTCAAAAGATCTGAGGGCCAACCTTTCTAGAGGGAGATATTTGTAAACCCTAAACACTGGCCAGCAAATTCTTTTGGTAGACTCTGTATATATGGCATTTCTTTTCCTTTTGTTAAAAAATTAGTAGTTTTTGGAGTTAGTTAGAACAAGTTAGCAAAAATATAGAAGATAATAGAGTAGACAGGTCTAGGAATAGATTTTCAAGAATAGGATTTTTCTGAAGGATAGAGGAGACAAAACTGCATCCCGATTCTTTGTAATAGGAGCTTCTTTTTCCTTCTTAGTTAGGAGTTAGATTTAGCAGAAGCCTGTAATGTATTTTTTCAAGTTTTATTAGTATGGATGGAAACAATTTGGAGTTATGTATTTTCTCTACACTGGTGATTGTGCCAGCTTTGTAAATGTTGCTTATCTATTTCACTAACAGTAGAAGCAACCAAATTAAAATCTACTTTAGATTGTGTTTCAGAATGTTGTTTATCTTGGTTTAATCATTTGATTTGAGAAGCTTTCAAGGAATGAAGTTTGATTTTGTGTTTTGTTTGAATGGTGACTTGCAATTTGCTGTTGAAATAAGTATTGTGAATGAATGAAACTATGTGTTAATCGCAAGTTAATTTTGTTCTGCAGTTTTAGTTAGGAATTCCTTGAAAGGTAACAAGTCTGGTTAAGTTGGATGAATTAACATTCTTTTTTGTTCCAAAGCTCTGATCTATCCTTTTCTATTTCTTTGAAAACCCTGGTTAGAATAGGTTTGAATTTATGCTTGATCTTGGAACAATCCAGAAGCTCAACACTAGCAGACCCCTTGAACATTACTATTACATTGACCACTGAGCAACATCAGCACAGTTGAGAACCAACTACAAAGACCTTGGGAGCTAATATATCCATGTGTTGTCTTTCTCTTTCAAGAGAAACATGATATCAATATTCTATTTTCATGTTGTTGTGCCATCGGACACGTCAACACATACCTTATGACCATTTGGCGACCTACAACTCCTGTTCAACAACCAAGGCTAAGCACACTAATATTTCAGCCTGGTAACGCACACAGTGAAGGCACTCAAACTAGCATAATTAGTAGTTTGAGGACATTTATTTTTGAAAAGAATGAAACACCTTGTCAATTCCTGACAACATCCATAATCTTGGACGAAAAAGAAGAGAAAGTAGACATAGCAGCTCAAAGACCCATATTGCCACCCCCTGCTTGGCATTAAATAGAAACTATAGCGCATTTGCCCTCTATTTTAGCGCTTCAAAAGAAACTTATAGCACTTCAACCCTCTGTTTTAGCGTGTATGAACAATTTCATAGCGCTTCTATCATAGCAAACCAAACTACCTAAAAATTCCAGCGTCCAACATTTTAGCACTTCTGATCCATATTTTAACACTTCCACGAAAAAACATAGCACTTCATTTCTCTATTTTAGTACTTCTACTCTCTGTTTTAGCATTTATTATCTTTGTTAGCACTTTTTAGATCTGTTTTAGTGCTTCTAATTTCTATTCTAGCGCTTCCACACTCTATTACAACGCGTTTACCATAAATTATAGCGCTTCTGTGTTTTGTTTTAGCCCTTTTATGTTCTGTTTTAGTGCTTCTTCCCTCTGTATTAGCGCATCCACAAAAGGAAAAAAATAGAGAAACTTCCAAAACAACCATAAGACATATTAGCATCAAACACATAATATTTTACTAGTCAAAAATATTTTACAAAATAGACAGTGCCCTAACATCCTGAAACAAGGAAGGTTCTTACAAGTTAAAATTGTTTCACACAAAAACCAGATCTTACAAAATACAAAGTGTCCAAATTATTAAAAAAAACCTAGATTAGTGAGCCAAGTTTCCTCATTAGGATTTTTGACATCCTATCATCACGAGACAAAAGAAAGGAAAAAAAGAAAAACTCACTAAATGGGAAATTTAAATTAGCCTTTTCAATAGAATACATCATTCTATTGGGCTTCTTTAAAAATCAAATTGACACTAACACGACATAGAAGATCTACGCTTAAGTAAGGGAAAACAACAAAAACTTGTATGCCAATATTAACAAGGTTGCAAAGGCAAAAACTCTGAGAGAAAGAAACTGAAAATCTAAGCATGATTGAAGAAAACCCTTTTTTCTGATACCAACAACGTGAAAACAACGAGATAACAAAAGAGGATATACAACACACACAAAAAGACTCAAATTTTCATAAATTTATGGAAAAGGTCTTAGAACAAGACATGGAGAAATACCTATTAATGTTAGCAGAGTTAGGTGCCAAACTTCTAAAACATTTTGACATCAATCGGTTGAAGGAAACATCTAGAACTAATGAGACGGAACCAAATCACACCCATGATACAAATCAACTAGTCACTTTAATAGCTCAAATGCAAATCCTACAATAATAGGTTCAAAACATGCAAAAATGAACCACAAAAATGTATTTAGTAAAGGAAATTTTTCCTTACCCTTTTTATCCATGTGTGGATATGATACCCTTTCCAAGACATTGTGAGTTTCCTATAAATGACAAATAGAATGGAAAATCAGACACAATTGACCATGTACGATAATTTAGAACAATGAGCCTCAAATTTGCACAAGAAGATACATACCTCATGATATTATTTCCTAGGAGTTTGGGAGCCCATTGTATGGAATGGTTCTCAAAATTACAACTAGGGATCAGATCCTTTGAAGAATTGGTTAACAAATTCATCTCTCAATTCTCTTTCAACATAACACATGACGTAACCATAAAGGATCTCTATAATCTAAAATAGAAAAATGGTGAGCCATTTTTATCATTCTTACAATGATGGAGAAAGTTGTTCACTAGGTATCCTCGATCTATACCTGAAGAGGAGAAGATTGAATTGTTTATAGACAACTTAAATGATTAGATGAGTTATAGACTTGAATTACAATGTCCCCTAACATTCAAAAAAGTAATTGAGAATGGGCTCAAAATCAAAGAAGCCCTAGTCAAACAAGGAGTGATTACACATTATAGTGAAACATCCAATAATGAAAATCACTATGGAAACAACGACAAGCCAAAATTTTGGCAGAAAAAATAGAAATAATGGAAGCAATGAGCCTACAAGTGACAATGTAAAACCAATATTCAATTTGACAATGCCAACTACCAAAGTAAATCAAAATGAAAACCAAAAAAATAGTTAGGGCACCATTCAAAACAACAACACCAACAATGGAAAATCACGACCGTCTTACCAAAGACAATCAAATAGATGGAAATTCACTCCGTTAGGACAAACATTGGAATCAACAATGAGAGAACTCATTACGAACAAACTTATCACTTTACCAAAAGCTTGAAACTGGGAGCCAAAGGTAAAACCATCATTGTGGAATGATGCAGATTATTGTAATTTCCATAAGAATAAAGGACATAAGACAAATGACTGTATGCAACTAAAACACCTAATAAAAGACTTGATCAAAGCCAAGAAGGTGTTTGTTGAAGGGCCTCAGACAAACAATGATCACACTGCATTTATCAATCCATTACTCAACTATGAAAAAGGAGAGTCTTCTTCTAGTGGTAAGGGAAAAAGTATAAACTATGTCTATGAAACCACCATTCTTTGCCTTCTGAGGTAGAGAAAAATGGCATTGACACTCAAAAGGATAACACAAACAACAATGACATTGAATCCCTGAACATGAGGACAAGTGCAGGAACATTTGATAATCAAATCAATGTTTTAAAAATAAGGGAAAAACAAGATCATTCACAAGTCAATATAATGACAAGGGAGCAGTTGAGAGTAATACTGAAAGGAAATTCTTCCAAAAACAATGCTTCCTCATCACATCAATACAATATCATAGACCAATTACAAAAGATACCCGCGTAAATATCCATTTTGGAACTTCTCAAAATTTCACCATCACACAAAGAAGTTTTAGAACAAGCTCTAGTAGCTTCAACGGTCCCTAATAATTTGGATGTTTGTCAATTCCAAGCCATGGTGGGACATCTCACCACACCTCATTGTCTGTCATTCTCTGAACAAGATGATGTACCTTTAAATCACCCACACAATTCATCTTTGCATATAGAAGTTCTCATCCATAAACACCGTGTTAAACGTGTTATGATAGATGGAGAAGCTGGTTTAAATATTTGTACCTTGAAACTGATTCATGCATTAGGCTATTTTTACAATACCATTGACACGAAGAGAAAAATAACAATAAAGGCATATGATGAAGAGGAAAGGTCTTCCAGAGGGCTTATTATACTTCCAATTCAGGTGGGTCCAATTATCAAAAACATTGTTTGTCAAGTGTTAGACAAAGATCTAACATACAGCATACTATTGGGTCGTCCATGGATCCATGACATGCAAGTGGTACCTGCAACATACCATCAATGTCTAAAATTTCTAGTAAATGGGCAGGAAGTCACCATATCAGCTGACAAAAACAATCCATAGACTTGTAGCATGTTGAAAGCAACTCAAGACACTTTGATACCTCATAACAGAGAGCTCATTACTTCTAATTCATCCACTATGGATAGCCAACCTAATTTTATATCTAAATGGGTTGAGAAAAAGAATCTAGAGAAATAAATAACTATCATAGACACATCAAACACTGAAGGTCCTATAAATGAATTATCACAACTTTCAGAAATGGTTCAGATAAAGGAAAGGGGTGTAGGAGAATACTCTTTTGAGTAATCTTTGTGCCTATCATAGTTACTACCATCACCAAAAACATATGGACAACCCATATTAAAATCTCCAAGATCATCACAACCCATCATAACTCTAAATGAAATGTTTATAAAAGCAGGTCCACTCGAAGATGAGTAAGAAGAAAAATCCATTCTCAGCTGGCTATACAAAGATGAGGAGGCATCAACATCAAACGTCAGTATCAAAATAGATTAGTATGGAAAAGGGAAGGCCATTTCAGAGAAAATGGGTTACAAAGGTCAAGGACCAATTGGCAAGAGAAAGGACGGTATTATTGAACCCATTCAACCTCTCACATTACAGCCTAAAGACAAAACATGATTAGGCTACATAACTGAATAAAAAGAAGAAGAAACCCAAAAAGTAGTGGAAAGGATACTGCAAATGAGAGATGGCTCTGAAAGAGACTCAAACAAATATGAATGGGATCATCTATCTGCTACATCATATACTAATAAAGAGGTTGATATTATCCAAGCATATACACCCTTACGAGAGAAGGGACAAGGTTCAGTGAATAGAACATTTGTTATGGGATCAACAAATATTGATGACTTAAGCCAGGATGATCAGACATCCAGTGAGTCAAAAAACTTGGAGGTGAGTACTATCATAGACCTCGAACATCCTACAAATAACTTTGACCACCTAGCTATCATGACACTTACAACAGTTGACCTTATTCAACCTAATGACTTGTTACCTTTAATGCATCCCAAACTTATTGACTAGGATCCCATCGAACCTAGTCTTATACTAGATTTTTCAAGCGATGATGCCATCATAAATTATCTATGCAGTGACAAAACTGATACAAGTACTATCCATAACACTCATATCGATACTTTACAATAGGAGGGTGCCAAATCTTTCAATTGCAAAAATGATAACAAGAAAAATAAATCTAATGGTGAAAACCTCTCTGAGGCAGCATTAGACTTCGAAAAGAGAAAACGTATCCAACAACAAAAACCTTTCTGAGGCACTGAAGGATGAAAGATTTGACACTCTCTCAGAACATTACCATGAAAAATCATCAGTACTGGTAGAGCCAACATAGTCTATAAATCTGGGAACATCTAAAGAGGCAAAGATCCTACATCTAGTAGCATCCACATCTAGCAGCATCCATGACAGAATAGGGGAATTTGACATTCACCAGATTCTTTGAGCAGTGAGAAATAAATTTTGCATTGTCTTATTCTAACATGCCAAGATTGGATCCACAACTCCTAATGCATCATCTATCACTACCAAAGGGAATCAAACCAGTCAAACAAAAATTGAGAAAGATGCATCCCCACATCGCCCTTATGGCTAAAGTTGAACTAAAAAAATTATTAGATGCAGGTTTTATCAGGTCCATAGATTATGTAGAATGGATCTCAAAAATTATGCCAGTATCCAAACCTGATAATAGCATCAGAATATGCACAAATTTTAGAGATTGAAACAAGGCATGCCTAAAGGATGATTTCCCTTTTCCCAACATTGACATAATTGTTGATCTAACAACAGGACATGCCATGTTATCTATAATGGATGGCTTCTCAGGATATAATCAAATAAAAATAGCACTTGAGGATCAAGAAAAGATGACATTCACTTTCCCTTGGGGAACATTCTGCTAGAATGTCATGCCTTTTGGATTGAAAAATTTCTGGGTGCAACATATTAGTCAGCAATGACCACAATTTTTCATGATATGATGCATACTTTCATGGAAGATTATGTGGATGACATCTTGGAAAAATCACACACTAGGGAAGGACATCTGGAAATACGTGATAAGATCTTCACTAGACTGGAAAAATTCAACATAAGGTTGAACCCGAAGAAGTGTATCTTTGGGGTGACTTTGGAAAAAATTCTTGGTTACATAGTGTTAGAAAAAGGTTTTGAAGTAGATCCAGCTAAGATTAAGGAAATCATGGAGATGCCACTACCTAAAAACATCAATCAATTATGATCCCTACAAGGCAGGCTACAATCCATTAGTAGATTTATCTCCCAACTAGCAGATAAGAGTCATCCATTTAATCATCTACTTCATAAAAATGTTTCATTCAAATGGGATCAGAACTATGAAATAAATTTTGGCTAGATAAAGCAATATTTGGTGACACCTCCAATACTCATGCCACCCATAGCAGAAAAACCACTATTATATATATAGCAACAACTGAAATATCTTTAGGAGCTCTATTAGCATAGGAGGATTCTGAAGGAAAAGAACAAGCAATTTACTACATCAACAGGACTCTCAATGGATGTGAAATAAACTATAAATTCATAGAAAAGGCTTTTTAGCAGTGGTATTTGCAACTTAGCAATTGTGACACTACATTTTGACTCATATAGTCAAGCTCATAGAAAAAATAGACCCATTAAAATACCTACTCGGTAAAGCTTCTCTTACACGAAGACTTGTAAAATGGGTCATGATATTGAGTGTGTTTGATATCTAATATGTTGATAGGAGAGCAATCAAAGGATAGGTAATAGAAAATCAACTAGCTAACGCTCCATTACAGGATCAGCATCCAATGCACATTGAATTTCCAGATGCCAACATCATGAATATTACAACTCAACAATGGAGACTGTATTTTGATGGATCATATACACAAAGAGGAGAGGGTGCCGGAATTCTATTTGTCACACCTCAAGGACACACCATTCCAAAATCTTATAGGTTAATGTTTCCATGCACAAATAATATAGCTAAATATGAAGCATTGATAATCAGCATCAAAATTGCTATTGAATGGAAAATCATAGAAATGCAAGTATATGGGGTCTCACAACTTGTCATTTATCAAGTAAATAATGAGTATAAAACAAAGGATGAGAAGCTCACGCCTTATAAGAAAATGATAGATGATCTAAAAAAATACTTCATGGATATCAAATTCAAGCAAATACCAGGGGCAGAAAACAAAGCCGCAGATGCCATGGCAACAATTGCATCCCTCTTACAATTATCAGAAAAGAAAGGTTGATATGAGTTTAAGGTTGAACAAGTATCTGGTCCTGCATATGATAACCTTGATTCATAGACCATATGCCACATACCAAACATTCAACCCTCACAATATGAAGAAATCTATACTTACCTCAAAGACAACATTCTTCCTCTTGACCTCTCTAGAAACCAAAAACGTAACTTTATCCATCAATGGACACAACATACATTAATTGTTGACATCCTTTACCATCAAGGTTTAGATGGTACTCTTCTCCAGTGTCTACAACATCACAAATTTGAAACATCCTTACGAGAGGTCCATGAAGGTATTTGTGGGACTCATTCAAGTGGGCTAACCCTAGCTAATAAACTCCTTTGTTTAGGGTTTTACTGGCTAAACATGAGAAGGAAGCATATCAATATGTTAAAAGATGTCAGAAATGTCAGATTCATGGTAATATAATTCATGCGTCGACGCAAGAGTTACAACCATTCACATCCACATGGGCCTTTTGTCAATGGGGACTAGACTTGGTGGGGAAAATACATCCTTCTTCGTCAAATGGACACAAGTTCATCATCATAGCAACAAAGTATTTTACAAAATGGATAGAAGCAATTCCTTTGAAAATTGTCACTGGAAAAAAGATTTCATCTTTCATACTCAATTATCTCATCTGTCGATATGGGGTACCTCAATCCATTATTGAAAAATTCCATATTCAACATTGTTTTTCAACACCATACTATCCACAGGGAAATGGACAAACAGAAGTCTCAAACAAGACGATCCTAAAAATACTAAAGAAGATGGTAGATGATGGTGGATGTGATTGGCATGATCAGTTAAATCCTGCACTATGGGCATATAGAACTAGCATTAGAACACCAATAGGAGCTACACCATACGCCTTGGTGTATGGAACAGAGGCCATTATACCAATTGAGGTAGAAATACCATCACTCCATGTATCACTGAAGGGTCTCATAGCAGATGAACATTACATAGTTTCAAGGCTACAGGTGTTGGAATTACTGTATGAACACCGTCAACAAGCATTGAATCATTTGAAAGCCTACCAACAAAGAATGTCAAGGAGTTACAATCATAGAGTAAAACCTATAGTTTTTCAAGTTGGCGACTTGGTCCTAAAGGAAAACCCTAAAAATCAGCAAAGATAGAGAAAATAAAGGGAAGTTTGAACCTAACTGGTTAGGTCCCTTTGTTATCATATTAGTGTATGGATCAAGAGCATATCAATTATCTACACTAGAAGGTGATCTGTTTGTTGAACCTATCAACAGTTCCATCTCAGAAAATTCTATACCTGAATCACTTAGTGCATGAATTAGTTTTTAAAAATAGTTACCTTGATGAAAACCTGGAAAACAGGCATCCTGGTGACGCAAAAATACAAAAAAATAAATAAATAAAAGAGACAGAAAAATACAAAAAAATAAAAAACAATGAAAAGGTGCAATAAAAACATATCGTGAAAACTTGGAAACAATCGCTCTTTGTGATTCAAAACCAAATCTCCCATCTATTTGGACATATGTCATGGTCGTTACTTTCACCATAATTTTGCATTCATTATCATATCATATCACATGGTCATATCTCACCCTGGCTTGGGGGAAACATCTGAAGACCATTGGGGGAAACATAAATCTTGAGCTTAGCAAAATAAACAAAAGCAACAAGAAGAATGATTGAAACACAACTCAACACGAAACATCAATCACCATCAGAAACACATTGGATATCCATATCACAATAGAAAATCCAAAAACAAGTGAAAAACTTAGTCTAAAAAAAAATCAAAAAACATGAGTCTATGCCAGTTGAACTATGTGGTCTCTGCATGTATAACGTAGGCAAGGCTAATCTTTGATCAGCCCCTGAGGCCCCTAGGACAATTCTTTAGGTTAGTTTGACCCAAAATCTTGAAAACACAAAAACATCACAAAATCAGGATGGATGATCTAATCTGAATAATGATTGAATACTATAAGCAAATGAAAGATATGTTGTACTTTTGATCATTATTATCATTTCTTTGGAGCAACTCAATGATGTATTGAACTAGAGAAGCTAGGAAGAAGAAATGGTATTTTTCTTTGTCTGTTGTTTGTAAATTAATCATAATTACTATGTGAATCATCGTGGGAAGTGCTCTACAAAGTATCATGGATGAAATTCCAATTCACATAGGAAAGTGGTTAATTCTTGTCTATTTTATGCAAGAAATGCTCAGGTCATCTCGGTTTAATTATACCTTGATGCTTGTGTTCACTTGCAATATCAAAAATCATGAAAGTAGTACTCAGGTCATCATTGGTTTACATTATACCATCGATGCTTGTACTCACTTTCAACATTTTAAAAATTTCAATGATGATACAAAGAACAAAAGTACTGTTAAGATGCCAATTCTTGCATATGTAGATTTGCATGGCTAAATTAGATTGCATTCATATTAGTTTTGCATCTGCATTAAATATATTTTTCACATCGACTAATGATATCTATATTATCCTACACTAGATGCAGAATCATGTCCCACATCTTTGGGAAGACCTCTAAAATCCTCCTATGATCATAACATATTGCAAATCAACAATATTATCAATCAGCCTATCAATATAATCAGCTCTGGTGATACTTGGATCAAATCTCGTGAGCACACATCATTGAACATTGCCTATCATGAGGTCAATCATCAATCTATCATTGATCCTCACCTATCATGAGGTCAATCATCAATCTATCATTGATCCTCACCTATCATGAGGTCAATCATCATCATCAATCTATCATTGATCCTCACCTATCATGAGGTCAATCATCATCATCAATCTATCATTGATCCTCACCTATCATGAGGTCAATCATCATCATCCTATCATTGATCCTTGCCTATCATGAGGTTAATCATCATCATATCATCAAATCAAACAACCAATTGAAGTGATTATCAATCATCAAACACAAGGAGGCAAAATAGGGCATCAATTTAATCAATTTTGCAGAGTCAATCTTTCTTTTTCAGGAGATAAATTATTTCATTGCCAAATCTTCATCAAATCTACATCAAATCATCAGAAAATCATAAAAAAATTAAAAAATTCCAAAATAAAAATAAAATAATAATAATAAAATTTTAAAAAAAAATTCATCAATTTATCTCCCAAGGGGGCATATATATCCATCAATCACCTGAAAATCGTGTATGGGGGCATTCTAAAAAAATTTCTCGCCAATGCTAGTAGTAACAACACAAAATTTTCTTTGAAGCAATGCGTAAACACATCAATTCAAAGAGGGGAAAAATGTAGACACCTAAAAATGGTATGGAGAATCTAATTAATTAAATACGGCATATTTGATTAATTAATCTTAATTCATCTACTTAGTGAATAAATAGAAATATTTATTTATATTAAGTTCACTATTAATTCTTCTATTTTATTATATTATTTTCCTCTTAATTAAATAAACAAAATTAAATACTTTGTTTCATTTAATTATGATCATTATTATTTCTTCTATACTTTATCCATCAATTCTATCCTAAAATTAAATACACAGCTTCAATAGTTGGTATTATTTAATTATCTCATCACATTTCTTCTTAATTTAATAAAGATATCCTAAAAACATTAATTTAATTATCATATTTCTTCTATTTAATTTAATAAACAAACTTCTATAGTTTATTTTATTAAATTATTTATTCCTCTTTTGTTGAATTTAAATAAATCAAAAATATTTAAATGAATGCATAAATCAAATCCCTATATTCACTCACCAATAAAATTAGATTTTTCAAATCTAATTAATGCAACTAGCATTCACAGGAAAAGCCTCAGGGACAAACTTGCAGGAAATCCTCTTAATCTTTTGCCTCAAATCTTTCCTCTCATCTTTCTTGGTGTTTTCATGGGGAGGAACAATCCTCCATGATCAGCTCCACCTTCTCATCTCATACCATTCAAAATCCCCAGATTGAATCTCAACCTCTATTGTGTTACCCCTGTGCAAATGTGTTGCCGGGAATATATATATATATAGCCTTCTGAAGCATCAAAATCATCCGAGAATTATCATCTTTTATGCAAACTTACTCAGCAGGAATTAGTACTCAAGCAACCAAGCAATCATTAACATTAGCAGTTTAGTATCATCATAGCATCATGGCATCAGTAGATTTCATATCATGGCAGTATCATAGTTTCTTTTTACTATAGCTTTTATCCATCGAGCTTAATTTACAATAGCATCATATCACTTAGAAATCATTACCAATCATCACATCATTGCATTTAGCTCCCATTCTGTTCTCTAGATAGGCATTTTAAATAGTTATAGTGCTTACAAATCTGAGAGCTTTTGTAACTTGATAAATCTTTGGAGATAGGAGACAATGAGATGCTTTGAGGCTTTTCAGTGTTCTAAATTAGTTTAATTCATGTTTAATCTTGATACAATGTTTCATTAAGAGGTCTATTTAATTGTATTTAATTTACATTTTCCAAACTTACATATATCACTTTATTCAGATAGTGCACCAACTCTACAAAAGTTCAAGAACACCAACTCCAAAGTTACAAGAGCACCAACTCCAAAATTATAGGAGAACTAACTCCAAAGTTACAGGAGCACCAACTCCCAAAATTACAGGAGCACCAACTCCACAAAATCAAATGTATAGAACCAAACAATGTTCCATCAATACCCTAGTAATGCAAATTGGCATTCCTAGTGCCTCAATAGAAGACCATGAAAAATAATTTTCAATAAGCACATAGGAGGATGTTATATAAGACTGATAACATCTCCATTTGATACAACTAGCATTACTGTAAGATAGTACAAAATATTTCTCAATGTAAACACTATTACAAAATCACTTTTCAAGATTTTCAAGACTGAACAATATATCAATACATCTCAAAAATTTCTCACAAAAATGTATGTTTGTAATTTCTATTTTCAAGCCTCCAGTCACTAACAAAATGTTGTCATTTTATAATCACTAAATATTCTTTTCAGAATGTAGTTTCAATAACTATAAACCAACTCGGGTTAGGGGATTTTTGTTATAGCCCGAGAAGAATCATCCAAAAACCTAAAAAGATTTTAATGATAATCTACAACAATTAAGCCCTTATCAATAATATTTCAAAACCAAATATTTACTTGCAAACACCCATATAGATTTGAGTTACCATTCTTAACAAACTTCCTTAACAAATTGTGTTAAGGCTCGTGACCATCATTACCTGATTATGGTGAAAAACCAAACTAAAAGAATACCTCAAAAAACCTGTCAAATGGTTTCATAACTATCCAGATGGTAGACACCAACTTCCACGGTCGTTTCCTTGTCCAAACACCTAGAGTCACATTTTTTCAAGCTCAAAGTCATTCCATATGCCGTCCAAGATCATACAGTGAGCTAATTTACATAACCATAGCATGTTGGCTGAAAAAGTAAAAGAAATTGCAGATACCAGAATAACCATGGTAGCTAGGGATTCAAAATTGAAATAATTATAATGAATTTACCCTAATTCGAGCTTCAATAATTTTAGAAAACTTTTCAAAACAACATAATCATTTGAGATCTGGATCACTTCCAAAGAATTTATCAAAACCATCGACATCATAATAGACATCATAATAGCTAATGAATTGTCAATGCCACATGTGCATGCACTGTCCATGATGGTTGTTGGTGTCACTTTTCCATTTGAAATACCCAGTCACAAGTAGCTATCAAAACCAATGTAAAATGTGATTTTTAATAATCAACAAACCTGATACCCTACTGTCAAACAAAATGATATTGTCACCACCATGTGGCTCTAAACAAATTCAAAACCTTTATAACAATGATACCTGATGTCACATTTCTTTTATTGTGATAAAAAAAAATGCCAAACAAGCTGCCTGAAACCACATTAAAATGAATTCAATAAAAAAATGTTGATCACCTAGTCACCATGACTACTAATATAAACACTTTCTTGAATGATTGTCCAAGTGACTTCTATAAAGTCAATTTCGATGACAACTTTCAAAGTGTCTTCTAATCAAGCCAAAATAAAAAAAGAATTGCAATGAGACTTGATATTGCATATTCCTTTTAAAT
Source organism: Sequoia sempervirens (assembly GCA_007258455.2). Lineage (NCBI taxonomy): Eukaryota > Viridiplantae > Streptophyta > Pinopsida > Cupressales > Cupressaceae > Sequoia > Sequoia sempervirens. The sequence continues at coordinate 33,655,443 of VDFB02292527.1, read as the reverse complement.
GTGATCAAACTTTCCAATAAAAACAAAATGCTAATTACCTTAGCAAATTCATGGAAGAGTGTATTGACCAAGCCATATACTTGAATCATTTTTTCTTATTGACCAATCTGAAATTATTCAAATGAAAAGACCATAGTAATGCCAATGATCCCAATGCAACAAAGTCATGTCTTATAACCTTGAAGGATCAAACTGAAAAATCATCCTGTAAAAATGATAAACACTGTCAACCTCACCATATATAAATCCAAAATCTTGCAACTGCATATCAGAACACCAACCAATGTAACTGCATATCATATATCAACCAATCAAATAATGCATCCTGCCAACATCCATCAAGCATATGATCACATATATTCTCATATCAGTGAGCCCCTTTTGACATCAAGGACAAACTAAAAACAACTAAGAGCCAACAAAACACCTATTAGCTTGAGTTAAGATAGGGTATCCCTCCACTCTTGGCTCTCTGTGACATGGATCCTTGGTGTGGTTGGTCCCCCTACCTTACATTTTTGTGAACTTGATGTGAATAACATCTATCCATTTGTTTGTGTTGAGCCTTTTTCCCTCACACCTGATGATTGTTGTAAGCCTAAGTGTTGTGAAGGCTTATGATCATCACAGCCCATTCCACGACTTCTGTTAGGAGAAGTGTGCAATACCTGCTGATGGAAAAGATGAAGGTCACTTGTAGTTTCACCTCCAATTTTTCCATTGATCTAGCTACTAACTTTACCACTGGGCTTCCTATAGGTTTTATTGACAAGATGGGTTTCATAGATGAGACCACTTGTGCTTCTACCCCTCTAGCATCCCCTATAGCTTCATCCGTGGATGAGGATGATGTTGTGCATATCCGTACAAAAAAAAAATGGAATTAGATAAGATATTGTCAGACCTTGTCAATCATTTAGAGAAAGCACTGAACATGGCACCGGCCACTAAGCTTGCTAGCAAGGTGAGGTATATGTTATCGAAGGATTAGATAGGCATAGAGTTCTTACGTGGCCTTATCAATCTAATTGAATTCTATATCCCCTCGTATAAGACTAGATTAAGTACTACTTGAGGGGAGGTGCTCGATGCCTACGAGAGATAGATATGTGTTCTAATGCCTACCACGTCTATGTGCATAGCCTAAATAGGCCTCTTGATTAGTGTTTCCTCTACTACTCAAAAGCATAACAATGTCAAGGTGAGCAGAATACCCCTTGATTTCAAATTCACCCCTCCTACTACCCCTACTAGTGGTGGCTCTGGTGCGATGAATGGTGGCATATTTGGTAGCAAGGATGGCACTAGCAGAGGTGGCACTAGTGGAGGCCATGGTGGTGACTTTGGTATTGGAGGTGGCCCTAGTGGAGGCCCTACTAGTGGTGGTGGCTCCGGTGGTCATCACAAAAATGGCTCCAGAGGTGACCACCTAGTGGTGGTGGTTCTAGAGGTTCCACTAGGCTTTTTTCATCCTTTGACCCTGTTCTGAATTCTCTTCTTTAGAACATGGGTTGGATGCAAAACCAGTTGAAGAGCCTTTCCCAAGCCTTTTCCCAACCTATCTTCTAGCCTTTCTTTTTGAGATATTCCATTTTCAATGGCAATATTGACTACTCCCTTCTTGTAGGGAATGAAGATTCCTAAATTTGAAAAGTATGGTGGTAAAGGGGATCCACAAACACATATGTAGCCTTCAATGCCATGTGTAAAGATTTATTTCATCATGATGCTTTGATGGGGAATCTCTTCCCCTGATCTCTCAAGGACACAACACTCGATTCGTATAGTTCCTTGCCTAACAATTCTATATTCTCATTTGATCAACTTGTGAATTGGTTTCTTTGTTAGTTCTAGGCTAACATCGATCTGAAGTTGACCTTCTCAAATCTTGTCTGGTGTAAGTAGGGAGATAATGAGAAGATAACTAACGTCATAGCATGATACCAAGTTCTCTTTTTACAAATCTCATACCCACATCCCAACTCTCATGTGCAAAAATTTTTCATAGGCAACCTAAAGCAAGCTTGGTAGGATAATTTTTCTGTAATGAAATACCCCTCCTTTGTGCATCTATGTGTTGCATTGCGAGAGTATCAACAAATGGTAGTTCATTTCGAGGGATCTTCCTCATGCTCCCATTTGGAAGGAAAGACTATTGTGTCCATCTCAGGAAAAGGAAAGGATGTTGCTAATGTATTCGCTATGACTAATGATCATAGCCTTAGATGCAACAGGAAGTTTACAAAGTAGAATCTTATTCTTCCATTTTACAAAAGTTGTGGAAGGATAATATCATAACTTTGGAAAAACCTCAACCTCTAAAGGAACCTTATCTTGGTTGGTATGATGTGAATGCCTTTTTTCAGCACCATCCTATTAATGAGCATGATACTGAGTGATGTATGTGTCTACGTCATGAGATACATGATCGCATAGATGATGGTAGCATCCATCTCGGTGGGAAGAAACAAAATATGAATAAGTTGGTAGCGAAGGCCAATAGTGAGTTGCAGATTTACATGGACCCAATCTCGTCCCATTTGATGAAATTAATTATTAACCCCTCTAACACTTCTCCTCAACCTTCTACATATGTGAACATGGTTTCAATTATTCCTCCCTCGTAACCTATTAATGGTTTTCTAGATGTGACATTGACCTCATAGGACTTTCCCTTGAATAGTGAGTCCTCTCCCCTATAAATTCCTGCTCGCCTCAATGGGAACATTATGATAAGAGTCCTAGTGAACCATGCACACCAGTTGAACGTTATTATGGAAGAAACATTATGGCTAAACTCATTGCAGGGGGAGAAATATGAAGAAAGAAAGTTTACCATATATACGCATGATGGTCTCTCTCTTAAGCCATATGGCTCTATAACTTTTGATGTTATTCTAGATCCAATTTATTTAGGGTGAGGTTGGGTATCCAATGGCTAGCTTTCATGAATGGAATCACTTTCGTTATTCACAAATGTTTAAAGTTCTCCCATGCAGGTGATGTGCATGTCGTGACATTGGATATCAGCCATTGGTATCCCATGGGGGTTATTCATTAGATCATTTTTGGCCCGCCCTAGTTGTTCCACTTCCTCCTAGAACGAACTTTCTTTACTACAACTACGTAAAGTATAAAACCAAGGGAAAGGAGCAATCAAAAGTGACCCCTCTGATAATGCAACAACAAGTTGTCGCCACCTCTCAGAAGTGAAAGGAGAGGTTTTCCCATCCTCAAGGCACCACTTTTTCCCACCTTTCTGAAGAAGAGTGTTGGATGACTACTCATAGAATTCATATAACAATTCTGGTGGTACCTGCTTGCCGTAAAGACAAGATTTGGATATCTAACCTTCCTACTTTTCCTCCTAGACCTTGGCCCCACCTGTATGGTAGAAGGAAGGGTCCTCATGGGGAATCGTCTATGTCTTGGCCTCCATGGCCTTTCACCACTCCTGCTCCCAAGGTAGTGAATGGGAAGAGGCCCACCACTAAGGCATTAGGATCAACTCCCCCTGTTGTTGCTACAACCTCCTCTTAGTCTCTCCCTCCCTCTCTCATCTAGGAGTCTCTCCCTTCACCACAAGTTGTTGTCATGGACACTCTAATGGCTGAGTAGGAGCCTTGTGTCCCATCTTAGCTCCCAGCCTCTAGTTCCTATAGTCATAAGAACCACCTTGTTCACAAATGCAAGCATCACTAAAAGGCTCAGGTGGTTGAGCAAGCTGCTTTGCAAAGGAAGGAAGGGAAGTCAACCACCCCTATTTCAGGGCCTCCTATGGTGTCCTCCTCTCTTGTCCCATTTTCTTTAGTTTAGTCAACCTCAGTATTGCTTCTGACTCTTGTTGCAAGTGTAAACACCCCTAACCCTAAAAAGGTGCAGGTGTTTATTGGTCCTTTGGTTGAGCCAACTCTCTTGATGTCCCTTTTGAACATCCCACTATTCACCAATCCCATGAACATGCCAAAAACCACAGTGGTGCCCACTACAATTTTCTCCTCCTTTGCACATTCTAACTTGTCTATGGGGAACTTGCATCCTCCAATGAAGTGGAAGATGGAGGTTAGACCCTCCACCAATGGGGGGCGAAAGAGAATTCCACCTTCTTTAGAGAGTGTTCCTATGCTAGCATGTGTCATCCTAGTGACTGAGTAAGTTTTGGCATCCCGTTAGTTTGTGGGAGGGTCGAAGGGTTCCCCTTGACATTCCTCCCTTATAGGCTTGTCCGCCTTCTATGTATAATGATCTAGATTGGGAGGCCAATGAACTTTTAATTGATGAGTGCTAGGGGGGCACCTCTTCTTTATCTATAGTGTAGAGTGTGTGTGTGTGTGTGTGTGTGTGTGTTTGTGTTCCCTGTGATTGTGTTATGTGTTCCTAGATGACCCTTGTCACCCTCGTAAGTGCTTTGATATAGGAGTGATTATGTTTCATTTAAAACTTCCTCTATTTGTGGCATAATTCTACCTCTATTATGTGTATTGATTTTTGACAATTAGGGACAATGCAAAATGTTGGGGGCATCTAGGATTCCCTTCCATTTTGACCCAATTTTTTTTTTTTTTCGTCCATTCTTCATATGGCCTAATATAGTAGGGGGTTGATGATAGTTCATTAAATATACTATTATTATAATTTTATATATTTATGAGAAACTCTAACCCCAAAATATTAGATTGCCCCTATGTCCCTTGTTCAGGATGTTGCTATTTCTCTTTCATTGTTTTATCTTTATCTCATTTATGCTCATTTCATGATGTTGTGTTACCTATGTATTGTCCCTTGTGTGTGCAACAACATTTCCATGATGACATATCGCTATGTTCTATTGGCCACAACATCACTTTTTCATTATTGCTTCTCTCTCCTTAATATGTCAGGTGTCTCTATGTTCTGCACACACCATCCTAAGGGGGGCTATCATGTCAACTTTGATTTTCATAAAATGCATTCAATTGCCAATGAATTTTTTCTCAAAAATCTTTGCAAACTCTTTCAAAAATCACATTCTCAACAAGGGCCCCTAGAGGAAAGTGTTTCCTTCATCATGGGTTCACAAAGAAAGAACTCAAAAAATTTTCATTTAAGGTTGGAGCAACTTTTCTTGTGGGAGAAACCTTGACCCTCCCCTCGTGAAGGGACATTTTCTTCCTTTTGAATTCTTTGATGAAGTGAACATCTTTCAAAAGGATTCCTTGATGTTGAACTGATCTATGTAAAATGCTCTTGCACTTTCACACAACACATCCGTTGAGTGGGCCCCTTTTCTTTAAAGGGTTCCCAAGGGACCCCTTTGAAAACTCTTCATTTTTTTGACTATCTGTGTGATTGTTTGCTTGTTTTCCTACATGGCTACTTTTTAACATGTTTTATCTATGGAGAAGCATGTTGCTTTGCAGGTGGGCCTATAAAGCTGCTTTTCAATCCAACTATATGGAGTCCCTTTACACTATGCTTCCTTTAGGAGAGAGTACTTGGGGGCACCTTCTTTGTAGGTACAAGGGCCTATGAAGCTCTTGCATCTTACAAGATTTGTCCATTGTTGGTCTATGGTCCTTTGGTGTACTTTGTTCAACTTTTTCATTTTGAGGAGCTATAGAGTCCTTTGTTTGAACCTCCTTAGGAGAGAGTACCTATGGAGTCCTTTGCCTACCCTACACTTTTGAGCTTTCCAAATCATGGTCTTCTTCCTTGACAGTTCAAGTATACATTTCTAAACTCTTCAATCCACTTTACCAAACACTTATTAACACTTGTGCTTGCTAAAGTGGGGGAAAAATGTATAGGAGCGAATTTGCACCCCTTGTGTAAATTCCCCTTTTGCACCCCTATGCCTTAGAAAATCAAACCCAAATGCAAAATTCCACATCACCCATCTAAACACATCCACTTGTTTTCCCTGTGTGTCAGTGGGGTAATATTTGTCGAGGATGTGAGTGTAGCATGGGAACATCTACATGGCACATTGTTGTCCCTAACAAAATATTGCCTCTAGTGTCCATAGGGAGATTGCGCTCATCATTGGGCATGAAGTGTAATGCCTCTGTGTCGACTACCTGGATCGAAAATGACTCATTCCCTCCTTATTCCAATTCAAATGCCTATATTTCAACTTCACTTCATCTTCTTAGCACTTTTTGATCTTTCGACCAATCTATCTCATCCCTTGAGCATTTTCATACAACTCCATTGAGCATTATTGTAGCTTGTTACTCCATCAACTTCATTTTTGTACGTGTTGTGCTACCATAGAAGCTATGAGTTTGGAGTTTTGTGAGACCTTCCTTTGTCATTGCTACAACTATGTTAATTTTTCCAAGCTTGTTGTCTTGCATTCTCCCTTCATTGGCCTTGAGTTCCTTTGGGTGGAGATGGTATTGCTTCAACTTCCTTTCTTGTTATGGTTTGATAGAGTAGAATTGCATCTTTTGTAGTGTTCAATACTCTCCTTTCTTCTTTCCTTTATCACGTTTTCTACTTCATGGCTTTCTTGGCTATCCATGGAGGTGGAAATACCAAAGCGGGGGTTTGAATGAGGGAAACCCCTTGCTAACATCCCAACATATTTCCCTCTCTTGGTTGTGTGTAGATGGATGTGTGTGTGGAGCTCACTAATGAACTACGGCCTAATTGAGTTGATTTTTTCCACCCTTACTTTCATCTACCTTGTTTACCACTTATATAGTTATTTCTCATACTTTATCATTTTGTTCATTTCGTTAAACTTTATCAGCTAGGGAGTTAGTAGGTTTTCTCATTTCCCACACTGTACGTTTTCACTTTCTAGCTATACAGACACCAATGCACTATGTTGTTGTCCTAGACCCACGCTATTGTCCTCGGGAAGAGGATTGTTTGAGGTGTAATTTGGATTTCAAAAATTGACTCATGTAGCCCCATTTAAACATTTGGATTAGTAGAGTGACATAATCATTTGAGAGTGCTCTTCATTCTCTATCCTTGACCTAAAACACCTATTGGCTTGAGGTAAGATAGGGAATCTCTCTGCTCTCGACTCTTTGTGACCTACAGCCTTGGTGTGGTTGGCCCCCCTACCTTACACCTAGTAACCCATACAAAGTACTAAAGAACCATACATCAAAACATATATTTCACAATTTTTTGCATTTTATGTTTCTAGCAATTCAAGTTCACACCATGAGAAAAATTCTTAATACTCTTAAATATGTAGTAAAATTTTCCTCTTATGAAGGGGTAAAACCAAATCCAACTACTGAGTTATGGGAAATAACAATCATCAAATAACTTATCCTTCCATTATGCACTTTATTTTTCATGTAAAATTTCTATATCCAAATTTCCTTTTGACCCATTTAGCCTCTCTTGGTTAAGATTATCCATACATTCTCACAAGATTGAAAACCCACATAAGATATTCGTAACAACACCATACATATTAAGTGATCAACTTGGTTATGGTCAATTGGTAGTTTCAGGTTATATCCTTTAGTCTAGAGTCAAGTGAGCTTCATGGGTCTAATGTTTGAACCTAGTTTCTTTGATACCAATGTAAAATCTTGACCTTGGCTACTATTTTTTTTTTCTAAAGTTCATCTCAGATACCCATATAAAACTTAATAAACTAAGCATCTTTTATATAGCTTAGAAGTGCTAACATCAAAGATTATCCATTCACCATGGTCGCATCAACTCAACTTTACCATTCGTATGAGCAAGCATATAATTTACGAAGTTGAGTTGATGCCACCATGGTGAATGGAGAAGCTTTGAAGTTGGCACTTCTAAGCTACATGGAAGATTTTTAATCAATTAAGTTTTCAAAATGGGTATTGAAATTGAATTTAAAAAATAAATTGTAGTGATAAAGGTGGAGATTTTACATACACATAAGTAATAGAGGTGATTATCATTCACTTTTAGAAATAAACTTGAATGGAGATAAAGACATAAAAATAAGTAGATTTTGAAGATGATTCTTCCTTAAATATAAAAGGAGGCATCCTTGATATAAAGCATGACTTAGTTAATTTCAAATGTATAATTTATTTATTCAATAGAAAATTGAATTCAATTATATGACCTTAAACATGAATCTCAATTCATTATTTAGTTTAGAAGATAATATTATATGTTGCTTGATAGATGCTAATAACACATTTCAACAAGACTAGATGTTTTAGGAAATTTCATTAGGTATATTTTAAACAAGGAAAAATTACATTAATATATCCTTTGATAAAAATGGATATATAAAAAATGAATATAGGTTTTTGTGATGTTACTGTGTGCACCTCAACCTTCCATGACTAGGGTTTACTTGGAGGCACTGCTTTCTTCTGGTTATGCTTATTTTCTAGTCGTGGACCAACTTGTTATGTAGAGGCAGTGAAGCAAGGTAGCAAAAATTATGTGGTTTGGAAGAATGGGGGGCTTGGACGGGGCATGGACCGCTTATAGGGGGTTTCATCTTTGTGAGCTTCAGATAAAAAAAGGGGCCTAAGAATGGGGGGAAAACTAATAAGGAAGGATGGAGAAATCAGTAGGGTTTTGGGAGGAGAAAATGCACATAAATCTTTGCATTGTGCTGAATCAATCCCCTCTATTTCACTTGATAGGGAAATAGCAAATGAAGTCACTTAGAATGTCAAATATTTTGAGGAGATGGGCCTAATTGGGAGATTTTAGGGGTTTTGGCCTGGCCTTGCCGATTTACACTAATGGATTATTGATACATGGCACCCCATTTTAGATGGTGAAGTGCAAATATACCCCAATACGAGGGGTTTTTTCATGATGGTGTTTGAAAATGTGAAGGATAGAAACAACATTCTCTGCAATTACCAATGCCGCTAGGAAGACAAACATTTGTTGATGTTGAAGCCATGGCATCCTGCTTTCAATCCAACTACTAAATTATTTTATTTGGCACCACTGTGGGTAAGGCTTCCAAATATCCCTTTACACTTTTGGTTTGAATCATGTTTCTAAGCCATTGGGAACTTGTTTGGGAAATTTTTGGGGGTGGATGAGGGCTCTCTAAATTTTCTACATACTACTTATGCTTGAATTTTGGTAGATGATGAGGGCGTAGTCCGAGACTTAGAAAAATAACCCACAAACAAGAGAATAATTTTATTATTCAGAAAATGAAACTTCTTACATGTAGAGGATCTCAAATCCCCAAGTTCTACAACACATGCAAGTTACAGAATGTTACAGAATCACCCTTTCACAATATGCGAGCTTGTTCTTTAGTTTGGAGCCAAAACAACATTCAAATTTGAGTTTAGGCGGTTTGGCACTGAAAAATTACAACTTGAAGTTCAAATTTCAAAAGAACATTTTCAATTGTATCTTCTAGAAAGTGCGCCAACTTCCCGGGGCCATAACTTTTGATCCGAGACTCTGATTCGCGAATCGTTTGAACTGTTGGAAAGGTCTCGAAGTCAATAACGTGATCAAAATTGGTTACCTTGATCTTGGCAAGTTTCAGGGCCGATCTGGGAACTCTAAGTGCCTCAAATCTAACTCGAAAGATTTTCAAGTACAAATATGGGAAACTAAAACTGCAATATATTTCCACCCAGGAATAGAAAATAAAAACTATAAATTGGGAATTTCATTATGATGAAAAGGGTATCCAAAAATGTAAAAATATCTAAAAACCAAGAAACTTGAAATTTAACTATTTTTGGGTGATGCAAGATTGTCCTTACACCACTGGATGCTCCTGCATCAGTAGAAATGGATATGTCAAAATCCCTCCCTATAGAGGTTAGCTTGAAATTTTTAGGTGGAGAATGGAAGAAAATACTTGACTATGAAGGGTCACCATTTCGGTGTCAGAGATGCTTCAACACTAGTGATGTTGTTGATCAGTGTACAAAATGTAGGAGGGTTAATCAAGTAACCTGGTGGAAAGAGGTTTCTCCTCAACACTATTCAGTTAAGAAAGAGGGCTTGGGAAGAAAGCATATGGCTGATGATCAAGGAGGCACTACCACCAACGAGGAGTCCCACAAAAAAATCAAGTGCATATGGTGGGTGAGGTTGAGCAAGATAGTGTCCCAAAAGAAGTGCAGGGTGGATAGTCTAAGTGCTTGAGCATGGCTTCTTATGAAGGTGACAACATCCCAAAGGAGTTATTGGAAGATCCTACATGGACAGATGATCAGGAAGAGCTTTGGCATGAGGTTCAAAGGAAAAAGAAGTAGAAGGATGTTTCTTTCAACATGCAACTCCATTCCCATGGTAAAGGGAAGAAGAAGTAAAGTGCTTTATTGCAGATTTATGTAATGTTTGAAATCTTTTAATTGATGTGTTTGGAAGGGTTTGAAATGAGTAGATATGGGGCCAAGAGTGCAAGATGTTTTTGGGTGTGATGAAGGGTTTGAGGGCTATAGGAGGAATTTACAAGTCATGTTTGCTACTTTAGATAGATGCTAAAGAGGATTGTAATGCTTTTTCAAGGTTTAATAAAAGATTTGCAGGGTCTCCTACCTTTACCTGTCAAAAAAATAAAGAATAGATATAAAAAAAATAGAAAGATAAAGGTATAATAATTTGGGTATAATATTTCCCCACTTATATATAATGAATAGCCTCATACATAATGATTTGGAATTTAAGAAATACAATATTATAATTATAATTATATTTTTAGAATATATATATTTTAAAATTGACTGTTTGATTAATATATTTATATTCTACCCCAAAATGATAATATTAATATTTTTAATAAAAAGTGGTTTTAAAATCTAGACTTTTTGAAGTATTTTTCTCCCTAAAGATTCAAAATAAAAGTTAAAAAATAAAAAGTATTGCCCCATAATGTGAGAAATTTGACTTTACCCAAACGTTCATATGGAAGTAAGAAACATATTCATGTTGAACCTAAAAAGGTAATTGGGAGGAATGATCATTTAGCTTTAGGCATAAACTTAAGAAGGATATTTATTGTTTACAAAGATGTGGCCTCATTCCTTTCTTAGGCTTTGAGGCTTTGCACTCAACAAGACTTGATCCTTGGTGGGCTCATTTTGAACCTTTCAACTTCACCAACAGACCAAGAGCCCATTCACAATTTTAAATATATTGATTAATTGTTCTACTTTCATATTTATTGTTATAATGTTCCATTAAGTAGTTGTTTTGTGGCTATTATTACATCATATTTTATCAATTAGTTTATAGTATCGTTTATATAAAATATTTAAAGATTATTAGTACTTCTGCATAGTACTATTGTAAGCAATTGTTCAACTCATTTTTTGAATTAGTTATTAATAAGTTGGTTTTGAACAATTAAAAATTAGAATTTTATGTTGGTAAAACACAATTTATTTTCAAAGTGAACATGTTAAATACTTAACTTTAAAAATTGTAAAAAATATTTTTGTTGAACATAATTGACTAAAACTATTTTTTTAACATGTTTTTTTAATTTTATAAAATCATTTCATTTAATCTTTTTAAAATAAATAAAAATTACTTATTTTTACATTTTTTTTAAGAATGATTTTTTTAATGTATGTAATTGTTATTTTTTAATTAAAGCACATTCATAAAGATAATTTTCCTAGGATTTTATTTTACACAATTAAAATTAAATCTTAAACTATTTGATATTGCCATTTTTTTATTTTCCAATTTTTTTTAATTTCAAAAAATGCATAAATACACAAAAACTAAATTAAAATAACTAAAATTATTATATTTATTAATTAAATTATAATTCTAATCCTATTATTATTAATTATTATAATCCTCCAAGATTATATGATGATACCATTTTCGTCATAATATAATTCTCAACTTATAGTTTTGCTTTTGATTCCTCGATTGAAAGATATTGTAGTTTTAGTCTCCCAAAATTGCACCAGAAAACCTTCCAGATCAAATTTGAGGCACTAAACAGTTCTAAAAAGGCCTTAAAACTTATCAAAATTGGCATAGAAAATATGGTTTGAAAAATGGAGTCCTGGATCAAAAGTTATGGCTCCAGAAGTTGGAGCACTTTCTAGAAGATACTAATTTTTGAATGTAGTTTTGAAATTTGAATTTCAAGTTGTAATTTTCGGCGCTAGACCGCCAAAAATTCAAATTTGAATGTTGTTTTGGGTCCAAACTAAAAAAGGATATCTATTTATGGGCAGGTTTCTAAATTTTGTGTAGCTTTTTGGGGACAAGTTTGCATACTACGTAAAAGGTCATTTTCATAATAATAAAATAACATTCTCTATTTGGTGTGTTAATTTTCTGTGTCTCAGGTTGCACCCTCATCATTATAATTAGGATAAGAATAAGATAAAAATTATGGTTAGAACTATTAAAAATTAAAATAAATTCAAAATAAATATTACTAATAGAAATCACTAAAATATAACTATTATTGCACCCTCATCATTATAATTAGGATAAGAATAACATAAAAATTATGGTTAGAACTATTAAAAAATAAAATAAATTCAAAATAAATATTACTAATAGAAATCACTAAAATATAACTATTAGATATAACATTGCAAAATTTTATTCATCTAATATTTTTATTTCAAATCTTATTCCCAATATTTTTTTTTTGTAATGTCACTCTATAATTCTTGATTGTTAGGGTTAGGGTTACACCATAGTTATGGATAATGTTATGAGGGTTAGAGATAGATCTAGGATTGGGCTAATGGTTTAGAATTTATTGTTAGAGTTAAGATTATGATTAGGGTTAGTCATGCAAATAACTAATTAACAATACTAAAACACTTTAATTAACAAAACTTACATTTTTTTTTTTTCCAAATGTAGAAAACAATAGTTACAATACTATAAAGGCAAGTACCAACCACTACATGACACTTGTTATAAGTGGGTGGAAGAATTATCTAATTAAATCGTTAAGTTGTATTCTCATTAATATGATATTTAATAATTGACATAGTTTGAAATGTATTTATATAACTATCATTATCTATGATTCTAAGCAAGTATAATATATCTTGATGACATATATTATAAGATAATTTCAATTACAAATATTAAAACTATATCATGTATCTTTTAAAAATATTTGTTTATTATTACAAGCAATAACATCTTAAAATATAAGATTATACAAAATAATCATTCTTTCAATATTTTCTTTCACAAATGATGTACACCATGAAAATTTATATAATGACATTAGAAATATTATTTAAATTAGACATGATAAAAGATAACAAAATGAATTCTTTTAAATTATTTAGTATTTTTTTTTATATTATCTTGAAAACTAATACAATTTATTAAGTATATCTCCAAACTTTTCTCCCTTTAGTTGACCCACGTTAAATTCCACCTTGCTGGGACATCATTTTAATCCGCATTTAACTCAAATTAGATAGGTAGTTGCACAATTTGTTGTGAGATATTTTCTAAAATTAATTGTTATGGAAGTCATATAAGACTGGAGACTAGGAATAGAAATTGTTACTTTGATTTTTCTATTATTGGCTTCACATGGGCCAGGGTAAATTTGTCGCTGTCGTACCTGCCATTTCACAGACAATTTCCTTTCACTGAAATTGAACCTTTTCCAGGTTCCCACACAAGTAAATGCCCTGCAAACTTTAACCCCATTCCTGAAAGTAACCTAGAACCCTCTATACCAAAGTAAATCAGATTATCTTTGGTTCACTCATCCATATCAAATCAAGGTTAGCTGATTGTATGTTTCTCATATGCATTAACTGAGCATGGCTTCCATGGATTTATTATAATATTTACTTTTGGTATTATGGCTCCCATTGGGGGACTTTAATGAGGTTTAACAGCTTGGGTTTAATTAGGTCGAGGAGGACAGTTCGAAAGCCTTCATGGGTCGGGGAAAGGTTCAGCTGAAAAAGATAGAGAACAGGACCAACAGGCAAGTTACATTCTGTAAGAGAAAAAATGGATTGTTAAAGAAGGCTTGGGAGCTCTCGGTGTTGTGCGATGCAGAAGTTGCTGTCTTTCTCTTTTCCAACAGTGGGAGGCTCTATGAGTTCGCCAGTAACAGGTACTTTGATAAAATTTACTCTACTTCACTAACTATATTAGATATATGCTGGTATTATCTATTAGGATTATGGTCATTATTAATCTGATTGATTTCTCCTATTCATGAACAAACATATTGGAGTGAGTATCAAGCACTATATCTACATACCTAAGATTGAATAATTGCAATTTCTTTTCAGTAGTACATATGGTGTTTGCAGTTGTGTTCAGTGCCCTTTGACATTTATCATAATTAAATTTGGCTATGCTTTTAGTGCTTTGGCTCAACAAGTGGTTGTTTAATATGCTTTTATGTTTTCGATTACTATGCGACCCAGGCGATTGCCATAATAATCTGACAATGAAACTGTAAGAAAAACATTTAAAAATTTGTTAATGAAATTGTATTGGATTAGGGTATTGAATGTTGGCGAACATAGTCTGGCAGGCACATGATGAATGCTTCTGAGTACGATCTGATGAACATATATATCCCTATTTCGAATCTCTCATCATTCCAGATCGTTTGGGCAGTGGAATTCTAAACTTGTTACTGGAATCGCAAACTCCATGAAAACAAAAAGCAATTCTCTTTATTCCGTTGTTCCCTTTCCTCTTGCACTGAAAGATGGAATGAATTGAAAGTTTGTCTTTATCTGCCGATGTCTGTGCCCTGCAGATGACCACCGGGTGTTGATTTGTTCGACCTTCGGAGAGAAAGAAAATAATGTGCTTATTTCTGTGCTCCAAGTAAATTGTAGAAAAGAAATATTCAGATACTAGTAATGATGCCATACAAACTACTAAGAAGTAGAGGGAATGAGGCATAGATCTTCTGTTTCCTTTTGAGGCAGGCATCCACAATCACTGAAATTGTACACTTATTATATTTTATTTTTCTCTTTAATTTCTTGTGGCATGATTTTTGGCATGTGAGTGAAGGTGTGGAGGATATAGTGCTGGAAATTAAGGTGAAACTTCTGCAATGCTAATTTGAAAATGATATTCAAGATTAGTCACAGTGATGTTTATATGATTAGCACATTCAACAATCATAATATGAAAAAATAAACACATAAGTGACAAAATATTTATATGGAGAAACCCTTGCCAGAAATAACTCCATACCCAAAGAAATCAATACTTGTGTTAATCTTTCAAAGAAGTTTACACCAACACAACATTTCTCTCTGAATTTTTGGAGCACTTTGTTACTTCTTCAACCTGCGTAACATGATATAAAATTATTAACCATAGACACCAATTTAGAGAAGATTTGGGTGAGAATACCACTATGGTATTCAAAACAGGGGTCAAAACCACATGCAGAAACCATATGTCGTACACCATGGACAATCTATAAACTTAGTTAAAAATTTATAAATGATCACATGGATTTCACATGGGTGCCCAACCCATAGCCAATTAAATGTTGTCAATATCAAGTGTTCCATTATTCTCTGATGATTTTGATGGCTAACATGCACAACATGCAAACCTTGGCACTTCACCTAGGATAACCTGCAAGAACAAGTGGTCCCCACCTCCAAATCAAACACCTATAAGGAAAATTTTGTTAATATGCTTTGTAAGCACCACCTATAACTAGATACACCTCTATGAATGCAATTACAATTTTTCATAGATAAATAAATATTAGATATTTTACCTCACATGTCTCTAGACATCCAAGTACAACTTTCAAGGATCATGAAAACACATAAAAATGACTTTGGAATAGAAGGTTAATGTTATCTTATCCCAACATTCTCCCACCTAAAATTATATTGCAATTACATCCATATGGAAAAAAATAATATTCAAAAACAATGATCAAGGTCCTTAGCCTTCTTGTGGCAAGATAACCTATTCATGGTCACTAGCTTTGTGAGAGAATATGTGACATTATCCAAAGGGTTAAATTTCTCTAACAAGACCTTATCATTCTCTACCATTTATCACACAAAGTGATAAGTAACATCAACATTCTTAGTAGAAGCATGATGCGTAAAATTTTGGGCCATACATATGTCACTTTGACTATCATATCTAATCCTTGTAATCTCACAATCAAAATCAATGTTGAACACCCAGAATAATGAGAAGGGGGGTTCATCAATATTCACTAAAAATCATTAACTTTTTCAATTCAAACATCCATTCAAAGCATCATATTTAACCTATAGTAAATGAAAGGAACATATAAAGCATGCTACACAACTAAAAAAACAAGAACACCAGATTTACGTGGAAAACCCTAGAAAGGAAAGAACCACAATGAGGATTACCTCACAATATATTATAATTAGTTAAAATGTTTGATACAAAATGGTGGAGTCACTATCCAGAAAGAGAATGACTCACTATTGGTGGCTCATTTCCCAAAATAGAAAGAGATAGAAGAAATGATGGCTCACTAGCAATGATGAACTTCTAACAATACATCTAACATATGTCGAAGATACAACTCCACTAAAGCTCAAAAAACTAACTTAACATACTTCATATTGCACCACAACTATGATTCACACTTCTCTCTACACCAAATCTCACACACAAAATTTACACACTCTATCCACACATTTGCACAATGAATCAACCTTTTATGTATATTGCAACTATCTAAAACATCATTTAGGTCAACTTAATTACATGTAAAATGCATCTTGATAACGTATAGGCTCAAAACACTAATAGACATGCCTTGCAAAGTAAACCAAAAGATGTACAGTTTCAAAATATGTCAACATGACCTATAATCACTCCCATAAATTTGCTTCTTACATACTTCAACTCCACACGACTCGAAAACATTTAGGTCGGTACCATATAACAAAACTCGAGAAGTACCAACAGAATGAACCAACTATTTACTCACAACTCAACACATGGAGCACCACAAAAATTTCCATTTGGAGCATACACACTACTGAGATCTCAAGACAATTCATCAAAACCACATAGAAAACTATTAATCTACAGTGGAATGTAGAGAATTCTAACATACAATATGTACTAGTAATACTTCCATTACAAAGCCAATAATTTTTCATCATTACCATCAATTGCAAAAGACATACAAGATTGAATATTTGGATTTAGAAACCTCTAACATGCACCAATATTACCTCAAAATTGCATGAAAAAATTCTTCATAGCGGAGCAACGTAGACCACAAAATTGGTTCATTGAACATTAAAAACTATACACCAGGACTTAGGAAAATCTGCAAAACATTTGGTCTTCTCAAGACCAAAAATACTGTACATGTATAATGGGTTTCCATCAATTAAAACACCATACATGATCATGCTCATCAATCTTCAACAGTCTCTCAATTCAACAATGTCCCCACACTATACATCATCATGCTCATGTGTTGCCAACAACTTGTCTTCAACAACTAATACATGTACTGAGTTTTTATAATGATATTACCTCCTTAGAGGTATGTGTAGTATCCATATACTTTTCTTCCATGCTGGAATAAACAATACTAGTATTTGTTTCACTCATCCAACTCATTTCACCTCCAAACTGAGAAAAATGTAGCCACTAGTGGACCTTCGACTATCCAAGTTACTTGTGCAATTAGTATTAATAAAACCATATATGTTTACAGGCTTAAAGATATCATTAGTATCATGATAAAAAAGATACAAATAAGAAGTTATTTGTAAATATCTAAACACTCTTTTAATAAAATTTCAATTCTTTTTACTAGGGTTAGAAATAAATCTTCTCAAAATGCTCACTCATTGGGCAATATTGTGTCTAGTGAAAATCATCACATGCATCAAACTACCAATGAAACTAGCATAAAGAATCCTACACATATCTTTAAAATCATCATCTAAATTATGAAACATATATAAACTTGGGATGTGGGCCAAAGGTATCTATGGTCTAAATCACACTTTATCCTACATCATATTGGAAGGAACCAAATATGATCACAAATACAAACTTGGATACTAATCATTATGAAACAACAAGAGTGGTTGATGAAGGTTTTGTTTCTTTCATTGGGGGCTTTATTGATTGTTGATAATTTACTATATTTGATGATGTAAATGTGTATCTAGGTTAATTATGCAACTACAACAAACTATTATGATTCTTGAAAAACACATAACTATAAAAGGAAGTTATAGAACAAGAGAGTGTAGAGATAAAGGAACCTAACATATCAATTTGAGCTTAAACTAGCTAGATAGAGGCATTGGAATTCTATACCTAGAAATGTAGACCTTTAGAATCATAATTTAGACATCAATTGGTCAATGTGTGTAACTTCTCAATTTTTGTACTTAATGTCAAAACTTTGTTTATTGATGATTAGTTCCACTTTCCCTAATTTATTGACATGTGCAACTTGAATTCTTGATTGAGCAATTAGGTCTTTAATCCTTTCCCAAATTTTCTTTAGACCTGTCACCTGTTAGGGTTAGAAGGAAAATATTTAACAATTAAATGCAGATTTGATCAATAAAACAAAGAAATAAAACACACTAAAAATTATAGTAGAAATAAGACAACATAGATAATTTAACGTGGTTAACCCAATATGGGATACATCCACAAAACCACAACCATCCAATGATTTTATTATCTAGTGTAAAACATATTACAATATTGTGAATAATCCCCTACAACTCCCATCTCAACAACTTATAAAAAGTTGTTTAGAATCTTCTAGAATTAGGGTTCTACAATGTTGGTTTTTTCCTTTTTCAGTGGTGATGTAAAAATACATGAAGAGTGTACAGTATAGTATGATCAGTTTCCACATACCAACATCACCTACACACAAGAGATAAGAGAAAGGTTTGTGCCATATACGGGCTTTCCTAAGTCAAGCCCTATTTTGGTGTTTCTACCTCTAAAGTGGCTGCATATGATGGTGTAAAAAGAGTGCTTACCCTAGGTCAAGCATAGGCAAGTGGACAAAGGAATGATAAATTGATAAGTGTTGCAACTTACCACTTAGATCTACATTTCTTGATAAGTTGAATCATTTAAATCCTCACATTCAAGGAGAATTGGATGCTTGATTTAAAGTCTTGTAAGTGTTAGTACTCACAAAAAAATAGACGTGAAACATGAATAAACTCACATGAGAACTTGATGCATTGCTAACATGATGCTCTAATAAAGTAATGTTGCAATAATCTTTCCAATTATTCTCTTGACTACTTTTTAGGATGTTCAATTTTGACTAAAAAATGCTAGTTGCTTAGAATTTCAAAAGGTGAAAAAGACATATTTATATGCATTTCTTTAATTTTTGACAAAATTAATTATTGACAACGAACAAGTAAATTCAAATTTCTAAATGTTATGATTCCAATAATGCAATGTTCAAATTGGGACCGAAATAGGCTAGATAAGGGTGGTAACACCCTAGTATAGACCTATTTTTGGTTTTTAAGTTTCATTAAATAAACATTTATTGACCTAATTCCCAATTTAACTCTAATTTTCTAAATATGATCATAAAATGAGAAAAGTATGAGAAAAAATAGGTCTAGGAACATACGGGGAAGCTAAAATTAGTGTGAAATTATCAAGGGTGACAATTTATGATGCTACAAAACTAATCTTATTACAAAAAAATATAATACTCATTGGGTTATAGTCATGCACATTAAATATTCACAAAATAGTAATCAAAATACTTACTCTTAACCAAAATGTAGTAATGGAAAAAGTGTCATTTTTCCTTACTTGATTTGGGAATAATTATCATTAATTGACTTAATCATGCCTTGGAATACTATTTCAATGTGTTGTAAACATTCACATCATTCTAGAGCCCTTATTTTTTAAAAATATACCTTAATTTGTCCTTTGCAAAAGTGTTGTAAAATGTTGTAACACATTTTCACACTTTTCTAAGGTTTATTCAATTGATTAAGCCTAATGGGCCCATTTTTAATGAAATCTACCTAATGTGTACCTTATTTAAGTTTTGTAAAGTTTTTTAATGCACTTTCACACGTATCTAGGGTCCTCCTAATTAATTGCAGTTAATTGGAGTTAATTAGCCCATTTAATTCAAATTTAAGCCTTATTTATGACACCTCCTGAAGATCTATCCTAACACCCATAATTCAAATTTTATAACATTTAATTGGGAAAAATCAAGGTCCTAGAAATTGGTGTTAGGACCCATTTTCCCTAGGTGGCAAATGGGTCCTCCCTCGATAGGACCCCCCTTTTTAGTATATTTCACATTGGTTTTTGGTGATATTTCATCCCTCGAAGGAATGGTCCTAGAAAATAGTGTCAGGACCCATTCATCCTAGGTGCTAAATAGGTCATACCTTAATCAGGACCTCATTTTTTAAATTCATTGTGGTGAGAATTTAATCATGTTTATCTCTAGATCTGGTGTCGGCTTGAATTGTTTGACTTTTGGCATTAATCTCCTAATTTAGTATAAATAAGGGTTTAATTCACATCGTTTCTCCTAGCAAGTTCAAGTGATCATAAGAGTACATTAAAAAGATCATTATAGAGCATTTCAAAGGAATTTAAAAGTAGATTATCAAGAGTTTATTGCAGCAATTCAAGATCATTCCATCATGTCTAGGGTTTAGTGCATTCATGCATGTTGTTGAGCTAAGAAAGTTGATGTAGCATTGAGTGTTGAACAAGAAAAATGAGAGGGGGAGTTTGAATAAGTGGTCAAAAATTTAAACCTTAATTCATTCACCATAACTAATCCTTGACACTTCTTAAACGATAAAACATTAAATACTAGTGCAGAACTAAAAACCATCACATAAAAAAATAATACCAGATTTATGTGGAAAACCCAATAATGGAAAAACCATGGTGAGGATTAACTCACACTATAGAGAATATCAAAACTGATTACAAGAGGCTCACTACATAAGAAATAAGGCTCACTACCAAAATAAGGACTCATTGTCTGGATTAGGACTCACTATCCAATAGGGTTAACAACCCGAAGGGATCACTACCATAGAGATACAAATAAGATAGAAGAGATATGTTACAGAGAGAAGAAAATCTCAATACAACAGAGAAATCCACCACAATTTACTCAATCACTTGCACACATGCATGAATGATAGAGTACATCTTCTGCTCACTGCATCTAGAAACTCAACATCTAGGCTTCGCATTGATCTACCACACACACATCACACGCACTCACTGATTCACATCAATCTCTCATCTATCTTCTCTATTTATTTGCACTAATCTCTCTTTCCTATTTATTCTCTCACCACTAACTCATCCTGTATTTATATCATCTTCAACTTTGAAACATATCGAAAGTTGGCTATCCAAATTCAAAGTCAAGTTAGGTTGGTGCCAAAACATCCTAAGGTGGAATTGGAATGAGGGTAATATAAACAAATGCTTCATATGGATGCATATAGATCCAACATGCTTCATATACTTTGAAGGTATTGTTCAACACAAGGTTGGTCAAACTAGTGTAAAACACATAAAAATTAAGCATGAACCTTCCAAATACAAAAATTGTCTTCAACACAATAAAAATAGCTCAACTCTAGAACCACAAGTCATAAGACTTTAACAAAGAGAAATATGGAACAACAACATTTCTCCCATACCTTAACTAGAAACATAGAAAACCATAGTTCACAACTGGTGAACATAACTTACACTGTACAATGAATCAATAGCCAAATATTTGGATATAGCAGCCTCCAACAACCATGATCAACATATCTACACCACACAAATAGAGGAGAAAAACTCATAGAAACCATCGAATACCTCCAATCTTTCATCAATATAATTTTCTCAATCTCCTCAACATATACAACCAATACACTATATCCATGACACTAATGAGAACAACTAGTTGATAACCGATTGACTAGTTGACATCAATGACAACACCTTCATGCTTTCCATTCTCGCAATAATATCCCCCTTTTTCATTGATGGAAATGCATGATGTGAAAAACTATCGAAGACACAATACAAGTTATGAATATAATTCTCAATATTTTTCTTGTAGTTTATCCCTCTTAGTAGATAGTCTTTTATAGTCTTCCTCTTTTTGTTTTTTTTCTTCTTCTTCACATGATTCCTCTCTTTGTCATATGCTTCCTCTCCCCCTTTGACATCAATGGAAAAGGTAGAATATATTTTACATTTATTTCCCCTTTGTCATTAAAAAAAAAAATACTCTCAATGACAACACGTGACACTACCTACTCCCCTTGAGAGCTATCCACCAAAATATTAGTCTAGAAGAAAGATAGATCCATAGATCCATCAGACTGATGCATCTCCATATGTATCTTAGTTCAGTAAAAGAGGGTCAATGACCCCTAACTTCTTCTGAAGATACTCAAAATCATCTTTAAGAAGAGCCTTTATAAATATATCAACAATATGATCCTTCGTTGGAACATATTAAATTTTTACTTGATTCTCCATGACCTTCTCTCTCAAGAAATGGTACTTGATAGATATATGCTTTTTCCTCAAGTTCATCATAGGATTCTTTGAAATTTTAATTGCACTTGTATTATCACAGAAGATAGAAATAGGACCATCATACACCACTGTGATATATTTCAATGTTTGTTTCATCCATAGAAATTGTGTACAACAAGATGCAACAACAATATACTCAGCTTTAGTAGTATACAAGAAGACTAAATCTACTCAACCATGCCACCAATCTACAACCTAGAAAGAATGTACCACCATTTGTACTATTTCTATCATCTATACATCCAACCCAATCTACATCTGTATAGGCACTTAGTGTGAAATCAGTATCTCTAGGATACCATAACCCATAATCTGGAGTGCCATTCAAATATCTAAATATTCTTTTAACAGTAGCAACATGCATTTCCTTAGGATTTATGGACACCAAAAAAGTAACCCTTCTACTTTTTATGTCTTGTTTGGGTACTCCTTATAATTTTTGCTTAATTGTCCCTTGATTTAATGTTGTAATGTGGATAACACATTCACATTAGGTCTTGGGCCCTAGTAAACTAAAATAATTCAAGTGGTACCTTACTTAAGAGTTGTAAAGTGTTGTAACAAAATTTCACACTTTTCTAGGGTATTATTAATATAATTCAATTAAAGAACCTCGTTTTATTATTTACCAAGCCTTATTTCAAAGTGTTGTAAAGTTTTGTAACAAAATTTCACACTTTTCTAGGCTTGTCATCAATAATTTGACCTTTCTTATGTTTTAATTAGCCCCATTTTACACTTACAGGCCATACTTAAGTGTATTTTTGAAAATAATCTCGATAAACATCATTTAAAACATTTAATTTCTAAAACCCACTTAAAATGCCTAAGTGGGACTCATTCGCCACTATGGGAGAATGAGTCCCCTTTGACACAAAAATCAAAATAATTTCAAATTTCTGGTAGGTTATTATTTTCTAAGACCTAAGGTCGGCTAATGATGTGGTATTTTCAAGAAATATTGTATAATTAATTATAAATATAATGTTTTTCAACTCATTTCATCCCTCCTAATTTTTTAATCAACCCAACAAGAAATCAAGTGATCTTGCATTCAAGCATTTTGTCTACAAGAGCATTCACGCACTTTGGAAACATTACTCGCATATCTTCAAAGTTCTACTTCAAGGGTTTGGTGAGTTGTAGCATTGCATGTTTTTCATTCATCATTCTCTTTCCATATTTCATTTCATTTCATTTTCAAGGGTTTTAGTTACCAAACTAGGGTTTGACCAAGGAAAACCCTTATTCACTAACCCTCAACAATTTCTCCCTCTCTTTGCATGTGTTTTGTAGGTCTAATTTGTAGGTTTTTCAAAGAGAAAGATTGGAAAACTTGTCAAAAAAATTTCAAAGTCATTCAAAGTTTTCAAAACCCCAAAAGAAGCTTGGAGAACACCTACAAGTCAAATTCTACAGTTTAAGATCTAGAAACTTGTAAGGAACAAAAGTACAGACCAAGAGCTACATATTTCACTTTTGAATTTCCCACAATCCTAAAGTGGACTGATCACCATTAGTGGTGTATTAATCCCACATCCAGACCCAAAATGGAGATTTTGCAATTTTGAGTACCCAGTTGTCTAAAACTTATTCCAGTAGAATCTCCCTGATATAGGACTAAGTCACCCAGCTTGGAATATGGGTCCTAATGGGCATCAACAGTGAATTCTTTAGGATTCCAAAGCTTCATTCCATTCTTTTCTAGTCTCCAGGTGTACACTTTTAATTTCATAAGTTTTTGTTATAGTTTAATTGCATTTCTACATCATTTAGAATATCATAGTGTATTTTCAATCATCTTGCATTTTCATAGTTTTGCATTAGTAGTCAATCTCTTTTATCAATTTCCAGCCTTAAGGACAATCCCATTTGATAGATTTCAATCTCATTTGTATTGGAATCTCAATGATTTGTTCTTGAGTGTGAACATTGCAAAATCATATTCCTCTTCCTTTATTCCCCTTTTCTAGTGTGGATAAAAGATGTTGTCCACTTCATTTCCATTGTACATATTTTGGTGAACCCAACTTTTGAAAATCATAATTTTGCTTTGGAGTACATTTACATCCTAGGAATAGCTTACATTAACATTGCATTGCATTTTGCATTGTTTAATTTGCATTCTAGGGTTTCTAGATTCACATTAGTAAAAAAGCTCATATAGCTTGCATTATTGCATTTCATTTCATTAAAAATCAATAAAATTCTACATTTCATATTACATTTGCATCAAAAAATATAAAAAGTATAAAAACGAATTCAAAATTTTTGAAAATTTTCAAAAAAATCACTACCTAGACTCATTCGCCACCCTAGGCCCGACTTAGTCCAGTTGCATATTTTTCACTTCATTTTTTGTCATTTAATCACCAATTTATGAGTTTATGTTTGTTGTTTCAGCATTTCAGTTTTACTTTCCAGAATTTTAGTTTTAAGCATTTCATTCTTGTTAGTTTGCATTGCATTTGCATTCACCCCTGCATTTAGAAGCCTTTGATGAGTGTTTGATGTCCTATTGCTAACACCTTAGTGAGAAGAAGTTCAAGACCTAGTTATCCCATGATAACACACTCATTGTGGATCTTGGGTTATCTAGAGCTGCCACTCCTAGTATTGACACTAGTACACTAGACATGGATAATACCCTTAACAAATATTTTCCTTTAAATAACATGCAAGCTGAAACACGAAATGATCATATCCCACAAGAAAAAATAATTCAAATTTATGAGGACTTAGCACATCTCCAACATCAAGTAAATCTTGAAAATATTTCAACTACTTCAATTCTTACCATAGAAAACATCCTTCGCATTCTTGAAAGTTAAGATGACCTGGACATTTTGAAACACATAGTTGAGATATATACAAAATATCTTCCTTCAACCTCTAGTGCTCCTCAACCACCCAACAATGTGGTAAACCAAGGAGGACCTCAAACTCCTCCTCCCTAAACCATAGCCTCAATACCTACCTACACCACTACTCAAGTCACAACAACTCTGCAACAAGTTAGTAATGTGATTGCTTCCTCGAGTATTTTTGCTAGCATCCCTAATTCCTATGTGGCTTCACATGTTCTATCTTCATCAACATTACCACCTATAAGCATTCCATTCACTTTCCCTACCACTACACACACTCCATTTCCACTTTCACTTCCATCCCATACCACTTATAATGACCCTCTTATAACAATTTTTTTCCAAACTATTTCCTCCATGCAAAAGCAAATCTCCACCATAAACCAAAATCAAAATGGCCCACCCACATATTATGTTCGAAGCAACCCATTGTCTTTGGAAATATTGTGAACACTAATGCCACAAGGAGTAGAGATGCCTAGATTTGATAAATATTGAGGGAAGGGAGATCCTTCTAACCATGTTAATGCCTACACCACCTTATGTAGTGTTTTTTTCCTTGATGATAAACTATTAGTAAAATTGGTCCCTAGGACTTTAAAAGATACTGCCTTGGAATGGTTTTCTCCTTTACCGAACAATTCAATTTGTTCATTTAATGAAATTTTTTATGCATTTATAAATCATTTCCAAGTTCATATGACACCTAAGAAGACTTGGCTGATTTGATGAGATGCAAGCAAAACGAGGAAGAAAAGATAACTGATTTTATCTCACACTATCAATCACTTTATTCCCAAATCGATGTCAAGATCCCTGACCCACACCTTCAAAATATGTTTATAGAAAACTTGCAAACTAAACTTTAGGATAAACTAACCATGATGAAATTCCCATCCTTCATGCACTTGTCTACCACCCTTTGTAATTATCAAAATTTGGTTAGTAGTCGAGACACAAGATCCACTTCTAGCCGAATTGAGAAATCTGAGCTTTCCAACCAAAACAATTCCCAACCATTTATAAAGAAAAACAAAGGGTTCCTTCAATTCAATCCTCCTTAGCCTACACATCAAAATGCGAATAACCAAATAGCAGCTCTTAAAAACCCGATGCCCTTTAGTTATGGAGATCCAAAAAGATAATTCACACCCTTAATTGACACCTTTCATAACACAATGTCCCAACTTTCACAACAACAAATTATTACCTTGGCTGCCATCAAAGCACCCAATCCTACTAAGCCTTTACCTCTAAAATTTAAATGCAATGCTCATTGCCATTATCATCGACAAAATGGATATGGCACAAAACATTGTAGGCATCTTAAACATCTTGTGCAAGACCTCATTGATTCTGATCATCTATCCATTGCAGGTGTTAATGAGTAACGTAATAAGTCTGTTACCCCTCCAAACCAAAACTTGCAAATTTTCACTGATCCAATGCCCAAATATGATATTTCATTAGTCAAAGCTAGTGAAACTACAAAGAATAATGTGATGAATGTTGATAGAGATGATGAACATCATGATCCTATCCCACATGTTACCCATGTTAATCCTATGGATGAAATGGTAGGTATGATAGGAATTATCCCTCGTAAGGGCCAACCTAAGAGATCTCTTGATATTTCCTTCTCCTCTAAGGATATAATTAAACATCTACCTAATGGTCCTATCTACATAGCTGGCCATATCTATGGCAAGCCCACTAATGGGATACTAATAGATCCCACTTGTGGAGAGAATCTGATCACCGTGGAATTTTTTGTATTGCATGAACTTTATCAAGATGACTATGATAAACTTAAAGTATGGATCAAGATGCATAATGGTTTCACTTGCCGTACAATAGGATTGATCACCCTACAATTATAAATAGGACCAAAAACATTAGATTTCATATTCTCCATCATCCCATAGTCAGACTAGCTTCATTTGAGGCTAACAAATTCATGGCTTCGTTCAATGAAAGTTGTCCCTTCGGTTGTTAAAAAATTATTAAAGTTTCCCTTTGACAATGAAATATTTACTGTCCACCATAGCATATTTAACCCCTTTTCTTCCAAAGTAAACTTTTCCTTAGAATCCTTTTGGCCCGAGCCCATGGAACCTATAACACCACGACAAGACTTCTATTTCATCGCTTACCAAAAATTCAAAGTAGTGAAAATAGCATAATTATCTCTTCAACACATGCGAATGTATACCTCTAACACTCCCATCATAGAAAAAACCATGCTTCAACCTAAACAAGAATCAAACAACCAAGATCAACCAACACTAGAAACTTCACCTACATCATCCAAAAGACCAAGAGACAATGAAAGTAACTTTATCATGCCTCCTCAAATAAAACAAGTTTACAAAGCGAAAGAAAAAGTGGATGACCAACCTCCTATGGTTCCTTCCATTCCTCCCCTTAGGAAAGAAAATCAACCTATGGCTGATCAACCCACTCTTTCAAAAACACAACTTGATAATAAAACCAAAAGAAACGTAGGTGCTAGAGAGCATAGGCATAGACGTTGTGCTCTTGCTCACAAGTTACATGAAGAATTAAACAAATCAAATCAAAATCCACATTTGACTGAAACAATGCATGATGAACCTCTTCCCCAACCAAAATAAAATGATCCAATACAAAAATTAAAAAAAAGAGTTACACTCTTCATTGGACATTATCATTCATCCTCCTATTGTGATTAATTTGAATGATGATGATGAGATCGCTAAAATTAATGAAGAGGTAAATAATGACTTGAACACATTGTTTTCCTCTTCCATGAGCTTAAATGAGAAATATCCTATATAGAGTGATGAATCTGACACTTCTCTTAGTTCGACACTTTCTATTGTCCCTTTAGCTAGCCATACGCCTCCTGAATATCATGAACATGATTGGGAGGTGGATGACTTGCTTAATGTTTGACTCACATTTTCCTTACTATTCTTTTGCATTTTATTTTTCTCTTGTGTGCTTGCATTTGTGTAATGTGATCCCTTCTGATGTTATGTTTGATGTTCTCTCTCTTTGTGGCATTCCTCTATTTGTACCTTCATTCTTCTCTATGTCGTGTATCACTTTTGCCTTTTTATTTTTATCTTTTTCTTGTGTTTTCCTTTTGGGGATGACAGAAGGCATTGAGACAGCCTATGCCTCTTTATTTCTTTTACCTTTATTTCTTATCTTTTTTTTTCATTTTGTCTTTTGTTTTGCTTTTGGGGATGACACAAGGCATTGAGACATTTGTGTCTCCTTCATGTTGACCCAAACACCTTCCTTTTTCCTTTTCTTTTCTTTTCTTTTGTCTTGTGTGTTACTTTTGGGGATGACGCAAAGCATCAAGGCACCCTATGTCTCTTCCATGTTTACCCAAAATATTTTTTTTTCAAGTTTTCACTCTCTTTGTGTCATTCTTCCAATTCTATGTATTTGGGGGATGATGATAGTTCCAATCTCTCTAGAAAACATTGCAAAAGACAACATGCTAACCCCAAATCCATAGACCCCTTATGTGTTTGGTGTTTTTGGGGACAACCCCTCCCTTTTCCTTTTCATTTCTCTCACATTACATAGCCTTACTCGAAAACATATGACTTGGCATAGGACTTTCCAAGTTGGCTCTCTTATCTTTCTTTTTTGCATTTTTCATTGGCTATTTTAAAGTAATTTTTGACAGTATGGTGTGTAGCATTTCCTTTAAAGTGGGGGCATACATTGGGATTATTCTAATGTAGGAGCATCCAACGGTGTAGGGAAATCTCGTATCACCCAAAAAAATTGTTTTCTTTGTTTTCTTTATTTTTTTGAGTCCCATGATGGCACTTAAGGGGTATAAGACTATCAAGTGTCAAAAATTGTGAAAAATGGGCACTTACTATTTTTTAGTAAGTTGACCAAAACAGGATCGTATGGATGTGAACATTTACCCCAAGGAGCAAAGATGAAAATAATTTCTGGTCATGAAAGAATCACCTCAATACCCTGCATGATTTGGGAGCAATTAAATTTTTCATCTCGAAAAATTTCTCTAATGCAGCATTAAATTCAGATATAAAACTTTAGAGGCCCCAAAATACCTCAAAAGATGGCCGAACCAACTTATCGTGGGTTTGCATATTGTAGATCTTATTGAGATCTTTCCAATGATATGCAACAATAGAAAATCAGACACCCAAATCAAAAGTTATGGCTCCACGAAGTTGGTCATCTAAAAAGTGAATTTCATAAAAAATTCTTCCTAGGCCAAAAATCAAATGGCAGGACTTTTGGCACCAAAACAAAAGGGGAAATTTGAACTTGTAGACATGTAAAATATACAGATTCATCCTAGTCACCTGATCCTAATTCACTAACACCAGTTCTTAATCATCTCCTTTACAAACCATTTAATCAAATAATCTTTATTTGATTAAAGTCATCATATTTTATCTCTTAATTAAAAAAATCAATTTTATCTCATTAAGTCATTATTTTTTATTAACTAGATAAATCATTTTGTTTAATTAATCCTAATGTCCCTCTTTTAATTAATTAATTCATTTTATTTAATTAAGTTATAAAGTCATCTCTTTTAAATTAAATAAATTAATCTTTATTTGGTTTAAGTATAACACCATCCTCTTTTCTTTTTTTTTTAGACTGCAGGAATCGGGTAGCACGACCCCCTATAAACTGCAGTGCGCCTGGTAAACTTTTTTAACGTGACCGGTGGCGCTGGCGCGACACGCCCTCCGGTACCACGGGACGGGGGAGACTAGAACTCGTGACCAGCAGAGCCGCAACGGAATTACTTAGCCAACCAAGTTAGGGCCCCCGCCCAACACCATCCTCTTTAATTAAATAAATCAAACTTTATTTAATTAAATCAATATTCATATTCCTCTCATTTTGATTTAGTTAAATCCAAATATCTAAGTCAGAATGTCAAATCAACTAATCTTCATTTAAATTAGTCAAATCATGATTAATCCTAATACTAATCTCTCAAATCCTCTAGATTTTGCAACTTGCACATGGAAATAAATTTAATTCATTTATAAAATCTCCCATTTTCATTCAAAAAGGCATCAAGTTGGAATATTCCTCAAATTTGAAAATTTCCCTCCCAAAGGACTTGTCCATCCAACAAGGCATTAAAGGCCTCTTACATGTCTTTTTTCTTGACCCAAGTGGCATTAACTCTCCTTTCTTCTCCCTCCAACATGTCACTTCTCCAATTTCAAATATCCACCTAATAGTATTTACGTGCACATTCATCAAAATGTGCTCCACCTCTATCCACCCACATGTTGACAAGTGGCATTTTTCTATTGGTTGATGTTTTGTCCCATATTCATACCTTTTGATCATTCTTCCATCTTTCTCTTCTATAAATAGAAGGCTTTTTTAGTAATGTTGAATCCACAACTTCATGCAACATTATTATCTTCATGTTTTGAGCAATTTCATCCATTCTCATCCAAGTTTCATAGTTTTCATCAATTTCATAGCTAGGTTATGGAAAATTTTATCAAGGAGCTCCATTTATCATCATCAAGATTGCAAGGAATTGGGAAAGAGCTATTTTCCACATCAAAATAGCACTAATTCCCCCATGGGATTGAGAGTTTGAGCATTTGAATAAGATTTAGTTTGCTCTATTTGTGTTATTTATCTTATTTCTTGTTCTTTATGTTTCAAATGAATCTTATGGGGAATGATGGTTTTGATTTTCATAATGGACTAATATTGTTTTGTTTGTTTGTGTTTGTGTGGGTCTAGAATCACCATTCACAGAACTTTCTAGAACATTCTATGATGGTTATTGGGGAAAATAAAAAGGGTTAAGTTGGGGTTATAGGTGGCTTGATAGTGTAGATTGTGGCTTTGAATAGTAGATTTTCTTTTTAGAGTTGATTTTGTTGTAATGAATCAAGCCCATGAGGCTGTAGCATGTAAGCTTTGAATGTGTAATTTCATTTTCTGAAAATGATTGAAAGTGCATCATTTTTTTGTTTCACATCTTCTGTGTTGGTATCTGTTGTTGATATTTTTGTGGGTTTTGGGTGGTGTGGCCCTCATCAAGTGGTATTAGAGTAAGATTTCCTAAGCTTGTAATAGAGTGTCGAATGTGAGGTAGTTATAGTAGGACCTATGAGTGTGGGTTGAGTTCAAAATGCCTCCAATAATTTCCTAGTATGGTAGAGGTAGAGGCCGAGGTGGTGGAAGAGATCCACCTAGAGATGAAATAAGAGCCCTTAGAAGGAAATTAGAAAAACCTTGCAACAAGATGTTCGAAGAAGAGATGTGCAACAAGACAAAGATGATAGTGAAGATGAAACATAAGAGGAAATAGAAGAGGAAGAGTAGGATCCAATGGATCCTGGAGAAAAAAGATTGTTGTGAGCGATCTCAAGCATTGGGAAGAGACCTAAAATGGAGGTTTCAAATTTTAGTGGAAATCTTAATCCTAAAGAATTGATTGATTGGATCAATGACATGGAGGAATTTTTCAAGTTTGAGGAGATTGAAGATCCTCACAGAGTGAGGTTTGCAAAGAAAAAATTGAGAGGTCACACAAGTATATGGTGGAAAGAGGTCTATTTGGAAAGAGGAAGACAAGGGAAAGATAAAATTTCCAGATGGGATAGAATGGTGTCAAAATTAAAGAAACAATTTATTCCAATCGATTACAAATTGGAGCTGCTATGGAAGATGTAGAGCTTGAGGCAAGGGACAAGGACGGTGAAACAATACATAGAGGAATTTCATAAGGTCCTAATTTGGATCAGACATTTTGAGGAGAATAAAGAGAAAGTTGCTCATTATATTAATGGGCTAAAGTGGAGCATATAGGAAGAACTGGCACTAGTAAGAATGACCACCATTGAGGATGCTTATCATTTTCTCTAAAGGTTGATGAATGACTGAACAAGAGGTTTGAGAATAAATAACAAGGTGGAGGCCATGGAGGAAAGACTAGTGGACAATCATATGGAGGTTGAAATGAAGATCAAAAGAAGGTTGAAGGCTCCAGTAGTGGAAAATACTAGAAAGGAGATAACACCTATCGTCCTTGTGATTAGAATAATGGAGACCAAAGAGGAAGTGGAAGATTTGGACGAGGACCGGGAAGAGGAGGTTTCTTTGGAACATAATTCTAGTGTGGAGAAGAAGGACATAGAGCCTATGAGTGTCCTCATTATCAAGGAAGGAAAAATACAATACCCAAAGGTAATGCATGAATTGTACATGTTCATGAAGATGTTCAGTCTTCACATTCTGAGGATGCAGAAAGAGGAGAGGTTCTTGTTACTAGAAGAGCCTTGTTGAATGAGGAGAATGATCAAACTTATAGGAAGAATTTGTTTTGCACTAGATATAAGTGTGAAGGTAAAGTTTACAATGTTATTATTAATGGGGGTAGTACTGATAACCTTGTTTTAGAAGAAATGGTTAGTAAGTTGTGGTTGGAGCTCAAAAAAGGCATCTGAATCCATACCAGATTGTTGGGTTACAGAAGGACCATTGATGCAGAGTTAGAGGATTCACAATTCAACTCAATAATAACATATTTTGCAACAATGGGCTTCAACTCATACACCTATCCTTCAAGGAAAATTACATTCACAAATTCTTGTTTGAAGACACCAAATCTAAGAACATGGCTATAATATTCTTTTTATTCCTCAAAACATGATCTGATTTAATAGATCTATAACAGATGCTTTGAATGCTTAATTATAATGGGAAAGTGATTAATTAAAATTTGACTCTTAACAAAATTAAATTAATTAAATTACAAAGAGATTAAAGAAAGAATAGAATGAGAGAGAAAGAGAATGCAAATGGAATTGATAACGGAGTTCGCCATTTAAAATGACTATGTCTCTGGGCCCCTCTCCAATGAGTGGACTGATCCAATTATTCCTCCAGAAATTCAGTTACATTCTTCGACAGAACCTCCTCTTAGTTACAAAGAAATTCTCAATTGCACTTCCAAAGTGCGTGGAAACAAACTTCTCCAAAAGCACGGAAATACAATAGTTTCTCCAAGGAAAGCAACTCTCACACTTACAAAGTTCTTCCAAAATCACTTACTTCACACGCCCCATTCTACCCCTTTTTATATTACATTTTATGCCAAAATTGGTGTAAAACCAATTAACTACCCAATCTCCCTTACATAGAAAAAAATTCAATAATATCCTCTAATAATTTTTGGAAGGATAATATCCCCTCAAAATAATTCTCTTTCCATTTGAATGGTTACGAATGGATTTATTCTCTATTATTTAGGGAATATTTTATGTAAATTTTTATTTGACCCCTTAATTTAGGAATACTATTCCTAATATTTTCGTGTAAAGGAAAATATTCTAGGCCTCTAAAAATATGGGATAATTTAGGCCTCTAGGAAAAAGGGATTTAGCCTTATTCTAAGGCTTTGAAAAAGCAATTAAATATTTTAGAGAAAATGGTGGGTGGTGATACCATTATCCTCTCCTCCTTTTAAGTTTTTCCCCTAAAGGAAAGGGAGACTTCCCATATAAGGTGGGCTACCCCCTATTCCTTAGGTGGCAACCCCCTTTAATAGGTGGTGCCCACTTTAAAGATTTTTTTTTTATATATATATTAATTTTTATATATTTTTTTCCTTTTTTCTTTTTAACGCTTTTATGTTATTCTAACAATAATATTTTCATGGGATGCCATGTGTCAGGGGCTGATTAGTTGTTGAGCTGACTGGGCGCTGATGTCATCGAGGCAATTTTTACCAATCTTTGACTTTTCGTAACTTCACCATATGGACTCCGTTTTCTGTGAAACGAACTTTGTCGGAATCATGATGATGAGCACTATGAAATGGTGTTGACTTTGACTAGTTTTGATGACTTTGGTTTTTTCCCTTTTTTTGGCCTGGGTTTGGGAGTTGACTAGAAGTTGACCATAAATATCTTGAGCTCTAGGACTCCGATTGACTCCATTCAAGTTGTGTTGGAGTCAGGATCTCGAGCACTTTTTAACGATGCCAAACTAGAGAAAAATGGAGAATTTAAAAATTTGATAAAAAATCCTCCAGATCAGTCCTCCCCATTGGAGAGCTTTTGGACCTCCGAAATTTGGTTACTTGAAAAGTAAGTGAGGGTAAATTTCCCTCACTTTACCAATCTCCATCCACTTTTCCTTGCTTGGATGCATCCCCTTTAGCCCCACTCATAGGTATTCAACTGCTTCTCTTCATGAAGTCCTGGTGTGCCTGCCGAGGATGACATCTTCAAGCAACTCTGACATGTACTCTGGTGAAAGGTCATCAACGGATGGAACTTGCACTTTAGCCTCCTCATCTAGTATCACTGGAGGTTCGTACAACTTCAAGTTCTCAACATTGATTACCGAGTAAATCTGCATGTATGGAGGAAGATTAAGGCGAAAGGCATTGGTTCCAATCTTTTCCAGAATCTTGAATGGACCATATCTGATTGGCTTGAGCTTCCTTCCTTCTCCTTGCATTCTTTCCTTGCTTATATGTAACCAAACATGGTCACCGACTTGGAAATGGTGGTCGATGTGATGTTCATCATGCCGAGCCTTGTATTTGGCTTGGCTCTTTTCCAACTATGCTTCTACTGCCTGATGAATTGCTTGGAATTTTTGGATGAACTTCAAAGCCTTCTCTGAATCATCGCATCCATCTTCAACATCATCCTTGCCAAAATAAAAATCCATCGGTGTCTTGGGAACATAACCGAAATAAGTCTCGAAAGGAGACCTCTTTGTAGAAGAATGAGCTACATGGTTATAGGCATGCTGCACATAATGAAGACTTTCATCCCACAACTTAGGATGTTTGCTGCAATATCCTTTGAGTAGATGCACAACTGTTCTGTTAACTACCTCCATTTTTCCATCAGTTTGTGGATGGAAGGCTGTACTCTTTTTTAGTTTAGTATCCATAAGTCCCCATAAGACTGACCAAAACTCCCCAAGGAATCAAGAATCTCGACCTGATACAATGGAAGTGGGTAACCCAAAGTGAACCCATACAAATTGAAAATGCATATGAGTTGTCAATTCAGCAGTGACTTGCTTTTTACATGGCATAAGAATACACATCTTGCTGAACCGATCAACTACTACATACAAATAGTCATGCCCTTTCCTAGACATAGGTAACCCCCCAACAAAATCCATAGAAACACTTTCCCATGGACGGGATGGTACAAGTAAAGGTGTGTACAACCCCAATTTCCTATTACATGGTTTTCTAGTTGCACACATCACACATCCCTTAATATATTTTGTTACAATTTCCTGCATTCGAGGCCAGCAGCAATATTTTTGTAGTTGTGCTAAAGTTTTACTAACCCTAAATTTCCTGCAATTAGCGATGTGTGTGCCTCTCTGATTACATGTGCTTGTTCATTCTTTGGAATGCATAATTTCCCTAAGTGATACAAGAGTTTATCATGCACACAGTAATCATTTTCTTCTACTTGTTTTCCTTAGATTAGAACTGCATAGATATCCTTAAAATTTTCATCAGTAGCATATTGTTCTTCAAAACTTGCATGCATCATAGAACTATTTTTAAGGATTATCAAAGCATTAGAAACTAGAGGTCTAGAGAGCGTGTCTGCTGCTTTATTATGGGTACCTTTCTTGTACTTAATTACTAAGTGAAATTGTTGAAGAAAACCCATCCACTTGAAGTACCTACTTTGTTGCAGCTTAGTTTGTGATTGCAGATATTGCAATGGATGGTGATCTGTATGGGTTATTGTTTCCTTCCCCATTAAGTAGTTTTTCCATTTTTAAACACTATGAACTAATGCATAAAGTTCCTTATCATAAGTAGGATAGTTAATGACTGCACCTGAAAAGGTTTCAGAGTGATAGCAGATTGGCTTACCTCCTTGTATTAGCACTGCTCCCATGGAAAATCCACTTGCATCTGTTTCAATTTCAAACAGTTGGTGTAAATCTTATAAAGCCAAAATTGGTGATGTGCTCAACTTCTCCTTCAAAGTGTTGAAGGCCTTCTATTGTGAACCTCCCCACTGAAAAGTTCTCTTTGTACTGGTCAATGAGTGCAATGGTGATGCAATGTAAGAGAAGTTTGCAATGAACTTTCTCCAGTACTGGACTACACCTAAGAAACTTCTGACTTCAGTAACTGTACTTGGCTTAGGCCATTTTACAATAACTTTGAGCTTCACAGGGTCTACTTTCAATTGGCCACCTCCTATGACATAGCCTAAGTACACTAAGGATGTCTTAGTGAATTCGCATTTAGACATCTTTACAAAGAGTTTTTCTTTTCTCAATACATCAAAAACTTTTTTTACATGACTTACATGATCTTCCCAAGTTTGACTGAATACAAGAATATCATCTAAATACACTATGACAAAATCATCAATAAAAGGATGAAAAAAATTATTCATGACTCTCATAAATGTAGCTGGTGCATTGCAAAGCCAGAAGGGCATGACCAACCACTTGAATAGTCCTTGTTTTGTCTTAAATGCAGTTTTCCAAATGTCATCTTCTGCAATTCTTATCTGATTATATCCGCTATGCAAGTCTAACTTAGAGAAATAAACTGCATGTTTTAACTGATCAAGTAAATCATCATTACGGGGAAGAGGATACCTGTTCTTTACCATTATCTTGTTCAAGGCTCGATAGTCAATGCACATTCTCCAAGACCCATCCTTCTTTGGAACCAACACAATTGGAGAACCACAAGGAGATGTACTAGGACATATGACTCCTTTTTCCACCAACTCCTAAACTTTCTTTTTGATTTCCTCATTCTGCAAAACTGACAAATGGTACATGCCGATGTTTGGAAGAGGCCCATCCTATTGTAGATGAAGTTCATGTTCTATCTTTCTCCTAGGTGGCAACCCCTTTGGTTCCTGAAATAAGTCTTCATAAGTAGAAACTATTTTGACCATCTCAGTTTTACGCTTTGGATCACACCCCTTAAATGCTTAAGCTTTTTCATCCTCTTGAGATTTTACAAGCATTAATACAAAGTTCTTACTAGAATTGATCAACCTTTTCATTTGACCAGCTTTGACTAGTGCAAGATTAGTCTTAACTTTGTGTGCACGTACAATATATTCTATCCCATCCTTAAAAAGATGATACTTATTCTCCCCCCAATAGAAAATTGCTTTTCTATCATACAGATAAGGACTCCCTAACACAAGCCCACAAATATCCAAAGGGACAACATCTACTTCTACCTCATCAACAAAGTTTGCAGTGATAGCAAATTTCAATTTACATTGTTTTGTTACTTGCAGTTGAGCATCATTGCAAACCCATCCAATTTGATATGGCTTTGGATGAGGTGTTGTAGTTAAATGGAGTTTCTTTACCACCTCTTTAGTTATTAAGTTGACTTGAGAACCCGTATCAAACAGTGTGTCAATCTTAGTGTGCTTAGATACAACTCAAATATGAAACAATTCATTTTGTTGTTTAGCAACTTTAGGAGGAGTTGATACTTTACTTGTACTTGCACTATGTATACTTGCATTAGAAATATTTGTATTAGTAGAGAGAGTTATACTTTTAACTTTACCTTGGATCCCGGTAGCAGCAATCTTTGTCTCATCTCCGGAATCAAATCCAAGATCTCGTTGAATCATTGTAGTAGTCTTTTGCTTGCCTTTATTTCCTCCGTATCTTTTTGGCCTTAGTTTTGGGTGCAGCTTCCAGCACTTTGAATCATCATGCCCCTCTTTCTTACAATGGGAGCATGTGGGCTTATCACCCTCCTTCTTAACTGTAGCTGTCTTTTTCCCTTTGCCTTTATCTTTACTTTTACCCTTAAACTTCCCCTCAAACTTAGATGGTTTATTTGAGAAATTATCACTGAAAGTGCTCTTACCCCTTGACTCTAAATGAGTGGCTTGGACTGATCCTTCATCCAAATTATTAGGACTCAACATTAGAATGGTATGTCTTAGGTAAGAATGCAAACCACCTATGTACTTCAGTAGTGTATCTTGAGTATACAAAGGAACACGTAATACAATAGCTCGTTTTCTAAACTCATGGGTGTAATCTTGGACAGAATGACCCTTAGCTTGCCTAAAGGTTTTCTAATTCATTGTTAATTGTTGCATATAACCTAAAGGATAGAATTTTTTTTTAAGGGCAGCAACAAATTCCATCCAAGTCATATTAACCTTACCATGGCGAGCAATTTCCTCTCGAGTTCTACTCTCCCACCAAGTGAGAGTTGTACCTCCCAATCGGAGAGTGGCTAACTGGATCATAGAAGCATCTTTTGTTAGGTATTCAATCCTACAATATACTTCTACTTGTTGGATCCAATCATCTAACTTTTTAGGATTTAACTCACCACCATACTTAGGTAATTCAAATTTTACACCCAGTTTAATAATAGGCTTTGACTTGATCTTAAATGGATTATTAGTTGGAGAAGAAGAAAAGGGAGAAGAAGAAGATGAAGAAGATGAAGAAGGAGAAGATGGGGTAGATGGAGGATAAACTAGAATTTTTTCACCATCTTCAGATTGCTTCTTCTTGTCTTTATGATCCTTAGAATCTTCCTTCTCTGAGGAATCTCCTTTCTTTTTCTCACACTTCTTCTTATCTGCATAAAGCTCTCCAACCATTGCTCTCATCTCAAGGAAGGCTTCCTGAAAAGACTTATCATCAAGCTCAGGCTCAGTACTTTTCTCAGCTTCAGTTCCTTCCATCTTTGGCAAGGTTCTTCTTTTGCCAATCTCAGGATTATATTCTTCAAGCTCTCCTTCGCCTTTCTGAAGCTTAGAGTGTGTTAGCATTTAAACCTGCAATCTTAGCCAAACACGGCTCTGATACCAAATTTGATTTGATTTAATGGATCTATGATAGATTCTTTGAATGCTTAATTATAATCAGAAAGTGATTAATTAAAATTTAACTCTTAACAAAATTAAATTAACTAAATTACAAAGAGATTAAAGAAAGAACAAAATGAGAGAGAGAAAGAGAATGCAAATGGAATTGATAACGGAGTTCACCATTTAAAATGACTACGTCTCCGGGCTCCTCTCCAATGAGTGGACCGATCCAATTATTCCTCCAAAAATTTGATTACATTCTTCAGCAAAACCTCCTCTTAGTTACAAAGAAATTCTCAATTGCACTTCTAAAGTGCGTGGAAACAAACTTCTCCAAAAGCACGGAAATACAATAATTTCTCCAAGGAAAGCAACTCTCACACTTACAAAGTTCTTCCAAAATCACTTACTTCACACCCCCCATTCTACCCCTTTTTATATTACATTTTATGCCAAAATTGGTGTAAAACCAATTAACTACCCAATCTCCCTTACATAGAAAAAAATTCAATAATATCCTCCTTTAATAATTTTTGGAAGGATAATATCCCCTCAAAATAATTCTCTTTCCATTTGAATGGTTACGAATGGATTTATTCTCTATTATTTAGGGAATATTTTATGTAAGGTTTTATTTGGCCCCTTAATTTAGGAATACTATTCCTAATATTTTCATGTAATGGAAAATATTCTAGGCCTCTAAAAATATGGGATAATTTAGGCCTCTAGGAAAAAGGGATTTAGCCTTATTCTAAGGCTTTGAAAAAGAAATTAAATCTTTTAGAGAAAATGGTGGGTGGTGATCCCATTAACCTCTCCTCCTTTTAAGTTTTTCCCCTAAAGGCAAGGGAGACTTCCCATATAAGGTGGGCTACCCCCTATTCCTTAGGTGGCATCCCCCTTTAATAGGTGGTGCCCACTTTATAGATTTTTTTTATATATTTTTTTCCTTTTTTTCTTTTTAACGCTTTTATATTATTCCAACAATAATATTTTCATGGAATGCCATGTCTCAGGGGCTGATTGGTTGTTGAGCTGACTAGGTGCTAACGTCATCGAGGCAATTTTGACCAATCTTTGACCTTTTGTAACTTCGCCATATGGACTCCATTTTCCATGAAACAAACTTTCTCATAATCGTGACAATGAGCACTATGAAATGGTGTTGACTTTGACTAGTTTTGATTTTAATTTTTGCCCCTTTTTTTGGCCTGGGTTTGGGAGTTGACCAGAAGTTTGACCATAAATATCTTGAGCTCTGGGACTCTGATTGACTTCGTTCAAGTTTTGTTGGAGTGAGGATCTCGAGCACTTTTTAACAATGCCAAAACTGGAGAAAAATGGGGAATTTCAAAATTTGACAAAAAATCCTCCAGATCAAAACACCTTAGGCAACATTTTAAAAAACCATCTCAAACATGAGAACTCTCCAAAAAATAGATTGTCTTAATTCAGTAACTAGGCCTTTAGATCCCAACTATAGACAAATTTACATTTCTAAGTCCACCCCTCTTTTATAATACTACAAACAAGTGTAAAAGGGTCTACAAAACCATCAGGAAGCTTCACCGAACCTTTTTTCTTGTTATTTTAACAAACTCTCCTATTGAACCTGCACTTTTAACTCCAAACATGACTGTCACAACTTTGTCCAATAGGACAGTCACAAATAAGGGCCTCCAATATAAAAATTCCCCAAACCAAATTTAGGAAAAGGACTAAAATTCAACCTAACAACCTTTTAGAACAATACAACTCATGAAGGATTCATATTCCATGATCAAACTCATCAAATCACCACTGTGCACTGTGATTTTCCAGATTTTTCCTAAATTGCAGACCTAGGGCTTCATGAAATCTGCCCAAGACCACCTTTCCACGCTCTATAGCTTTGAAATATTAAAGAATACTTTCAAAACTCCCTACAAACCAAATTTCAGGAGATTCCATAAGATAAATGAAGAGAAACATAATTTCTTTTGTATACAAACCCCAAAACTCTATATTCAAGACAATTTTTAGAAATGGGATTGTTTGCCCCTTTAAAAGGAATTATGAAAATTACTGGTAAAAATAAATTTTGTCCCCAACATCAATATCCTTCCATCCATACAATTTTTAGGTTCGTATAGGTCCGTATGTGGCCGTACTAATGTGTTTTCTGACTGCAATTTCAGAAAAAACATTTTTCAGAATTGGCTGCCTTCACCAAAATAAACATAACTTTCTTAAAACATCATGGATTTGAGTGAAACAAAAAGGAAATTAAATTATACTCTAAGAACTATCATTCCACATGACTTCCCCATAGAAATATATCCGTACAATACTGTACAAGAGCCTGCAATTGCACTTTACCAGTTAGAAATTAAAAAAATAGAGTTTATTCATGATTTTCTCTTTACAATGCCAACTCCACCCTTGACTCGACCTATGTGACGCTTATTTATACATAAAATACTAAAAATAACTCATAAAAATCCACAAAAAATGATATAACTGACTCAAATCACCTTGACTTGTCAATTTTTCCCCATTTTGCATTTTTGGCAATTTTTCCAACTTTGAACATTATTCGATAATGCCTTAAAACATGACTTCCTACAACTCCAAATGACCTCAAAATATCAAAAATGGATCAATAGGCCTTATTACAACATTAAGAAATAAAAATGGAGAAAATGACTCAATATGGCCTCATGGAGGCATGTGATCAAACAGGTGCTCCTTCACCAACCATAAAGCCTTGGTAAATGAACAATGTCTGGTAAGTTCAAGATTGGTAATTACCATGATGAGGTATTATGTGATATTATGCCTATGAATATTTTTCATGTGTTGTTAGATTGAATGTGGCAGTTTGATCGATGAGAAATACATGATGGACATGCCAACACCTATTCTTTGACAAAGGATGGAGTTCATCATAAGTTGAAGCCCTTGAAAGAGGTAGAGGAAAAGGTATGCAGTAATGAAAGAATTGTTTTGGTTAATGGAAGAAGGTTCCTAAAAGGTATGAAGAATGAGCATATTTGTTTTGCATTGATCCCTAGAGTTGATAAAGAAGATACTACTGAGGTACCTACATAGAGGTTTTAACAAGGGAGAAAAACCAAGACACAAAAAAAGATGCAAACAACCAAAGAAATTTTATTATTGTTCAGCAAGGAAATTCTTACATGCAGCAGATCTCAAATCCTCGAGATCTGCAATACATGCCAATTATAGAAAACCTAAAAAAGCTATAGAAAAACATGGGTCAATGAGTTTGACTCTAAAACTACATGGTTGAATCCTGATAGCAATATCATAATTCCCCTCTCACAGCATGCGAACTCTCTTTTCCCAAAAAGCCCCCCAAAAATCAGAAACAAGCCCATAAATAGCCCCTTTCCTATTTGGAGCTAAAAGAACATTTGAGATATGAGTTTTGGTGGTTTGGTGCCAAAAATTATAATTTGAAATTCAAAAATTGAGTCCTGATTCAAAAATTGACAATTTTCCAAAAATCGGCCAGCTTCTGGAAGCCATAACTTTTGATCCAGGACTCCGTTTTTTGAACCGTTTGAAACGTCGAAAGGTTCTTAGAGTGAAAAATGTGCTAAGAACCTGCTCCATTAGTTTCAATGATTTATATGCCTGTACACGACCGTTTAGTGCCTCAAATTGGACTCAAAAGGTTTTTCAGGGCAAAAAGAAGAAACTAAAACTTGAATAACTTTACAACCGTGAATGATCTTGACCTGATTCTTTCACCAAAGTGCTTATTTTTCCATCCTGAATCTTCCCATAAATTTTTTTCTTCTCATGCTTTCAAATTCACACTTGCTAAAAATAGCAGTTAAGCAGAAAAAGCAGAAAAGAAGTTCTGAAAGTTGGGAACTCTTATTTGATGAAAAGGGTATCTAGAAATACAAAAAAATCTACAAAAATAAAACAAAAGAAACATAAATGGAAAGCATAATTTTGGGTGATGAAAGATTTCCCTCACACCACTGGATGCTCATGCATCAGCACCTAGGGTAATTTGAAAAGTGACCCCATCACGTCTCAGATGGCTGAGGAAAACCTAAACAGTCAACCTCTTCCTTAGATAGCCAGGATAAATCTTCCATAGGCCTTCCTCTCCAGTTCACTAGGTATTCTTCATACTACCTATTTCTGGTACTCCTTTCCACATGGCTATCTAAGATTTCTTTAATCTTCTCCTTCTCTGAAGTAGGTGCTGAAACTCCACATTGTTCCATTGTTCGTACTTCCTCTGTGCCACCTTCATGATACTCTATCAAATCTAAAATATTGAACATAGGGGAAATGTTGACTCCATCCGAAAACTCTACCTCATATGCATTCCCTGAATCATGCCTCTTCAAAATTTTACAGGGACTGAAATTCTTCATCTTCAATTTGCTATAAGTTCCCACGAGAAACCATTCTTTTCTCAAGTGGACCATCACTTCATCACCAATCTGAAACTCCTTATACCTCCTCTTCTCATTTTCCTTAGCCTTATACTGCATATTCATCTTGTTAGTATGTTCTCTTACCTTCTCATGTATATTCTTGATGTGCTCTACAAAGTCTTCAGCTTTGAAACTTGTCTTCTTCTCTTGGTCCATCTTCCTCAATTTTGGAGTAGTCCAGGGACTACCTCCATACATAATCTAGAATGGTGATCTACCAGTGCTTCTGTTGACAGAATTGTCATAAGAAAATTTTTTCTGGGGTAAGATCAAGTCCCATCCCTTGGGTTTATCTCCTACCAAGCATCTCAGTAGGTTACCCAAACTTCTATTCAGAACCTCAGTCTGCCCATCAATTTGTGGATGGTGTGTAGAACTAAACTTCAACTCTATTTTCAACTTCTTCCATAAGGTCCTCCAACAAATTTTGTGTCACAATCTGAGACTATACTCTTTGGAAGACAATGTAGCCTCACCACCTCTCTAAAGAACAAGTCAGAAATGTGGACTACATCATGGGTCTTCTAGCATGGGATGAAATGTGCCATCTTTGAAAACATGTCAACTACCACAAATGTTGAATCATTCCCTCTCTATGTCCTTAGCAAGCCAAGAACAAATTCCATACTTACATCCTCCCACGGGCTCTCTGGTATAGGTAAGGGCTCATACAACCCAGTATTATGGCTCAATCCTTTAGCCATCTGACATACCCTACAACTTTGTACAAACTTCTTCACATCATGTGATAATTGAGGCCAATAACAATGCTCACTAATAATGACAATGGTCTTATCCCGACCAAAATGTCCTGCCATTCCTCCACTATGCCTCTCCTTTACCAGGTTCTTCCTCATGGAACTCCTTAGAATACACAATTGACTTCCCTTAAACAACATGCCATCCTAGATTATGAAATCGAGCCACTTCGTCC
Organism: Sequoia sempervirens; assembly: GCA_007258455.2. Lineage (NCBI taxonomy): Eukaryota > Viridiplantae > Streptophyta > Pinopsida > Cupressales > Cupressaceae > Sequoia > Sequoia sempervirens. The sequence continues at coordinate 33,610,811 of VDFB02292527.1, read as the reverse complement.
TATCAAATGTGACAGGCTCCTTGCAAGCTTTCCAAGCTTCTGCAAAATTAGGATCTTTAGGGTACAATGTCTTGAGTTCATTGAATGCAACTACTTCAATCTGCATCTCTATCAACAATGTTTTCCTCCTACTTAAGGCATCTGCAGCCCTATTCGACTTCCCACTCCTATGCTTTAAAACAAAGGTATAAATTTGCAAAAATTCTACCCATTTCATATGCCTCTGATTTAATTTTCCTTGACTATTCAGATACTGTAATGCTTGATGATCATTAAACATAACAAATTCCTTCAGTAACAAATAATGTCTCTATTTCTTTAATGTTTGAACTATTGCATAAAATTCCTAATCATATACAAAGTACTTTCTCTTTGCATCATTTAACTTCTCACTGAAATAGGCAATGGGCTTACCTTCTTGGCTCATCACTGCTCAAATGGCATAGCCACTAGCATCACAATCCACCTGAAACACCTTATTGAAAGCTGGGAGGGCTAAAAATGGTTGCTCTGTCACCTTCTGCTTCAACAGATCAAAAATCTTCATTGCTCCAATGCTCCACTTGAACTCTTTTCTATCCCCTCTCATTATTTCAGTTAGAGGTGCACAAATACTATTGAAGTTTCTAGTGAACTTTATGTAAAAACTGGCCAAACCATGGAAAGATCTCACCTTAGTAGTAGTTCTTGGGGTAGGCCATTCTAGAATAGCCTTCACCTTCTCTGGATCCATCTTGAGACCTTCTACCTAGACAACAAACCCCAAGTACACTAACTCCTTCACAAAACTACACTTCTTTAGATTAATCAACAATTGCTCTTCTCTTAATTTCTCAAAAGCTCTATGAATATGCATTAAATTCTCATCCAAAGTCTTACTGAAAATCAAAATATCATCTAGATATATAATAACAAAACTTCCTAGAAACTCTTTCAATACCTCGTTCATGAGCCGCATGAATGTGCTCAGTGCATTGGTTAGCCCAAAGGGAATGAATAACCACTCGTACAAGCCCTCTTTGGTCTTGAAGGTGGTATTCCATTCATCTGCCTCATGAATTCAGATCTGGTGATATCCACTCTTCAGATCAATCTTTGTGAAGTACTGTGCTCCACTCAAACTATCCATTAGGTCATCCATCCTTGGCAGGGGAAATATGTACTTGATAGTTATCTTGTTGATGGCTCAGGAGTTTGTACACATCCTCCACTCCCCATCCTACTTCAGTGCTAGTACTGCAGGTACTGCACATCGGCTCAAACTCTCTCAAATCAAACCCTTTCTCAACACCTCCCGAACTTGTCTTTTCAACTCCTCATTTTCTATAGGAGTCATTATGTGAGCTTCCTTATTTGGAAAAATAGCTCCAAGGATCAAGTCAATCTAATGAATGATCTTCCTCATTGGTGGTAAACCCTCAGGTATGTTATCAAAAATAATCTCTTGAAACTCATCCAATAGTCTAAAAACTTCTACTGGCCAGCACCTTCTCACTATCTTCCTTCTCCATTCTAGGAATCCATGCATAACACATACGCTCATGCTTCATGCCTTCTTAAAATTTCCTTCTATTGACAAAAAAAATTCTACCACTACTGCATACGGGTATGTGGAGGATCATGATGGGCCAAAAAGTGGCAATATGATGGGTATTTGTAGGGCATGTGGCTGACAACCTTTTTTTACTCAAAATTTATGAAATGAAAAGGGTTTTTAAAGGAGATTCTCATCTTTCTACCAATATAAATCATGCTTTACTTTGAATTTAATAAATAATTATTATTCATTTTCTATTTGAATTACAACTAAAGTCTTGATTGGTAGGCTAATTGAAAAACATCTATAGCTCTCAAACAGTACCACATTTTTTGAATCCAAAACATGCAACACATTCTAGTTTCACAAATTACACAACTAAAAAAAGAAAATTTGAATTTTATGAAGTTTTGACTAAGTTAAGGTGGTCAGACATACGAGTTTTTATATTTTTAAAAAATTGTAATAAAAAATTCATAATTAATTATTTACTTGGAAAAAAATTACGAAAAAATATGCATCACATTCGACATGATTCCTCTACTTATGTCTAAAATTTTATAAAAAAATATTATCATTTTATTGTTGTTAGGGTGGAAAACGGACACCTACTTCTTATTTTTCTTTGAAATTTAAGTATTACTACATTGAAATTTTAAATTTTCACCAAATAGATTTAAAAAAAAAACCTAGTAGTTTAGAAACTACATTCAATTTGCTACAGATTCTATTCTTACATATTTTTGAAATAATATATATAACTTATTCAAATTTTTATGTCAAGTTGCTTAACTCTGATTTTTCTTAAATTTTTGCCACTTAAGGGCCTTTTTTTCCATGATGATCCTGCACATACCCATACCTTTTCTTCATCCTTCTTCAAGGGTTTCTATTAGAAACCATGATCATATTTGCAAACCACAATAATCCTTCCACAGAAAAGAAAAACAAAAAAACAAGAGATTTGCAAGAAGATGTGCAAATATTATTATTCAAGAATTCTTAATTACAAAATAATGATTTGCTTTATAAAAGAAAAGATACATAACCCTAATCTTATCTTGAGCAACAAGATAGCTCAACAAGATAAAGATAAGAACCAATCAACCTAGGAATTAAATAATTACCTAAGTAAACTTATGCAAAGTGTAATTAAATATTAATTACACCAACACCCCCCATAACTGCAACTTAGGGAGAAGCAAAATTATTATGGAAATATGAGTCCTGGCAACAAGGCATGATCAGGTACTCATGTACAAATGCAAGATGAGGTAGGGAAGGAAAACCCAGTGGGACAAAACCCCCCTACAATGAGATGATTGCTACAAAGAAGCACTGGAAGAACATTGTGGAGTAACACTGGAACCACAATCTGACAAGCAAGGAAAGATACTTCTATCTACAACTGAAACCAAAACTAGAATCATGATAATGTGACAACACACCCAATGCCATGGAACACTCCAAAACTCACAAATTGGAACAACCTTGAAATCTGTGAAGCAACAGGAGATGAAATGATGACAGAATTTGGAAGCCGTGTATCTTGATGCCAATGCCAAACTGTGACTGAAACTCTTCCATGGGAATGAGTACCATGAAGACTCTGGAACATTAACTAGAAAAACATGGCCCTCAAACTGAGATGGATCCAATGTGGATCATTAACCATAGGCTCTCAATCTAAAGTGTGAACTGGATGTGAATTTGATGTGTCAAGCAAGAGCAAAAATGTGGCCAAAAGAAACTAAGAAACCAGATATACCCATACGAGCTGCAAAAAAATCAAAATAGATATGGAGATCAAAGTGTATGCACACTCTAATCAGATTTATTATTCAAGAAACCCCCTAAATGGAACTTTATCATAGTTCATTTATTACAATAACCCAATGATTGTAAAAGGAGAGTATACAAACATGCATAAATAGAAAAATAAAATAAACCTCAGATCTGTGTAGAGGACTAAATCAACTTTCCAACACCACAAGAATGACGAAAAATGGATCACCAAGTCAAAAGATATGCCCTCTAGAGTGAGAACAACAACATCTGAGTTCAAAGGCCTACAAAATAAATCTGGAGAAAAATTTGGTAAAAAGACCTCCGCAACTGAATCGGTGTTGGAATCAGCTTTCCAATGGTATCTCGTTTGCCTGATTTTGATACTGTATTCCCAAGTTATGGCCTCTGGAAGAAAACAGCTCCAAAATGGGGAAAACATAGTGCTTCATTAAATTTGACGGTCATACGACCATCTCATAAAAAATATGGGCCCAAATTTGATGGCCAAATGGCCATCGGCACACTTTCCCAATTTGCTTTATTTTTAAAAAAAATTGTTTTTTTGAAAAACAAGAAAAAAACGTACATTGATTTTTTTTTCTTTTTAATTTTTTTTTTTTTTAAATGATTGGTGAGGGGGCACGTGGGCCACCCCCCACCCCTCCATGAGGATGCAGTACTACTACACAGTTCCATACCTACACAGTACCCTACATAGGTATGTGCCTGTGCAGTACCCTGCGCAAGGGTACAAACCCTTTAAAAGACCTTTTTTTGTGTTTTTAAAAAAAAAAACAAAAAGATTTACAATTTTTTATAAAGCTTTTGAAAAGGCTTTTAAAATATTTTTTTGCATGGAGGAAAAAAACTGCAAAATTTTTTGCAGAAAAATAATTTTATTTTTTTTTACAAAATTTTTACCTTGATCCACGTGTAGACAGCGGTACGGGTAAAATTTTTTGCCTCAGAAACTTTCGATGTTGAAATAGAGCATATTATATGTCATTTTTCATCTCTCAGATGCTCTGGATCTGATGGCGAGGTCCGATCTACCTAAAAATGCACCAAAAGCTTCGCAACTCCTAGATTTGACAAATCTTCAAACCCTCATAACTTTGGCATTAAATGTTAGATTTAGGTGAAACAAAAGTTGATCTTGACTTTTTCGACAGCCCTGAATTTGAATATGAGCTTAGATTTCCTCCAACGTGCACTGAAAGTAACCATGCAAGAGCACCCAAATAGAAAGACAAACTCAAGGTATGAAACCCTTGAGGAATCCCGAATGAACTCTACAATGAATCTCTCCAGAAATCTGAGAAGGGGCTGCAAATCAAGGCTCTGCTACCATGTTAGAAACCAAGATCAGATTTGAAAACCAGAATAATCCTCTCACAGAAGAGAAAAACAAAAAAGCAAGAGATTTGCAAGAAGATGTGCAAATATTATTATTCGAGAATTCTTAATTACAAGATAATGATTTGCTTTATAAACACAAAGATACATAACCCTAATCTTATCTTGAGCAACAAGATAGCTCAACAAGATAAAGATAAGAACCAATCAACCTAGGAATTAAATAATTACCTAACTAAACTTATGCAAAGTGTAATTAAATATTAATTACACCAACAATTTCAACTTATGGAGGATTCCATCCTTCATCAGGGAATAAATTTTTGAATGGCCATCATGTACAACTCGCCTATCAAAATTTTGCGGCCTCCCTAACAACATGTGACATGCATCCATGGGAGTGATATCACATAGTACCTCATCACGATAGATTCTGATATTGAACTTCACTAGGCACTGCTCATTGACGAAGACTTTGTGGTCTTTCTGCAACCAAGAAATCCGATATGGATGTGGATTCCTTTCCCTTTTCAGCTTCAACTTTGTAACCATCTCTTCTGACACCAGATTATCGGTGCTTCCACTATCAGTAATGACATCACAACATTTGTCTTCACACTTGCACCTTGTGTGGAACAAATTCTTCCTCTGTTTTGGCTCCTTCTCTTTAGTCACTAGGGCTTCTCCACTTTCAACATCATCTGAATGCTCGAATTGAGCCTCCTCATCTGCATGTGCAACCCTTCCGTGACCTTTTGGCCTTCCATCTGTCCTTCCTTGGTGTTGTGGACATTCATAGGCTCGATGCCCTTCTTTAGCACAATGGAAACAAGTTCCTCTAAAACCACCTCTTTCGAGTCTTGGCCCAGATCTTCCTCATCCTCTACCTCTTTGATCACCATTGTTTTGATCACAAGGGCAGTAGAAGTTATCATTCTTTTGGCCTCGACTGGTATCCACATCTTCATTTTTCCTTTCATCCTTATTTCGGCTCCCAGAAGATCCTCCACTACCCCTTCCGCTTTGACCTCCTCATCCTTTTTGCTTGCTGTCAATTTTTTGTTTAGCTTCTCCTCAACTTTCAAAGAAAACTAGTATGCATCCTTAATGGTGGTCATTCTAACTAGGCTTAGCTCCTCTTGAATGCTTAGTCGTAACCCATTAAGATAATGGGCTACCTTCTCCTTGTTGGCCTCTAGATGGCCCATTCTGATGATCATCTTGTGAAAATATTCTGTGTATCTTTCATAGATCTACTTCCTTGCTTCAACCCTTGCAATTTCTTCAACAGATCTAACTCGTAGTCCACTGGTATGAATTGCTTCTTCAGTTTCCACCATGCGATCCCAACTACTGATATTTCCTTTTCCTCTTCAATTTCTCTCCAACTAGACCGCTTTCCACCAAATATTGGCATGGCCCTTCAGCTTCATTTTTGAAAACTTAACTCAATTTGGGTCCTCTACTTCCTCATACTCACAATACTCTTCTAGCTCATTGATCCAGTCGATCAACTCTTTCAGGTTTAGACTTTCAGAATAATTGGAACTTCTATTCTAGGTCTTTTTTTGATCTTCAAAATGGCCTTTATTAGCCGCATCTAATCTTGATCAATCGCTTATTCTTCCTCTTCTATGTATGAATCTTCCACCTCCTCTTCATCCTCGCTTTCTCCTCTCCCCAGGTTTAACCCTCTTCTCATTTTTTTCTTGCAATGCATCAATTTGTCTCTAGAGGGCTCTGAAACCCTCGGCCACCAATGGATCTCTTCCACCAACGTTTCTACCATTTCTTCCACCTCTGGCACCACCATGCTACCAGGAATTACTCTTGGAGGCATCCTAAAGATCTTGAACCCAAAACCATGGTCCTGGTGCAAACTGCCTCACGATCGGCGATCTATCCACACGCTAAAGAAAACCCGCTCTGGTACCACCTGATGAGGGAGCAAACCTGAGACATAGAAAATGATGCAAAAAACTAGAGAAATTTAATTATTGTTCAGAAAGGAAATTATTACATGTAGAGGATCTCAAATCCTCGAGCTCTACAATACATTCCAATTACGGAAAAACTACAGAAACTACAAAAATTCCCCTTTCATAGCATGCAAACTCTCTTTTCCCAAAAAGCTCCCCAAAAAATAGAAATATGCCCATAAATATCCCCTTTTCGGTTTGGAGCCAAAAACAACATTTGAGATATGATTTTTGGCGGTTTGGTGCCAAAAATTATAATTTGAAATTCAAAAATTGGCAATTTTCCAAACATCGGCCAAGTTCTGGAAGCCATAACTTTTGATCTAGGACTTTGTCTTTTAAACCATTTTGCACTGTCGAAAAGGTCTCGGAGTGAAGAATGCAATAAGAACCGACTCTACTGGTTCCAATGATTTCTAGGCCCGTACGAGACCGTTTAGTGCCTCAAACTAGACTCAAGGTTTTTCAGGGAAAAAAGCAAAAACTAAACTTGAATAACTTTCAAACTGTGAATGATCTTGACCGAATTCTTTCACCAAAGTGCTTATTTTTCTGTCTTGAACCTTCCCATAAATTTTTGTCTTCCCACGCCTATAAATTCACACCTGCTAAAAATAGCAGTTGAGCAAAAAAAGCAAAAAAGTAGTTCTGAAAGTTGGGAACTCTTATTCGACGAAAAGGGTATCTAGAAATGCAAAAACATCTACAAAAAGAAAAAAAAAAGGAACATAAATGGAAAGCATATTTTTGGGTGATGCAAGATTGCCCTCACACCATTGGATGCTCCTACATCAAGTTTAAAATTTTTTGAATGAGTTTCAAGCAATTATTTATGATAATGTACCTTCAAGGTTTGCCTCCAATGAGAAATATTAGTCATTAGATGGAATTGATTCCTAGAGCCATTTTTCCAAATAAGGTAGCTCATCATATGACTCCAGCAGAGAGTGAAGAGTTGAAAAAACAAGTGCTAGAGTTGTTGCAGAAGGGATTGATCATAGGGAGTTTGATCCCATGTGTAGTACCTGTAGTACTAGCACCAAATAAGGATGGGGAATGGCAGATGTGTACAGATTCTAGAGCCATCAACAAGATCACCATCAAGTATAGATTCCCCTTGCCGAGAATGGATGACATTATGGATTGTTTAAGTGGAGCTAAGTACTTCACAAAGATAGATTTAAAGAGCAGATATCACCATATTCGGATTAGAGAAGGAGATGAATGGAAGATATCATTTAAAACCAAGGAGGGATTTTACAAGTGGTTAGTCATGCCTTTTGGTCTAACTAATTCATCGAGTACATTTATGCAGCTTATGAATGAGGTATTGAAAGAGTTTTTAGGAAAAAAAATTATTGTTTATTTGGATGATATTTTGATTTTTAGTAAGAGATTGGAGGAGCACTTGATGCATATCCAAAAAAAATGAGAAGTTAAGGGCAGAGAAGTTATTGATTAATTTGAAGAAATGTAGTTTTGTGAAGAGAGAGTTGGTGTATCTGGGATTTGTTGTCTCAACAAAGGGTCTTAAAATAGATCTAGAGAAGGTGAAAGCTATCATTGAATGGCCTACCCTGAGGAATTTTATAGAGGTAAGATCATTTCATGGTCTAGCAATTTTTTATAGAAATTTTATTAAGAATTTCAGTAGTATTTGTGCATCTCTTACCGAAGCAATGAGATGGGTTAGAAAAGAGTTTAAGTGGACCAAAAGAGCAGCCAAAAGTTTTGATATGTTAAAGAAGAAAGTTATAAAGAAACCTATTTTGGCACTTCCATATTTCAATAAGGTCTTTCAAGCAGATTGTGATGCTAGTGGCACTTCCAAAGGAACTATTTTGAGTCAGGAAGGTAAGCATGTTGCCTATTTTAGTGAGAAGTTGAGTGATGCCAAGAAGAAATATTATGTCTATGATCAAGATTTTTATGCTATAGTTCAAGATTTGAAGAAATGGAACACTATTTGTTGCCAAAATATTTTTTTTAAATAAATATATACTGATCACCAGGCTTTGAAGTATCTCAATAGTCAAGGAAAGTTAAATCAAAGGAACTTAAAGTGGGTTGAGCTTTTGTAGAGTTATACTTTTTTTTTTAAGCACGAGAGTGGAAGGTCAAACATAGTTGGAGATGCCTTAAGTAGTAGGAAGAATTTGTTGATAGAGATGAATATAGAGGTTGTTGGGTTCAATGAACTCAAGATTTTATATCCAGAAGATCTAGACTTTGCAGAAGCTTGGAAGGCTTGTTTGGAACCTGTTACATTGGATAGGACAAGATGGTTTGATTTTTTGATCTAATATGGGATGTTGTTTAGAGGAATTGAATTATGCATTCCAAGGAGTTCTATGAGAGAGAATCTAATCAAGGAGAAGCATAGTGAAGGATGGTTGGAAATTTTGGTCAAGATAAGACCATTACTCTTGTCAGTGAGAATTATTATTGGCCATAGTTACAACAAGATGTGAAGAATTCTGTACAAAGTTGTAGAGTATGTCAGAAGGTAAAAGCAACAAGTCAGAATACTGGATTGCATCAGCCATTACCTATACCTGAGAGGCCATGGGAGGATATTAGCATGGATTTTGTTCTTTTTTTTCCAAGGACACGGAGAGGGCATTATTCCATATTTGTGGTGGTGGAAATATTTTCAAAGATGGCACATTTCATTTCATGTCATAAGACTAGTGATGCTTTTCATGTCGTAGAGTCATTTTTTAGAGAGGTGGTCAAACTAGATGGTCTACCAAAGAGTATAGTTTCAGATAGAGATACCAAATTTGTTGGTTATTTTTGGAGGACATTATGGAAGAAGTTGAAGATAGATTTTAAGTTTAGTTCTACACACCATCTACAAACTGATCAACAAACAGAGGTGGTGAATAGAATTTTGGGTAACCTGCTAAGATTCTTATTAGGAGATAAGCCTAAGGGGTGGGATTTTATTATACCACAGGAAGAATTTTCTTATAATAATTCTATCAACAAGAGCACTGGTAAATCACCATTCTAGATTGTGTATGGGAGTAGTCCAAGAAATACTTCCGAACTGAGAAAGATGGATAAGTAGGAGAAGAGTAGTGTTGAGGATGAATATTTTGCTGAGCACCTGAAGAAATTTCATGAAGAAGTGTTGAAATGCATCAACAAGATGAACTCGCAATATAAGGATCAAGGAGATCAGAAAAGGAGGTATAAGGCGTTCTAGGTAGGAGATGAAGTCATAGTGCATTTGCAAAAGGAAAGGTTTCAAGTTGGTACATACAACAAGTTAAAGATGAAGAAGTTTAGACCATGCAAGATCCTAAAGAAGCATGATTCATAAAATGCTTATGAGGTAGAGTTTCTTAGTGGAATACAAATTTCTCTTATGTTCAACATTGCTGATTTAATAGAGTATCATGAAGGTGATATAAAGGAGGGGTCAATAAATGAAAAGTTGAAAATTCCAACACCTACTTTAGAGAAGGAAGAGATAGAAGAAATATTGGATAGCCATGTGGGTAGAAGCATAAGAAACAGGAAATATGCAGAGTACTTGGTGAAATGGAGAGGAAGGCCTACTGAAGAATCGCCATGGTTATTTGAGGCTGAGGTTAACCGACTTGGTTTCCCTCTAACTTGAGAGAAGTGACAGGGTCACTTTTCAAATTACCTTGGATATCTGATGTAGGACCATCTAGTAGTGTAGGGAAATCTTGCATCGCCCAAAAAAAAAAAAAAATTATTTTATTTAGTTTTTGTGAGCCCCATAATGGCACTTAAGGGGTATAAAACTGTCAGGCATCAAAAATAGCAAAAAACATGAAATTACTATTTTTAGTATGTCATCCAAAGTGGGCTTGTATGGACTTGAAAATTTACCCCAAGGAGCAGAGGCAAAAAAATTTTCTGGTTATGAAAGAATCACCTCAATACCTTACACAGTTTGGGAGAAATTAAAGTTTCCATCTTGAGATATTTCTCCAATGCAGATTCAAATTTAGATATGCAATAATAGAAAATAAAACACCCGGATCAAAATTTATGGCCCCGCAAAGTTGGTCCTCTAAAAAGTGAATTTCATAAAAAATTCTTCCTAGGCCAAAAAATCAAACAGCATGACTTTTGGCAAAAAAACAAAAGGGGAAATTTGAACTTTCTAGATCATTCTAGGGTGTTTATTGGGGAAAATAAAAAGGGTTAAGTGGGGGTTATAGAAGGTTGCATGATAATGCAGATTGTGGCTCTGAATAGTATATTTTCTTTTTAGAGTTGATTTTGTTGTAATGAATCAAGCCCATGGGGTTGTAGCATGTAAGCTTTAAATCTGTATTTTAATTTTCTAAAAATAATTGAAAGTGAGTCATTTTTTGTTTCACATCTTCTATGTTGGTATTTTTTGTTCATATTTCTATGGGTTTTGGGTGGTGTAGCCCTCATCATATTCTTTGGCATTTTCCTTTTTCTTGGTTCTTAGTGTAGCCTTCTTACTTCATACGATGTGTTTTGTCACTTTGTGGATGAAATTGGGTGTGATGTCCTTCAGAAACATGATCTATCTTAGCATATTGCATTCCTCTTAGTGGTTTGATGCAACACACTACATCCCCTAAGGTGTGAATTTTCTATTCTTCGATTGGCCCTCTCTTGGAGACATTAGACACAATGTTAGGGTATGTGCAGGATCATCATGGAAAAAATAGGCCCTTAAGTGGCAAAAATATTAGAAAAATCAGAGTTAGGAAACTTGACATAAAATTTTGAATAAGTTATCTATATTATTTTAAAAATATGTAAGAATAGAATCTGTAGCAAATTGAATATAGTTTCTAAACTACTAGGTTTGTTTAAAAAAAAAAAATATGTTTGGTGAAAATTTGAAATTTCAATGCAGTAGTACTTAAGTTTTAAGAAAAAAATAAGAAGTAGGTGTCTGTCTGACCACCCTAACCACAATAAAATGATAATATTTTTTTATAATATTTTATATATAAGTAGACGACTCATGTTCCGATGTGATGCATATTTTTTTGTAATTTTTTCCAAGTAAATAATTAATTATGAAATTTTTATTACAACTTTTAAAAAATTAAAAAACTCGTATGTCTGACCACCTTAACTTAGTCAAAACTTAATGAAATTCAATTTTTCTTTTTTTAATCCTATAGTATGCAAAGCATAGAATGTGATGCATGTTTTGGATTCAAAAAATGTGATATCATTTGAAAGCTATAGATTTTTTTCAATCAATCTATCAATCAGGACTTTAGTCATAATTTGAATAGAAATTGAATAATAATTACTTATTAAATTCAAAGTAAAGCATAATTTATATTGGTGGAAATATGAGAATCTCCTTCAAAAACCCTTTTCGTTTCATCAATTTTGGGTAAAAAAAAGTCATCAGCCACATACCGCTCATATTGCCACTTTTTGGCCCATCATGATCCTGCACATACCCATTACCTAAGTTAAAGACCTCGCATGAGCTAAGAAAGACTCCTTCAAACATCCTTTGCATGTTTCATTTTGCATTTTTTATATGGAAACCTTGCATAACACAACTTGCATGCCTATGGATCCATCGTGTTTGTTCATGAGATCCAAGCATTTGAAGTGTTTATTGTCTCATGAAGCTCGAAAGATCATTTTTCTCTTTGTGGTGCCTTATTAAAGTTATCAAGAGGTATAACTTTCGTATGGTTGAGTGGGAAGCCCATTCTAAGGCATGACTTTCCCCATAGCCACTTTCATGTGTGTGAATGCATACCAACCATGAGTGTATGTTTCTCACCTTTTAGGCCTTCTCAACCGATGGATAGCCATGAGTTCCACCGCCTCAGAGTGAGTATGTGTTTTTTTGGACAAATAGCCTAAATCTGATTCACATTGTGTTTGAAAAATGGTTGAACCTTGATCCAATTAATTCTTTCTTTCATCTTTGGCATTGTGTGTTTGTGCCTTGTCATTGTTCTTGATATCATGTGTGTTCCCTTTGTGCTTATGTTGGTTTGTCATGAGATCTTGATCATGGGAGCTTGATCATCCCTCTTGATTATTGTTTTCCCATCTCGCTAGAAATGGTTCATGGTAACCCCTCTTTATGCACATTGGTCTACTTTACTGTGAGTTTGAAGAAGGTTCATCCTCTCACTAAAGTGGGGGCTAAATGTGGACACCAAAAAAGTAACCCTTCTGCTTTTTTTGTCTCATTTGGGTCCTCATTGTAATTTTGGCCTAATCATGCCTTGATTTAATGTTGTAATGTCGATAACACATTCACATTAGGTCTTGGGCCCTAGGAAACTAAAAGAATTCAATTGGTACCTTACTTAAGAGTTGTAAAGTGTTGTAACACACTTTCACACTTTTCTAGGGTATTATTAATATAATTCACTTAATTAACCCACTTTTATCATTTACCAAGTCTTATTTCAAAGTGTTGAAAAGTTTTGTAACAAACTTTCACACTTTTCTAGGCTTGTCATCAATAATTTGACCTTTCTTATGCTTTAATTGGCCCCATTTTACACTTACAGGCCTTACATAAGTGTATTTTTGAAAATAATCCTAACAAACATCATTAAAAATTTTAATTTTTGAAACACACTTAAAATGCCTAGGTGGGACCCATTCACCACTAGGGGCAAATGAGTCCCCTTTGGCACAAAAATTAAAATAATTTCAAAATTTTGGCGAGTTATTATTTTCTAAGATCTAAGGTCAGCCTATGATGTGGTATTTTCAAACAATATTACATAATAAAGTATAAATATAAGGTTTTTCAACTCATTTCACCCCTCCTAATTTTTTAATCAATCCAACAAGCAATCAAGTGATCTAGCATTCAAGAATTTTGTCTATGAGAGCATTCAAGCACTTTGAAGCCATTACTTGCATGTCTTCAGAGTTTTATTTCAAGGGTTTGTTGAGTTGTAGCATTGCATGTTGTTCATTCATCATTCTCTTTCCATATTTCATTTAATTTCATTTTCAATGGTTTAAATACTAAACTGGGGTTTTACCAAGGTAAACCCCTATTCACTAACCCTCAACAATTTTTCCCTGTCTTTGCATGTGTTTTGTAGGTTTAGTTTGCAAGATTGTCAAAGAGAAATATTGGAAAAGTTTTCAAAAAAATTTCAAAGTCATTCAAAGTTGTCAAAACCCTAAAAGAAGCTTGGAGAACACCTATAGGTAAAATTTTGTAGTTTTGGATCCAAAAACTTGTTAGGAGTAGAAGTGAAAAATGGGAGCTACATATTTCACTTTCAAATTTCTCGAAATCCCAAAGTGGACTGATATACTATTAGTTGCATATGAGTCCCACTACCAGGCCCAAAACAAAGATTTTACAGTTCTGAGTACCCAATTGTCTAAAACTTGTTCTAGTAGAATCTCCCCGAAACAAGACTAAATCACCCAGCTTGGAATATGAGTCCTAGTGGGCATCAACAATGAATTCTTTAGGATTACATACCTTCATTCCATCCTTTTCTAGTCTCCAGGTGCAGACTTTTAATTTCATAAGTTTTTGTTACAATTTACTTGCATTTCTAGGTCATTTTGCATATCACAACTTGTTTTCAAACATCTTGCATTTTCCTATTTTTGCATTAGTATTCAATCTCTTTTATCAATTTCCAGCCTTAAGGACAATCTCTTTTGACAAATTTCAATCTCTTTTGCATTGGAATCTCAAGTATTTGTTCTTGAGTGTGAACATTGTGAAATCAAATTCCTCTTTGTTCATTCCCCCTTTGTAGTGTGGATAAAGGAAGTTGTGCACTCCATTTCCATTGTACATAGGATCCTCTTGAAATCTAGCAACAAGACAAACATCATGCATAATATTTGGTCTAGTAGTAGTAAAATACAATAGTCCACCAATCATAGATCTATACTTTCTATGATAAACCTTAGGTGAGTCATCATCTTTACCCAATTTGCAACAATACACTATAGGAGTACATACTGGTTTGGAACCATCCATCCCAAACTTCTTCAACATGTCTTTCACATACTTAGACTATGAAATAAAGATTCCTTTCTTTGTTTGATTAATCTATAGCCCACGAAAAAATCGTATCTCCAAACATAGAAATTTCAAATTCTTTCTTTATATATCTAGGTGTCTTAGGTGACACCATCGAAAATTCTTCTCTTTCATTCTATTTATTCTACTTCTCTTGCTCATCCTTTCCTTGTTCTTCCACAATTTCTTCAATTCTTACACAAGGAGGTTCATTAGATACATATCCATCAATTTCAATTGAATTCTTCATTGTCTCATCAACCTTAACATTTGCACTTTCTACAATATTTCTCAGTATTTTATTGAAACGTCTATATGCTTTCCTTTTAGTAGAATATCCAAGAAAAATACCTTCATCACTTCTTGCATCAAATTCTTACACAAGTAAGTTCATTAGATACATATCCATCAATTTCAATTAAATTCTTCATTGTCTCATCAACCTTAACATTTGCACTTTCTACAATATTTCTCAATGTTTTATTGAAACACCTATATGATTTTTCTTTTAGTAGAATATCCTAGAAAAATACCTTCATAACTTCTTGCATCAAACTTTCCTAAAGTTTCTTCATCTCTTCTGATATAGCATTTGCTTCTGAATACCTTGAAATACTTGATAGTAGGAATTCTTCCATGCCATAGCTCATAAGGATTCTTTGTTCTATTTTCTCTTGCTTGAACTTGACTAAATACATCAAAAATAGTATGAATAACTTCTCTCTAGTAAACTTTTGGTAAACCTGCCTCAGTAATCATTGATCTAGTAGCCTCTTAAATTTTTTTGTTTTTCCTTTCAACAACTCCATTCACTTCACAAAAATTATTAAACTCATTGGAGGTTAATTCACCACCTTTGTCAGATCTTAAATATTTTATCCTCAAATTCACTTCATTTTCAACCATATCTTTGAATGTCTTGAATCTATCTAATGCATTTGATTTCTCTCTAAGAAATGTAACCCATGTATATATTGAATAATCATCAATCAAAAGCATAAAGTATCATTCACCTTGTAGCTTCTCACTCTTGTAGGACCAAAAATATCTATGTGAACTAAATCTAGTAGACCAAAAGTAGATTGTTCCTTTGTTCTATAACGACTTTTTGCTTGCTTTCCAAATTGACATTAATAGGATTTGTAATACTTAGTAAATCTCTCATAGCGTGAACTTCACTGATCCTCACCAAGTTATCAAAATTCATGTGACACATTCTCCTATTCTATAACCAACTGACATTAATCTAAGTCATAAAGCATCACCCATCAACACTCTTAAGTTGATAGATATTTCCTTCAGATTTATTTCTTGCAATGTTCCAGATCCTTTTCTGATTTCACATCTCTCATCTTTAAAAAAAAGATCATATCCCTTACTGCACATATGTCCAAGACTCAAAAGATTATTCCCTAAAACCTTAGCATAGTAGACATCATCAGTATTATGCTTGCCATCAAAACTTACTGAAACTATCCCTCAAATTTTAGCACCAGTATCATCTTCAAACATAACCAAGCCTCCATCATATTTTTCAAGTTTAACAAACTTACTTTTATCAGCAATCATGTGATGTGAACAACCACTGTCAACTACCCAATATTTCTTATCTTGTTTAGCATGTAGGGAAGAGATAACAATACCTTCATTTTTCCCCTTCTCAAGAGGGCTTTCCTTTACCTATTTTTAGAATTAATAGAAGTAGGTTCATCCTTTATCACCAAGGACAAGCACTCATTATCATCAAGATCTTCATAATCAAAATCCTCATCAAATATACTAGCATTCTCATTCACATAATATGCTCTATTCATCTTCTTTCCTTTCTTTTCCTTCTCATATCTATGTTTATTCCTCTTAGCTATTTTTGGACACTATGTAACATAATGACCTATTTCTCCACAACTAAAAAATTTAAAGGGTAACTTACCTGCATACTTTTTGGAGCCTTTCCTTGTTCTCAAAAATTTGGCTTTTATCTCATCAAAACTTTCTTCATCTAGATCTTCAGCTTTTGTAGCCTTAAAAGCATTTTTTGATTTGCACCCATTCCTTAGATTCGGCTTCCTCATCCCATAAGATGTTATAAATCCCAACAATAGATCTTTAGTGTATGTATTATAGTCGATACTATATTCAATAGCATACACCTTCTCGTTGTAAGAATTAGGAAGAGTTCTAAGAGTCTTCTTTACAATTATGGTTTCATCTACAGTAGCACCAAGTCCTCACATTTCAGCCACTATCTCATTCAATCTTTGTACATAAGCTTTAACATTCTCATCTTCAAACATTTGTAGAAGCTCAAACTATGTCTCCAAATTTTGTAATATTTCCTCTTGGACTCTTTCATCACCTTCATGTGCCCTTTCCAAAGCATCCCAAACTTCCTTAGTAGTCTTCAGATTCTGAACCTTAATCAACTTGGAATGTACCAGACTATTCTTCAAAATGTACTTCTCCTTATTGATTGATTCATGTACTTTGATCACATCAGCCATACTCAGACCATTAGTAGTAGTGTAAATATTCTTGTAAGCTTTCTCCACATCATATCCATAATACTCTAGATATTCTTCCATCAATATTTTCTAGATAGCATAATTAATTCCATTGAACCTCAAATTAACCATTAGTCATTTTGCTAGCAATATCATACCTCCCTCAAGCGGTTAATCTCTCCACCAAGGAACCAAGCTCTAATACCAATTGTTGAACAAGACAACTAAGAGGGGAAAAATCAGTTGTCATAGATTTAAACCTTAATTCATTCACCAGAACTAATCATTAACACTACTTAAATGATCAAACATTAAATACTAGTGCAGAAATTGAAAACCATCAAACAAACACAATAACACCAAATTTACATGGAAAACCCAATAAGGGAAAAACCATAGTGAGGATTAACTCACACTATAGAGAATATCCAAACTAATTACAGGAGGTTCACTTCCTTAGAAACAAGGTTCATTTCCAAAACAAGGACTCACTGTCTAGATCAGGACTCACAGTTTAATAGGGCTAACAACCTAGAGGGCTCACTACAATAGAGGTACAAAGAAGATAGAAGATATATGTTACAAAGAGAAGACAATATCAATGCAATGGAGAAATCCATCACAATTTACTCAACCACTTGTAGACATGTGTGAATAATAGAGTACACCTTATGCTCATTGCATCCAAAAAATCAACATCTAGGTTTCACAATGATTTGCCACACTCACATCACACACACTCATTGATTCACATCAATCTTGCATCTATTTTCTCTATTTCTTTGCATTTATCTCTCTTTCATCTTTCTCTATTTTTTCACCACTAACTCATCCTGTATTTATATCTTCAACTTTGAAATATATCCAAAGTCAACTATCCTAATTCAAATTCAAATTAAGGGGTATGTGCAAGATCATGATGGGCAAAAAAGTAGTGATATGATGGGTATGTGTAGGGTATGTGGCTAACAACTTTGTTTTTACCCAAAATTGATGTAACAAAAATGGTTTTTAAAGGAGATTCTCAGCTTTCCACCAATATAAATTATGCTTTACTTTGAATTTAATAAATAATTATTATTCATTTTCTATTTGAATTATGACTTAAGTCGTGATTGATAGGCTAATTGAAAAACATCTATAGCTTTCAAATGGTATCACAATTTTTGAATCTAAAACATGCATCAAATTCTACGCTTCGCATACTATAAGATTAATAAAATAAAAATTGAATTTAATGAATTTTTGACCAAGTTAAGGTGGTCACATACGATTTTTATAGTTTTAAAAGTTGTAATAAAAAATTCATAATTAATTATTTACTTGGATAAAAATTACAAAAAATATGCATCACATCGGGACATGAGTCCTCTACTTATATCTAAAATATTTTAAGAAAATATTATCATTTTATTGTGGTTAGGGTGGTCAAACAGACTACTTCTTATTTTTTCTTGAAATTTAAGTACTACTACATTGAAATTTCAAATTTTCACCAATTAGCTTTTTTATTTTTAAATAAACCTAGTAGTTTAGAAACTACATTCAATTTTCTATAGATTCTATTCTTACATATTTTTGAAATAATATGGATAACTTATTCAATTTTTTACATCAATTTTCCTAACTCTAAATTTTAAGAATTTTTCGCTACTTAAGGGCCTATTTTTTTCATGATGATCCTGTACATACCCTAGGTCAATGCCAAAACATCCTAGGGTGGAATTAGAATGAGAGAAACTCAAACACAAACTTCACAAGGAGCCAAATAGATCCAAGACACTTTATCAACTCCTAAAGTAGTGTTCAACACAATGTTGGAGAAACTAGTGTAAAACAGAAAGAAAAATTAAGCACAAACCTTCTAGATACCAAAATTATCTTCAACACAATAAAAAAAACTCAACTCTAGAACTTCAAGTCATAAGACTTTAACAAAGAGAAATATGGACCAACAACATTTCTCTTGAACCTCAAACAAAAACACAAAAAAGTACAATTCACAAATGGTGAACATAACTTGCATTGTACAATGAATCAAAAACCAAAAATATGGATATAGTAGCTTCCAACAACCACGATCAACATATTTGAACCACACAAACATAGAAGAAAACCTTAGAGAAAAACTTGAAGCAACCATTGAACACCTACAATATTTCTTCAATACAATTTTCTCAATATCCTCAACATATACAACCAATAATTTATATCCATGACACTAATGACAACATCAACCAGTTGATAACCAATTGACTAGTTGACATCAATGACAACACTTTCATTCTTTCCATTCTTGCGACATTGAAGATCTATTGCAACCATTGTTTACATCTCATTCAAGGATTGATCTACATTATTCATGGCCACTACATGTTAGTTTTCAAATTTTTATTACAAGAAAACATCCAAGGTATCAACATTGCATCATTTCAAGTTCATGCTTCAATTATATCATTTCACCATTTGGTTTAATTACCTAGAAGGGGTTTGACTTAGGAAAAATCCTATTCACTAACAATCAAGAAGTTTTTCTTCCCTTGAATGTGTGTTTGTAGATTTATAGGTTGAAGATCAAGTGGAGAAGAAGTTTAAAGAAAATTTGGAAAAGTTGTCAAGTTGCAAAGTTGACCTTCAAAGTGCAAGAACAAAGAATTGAAGCTACAAAATTAAGTAAAGGATTTTGGGAGCTAGCAACTCTGAATTTGAGAGTGCATACATCAAGGAAAATAACACAGATCTTAGTTTTAGAAACCCTAACAAGGACCCATTTTCCACTAAAGGAAAATGAGTTCTTTGTGCCCTACAAATAGGTTTCTTGCAACAAGGTACACACCTCTTTGAGCTCTAAAAACTCCCCTCATAGTTGCTATAATAGTTAGGGTCAATTTCTAATAGTTATTTATCTCTTTTGGCCATCATAATTACATCAATTATAGTGATTTTGTGTGGAATAATTTTAGTGGTTTATATTGATCTTGATACAACCTTAATAATTTTTTTCCATCTCCTCATTAATGGTGAACTCGACATATTGAAAATTGCAATTTTCTAATTTTTGAAGTCTTTTCATCCTAGGTTAGATCTAGCATTCATTTGCATCTCATTTGTATTTAATTAAGATCTAATTTATGGTTTCTTGCATTGCATTCATAATTGCATCTCATTTAGGGTTTAGATTTGCATTGTTTTGCATCTCCCTAAATCTAGAAAATACAAAAGAAAATTGGTCATTATGCATATCATTTAGATTAATTTATTTGTATTTGAAAATAAATAAAAAATTGCATTTCAACATAGGTCCTTGCATTCATCTTTTCATTTCATTTTCACATTGCAATTTTGGAAAATCTGAAATTGAAACTCATTGCCTCAAACCTAGAACTGAAATACGTTACTGAAAAACTTGCAAATCATTAAAAAATAGTTTTAAAATACCTAACCAAGACTCATTAACCCTTACTAGTGAATGAGTCCCTGATTATTTTAAATTTGAACCTTCAATCATCTAAAAAAGTATTAAAAATTCACCTTGAAATCTATAGAAGCATCTCAAAAAAACTCAACTAAGACCCATTCACCCTTAATGGTAAATGAGTCCATGTTAGCCATTGATATTCATTTTTTGGAAATTAAAATCTCAGTTTTAGGCTTCTATTTGCTGTTGTTACTTTCTTGTTTCAATTTCTTGATTTTTCATTTCATCAAATTCATTGCATTTAGCTTAAGTTGCTTCATTTCAGTGCATTGTTAAAATTCAATATTGCATCTACAACACTTCATTTTTAGTTTATTTAATTATTTAATTAGTAAATTGCATTTCATTCTAGGTTGTTGCATTATATCTTTCCATTTAGGGTTTGTACAGTAGGGTTGTAAAACTTGCACGAGCTTTACAACTTGGTGTCCTATTTGCAATACTATTATAAGATGTAGTTCAAGGCTCATTTCATCCTGTGATATCTCACTCACCATGGATCTTGGGTTTTTTGACTCTCTTTCTAATAGTGTTGAAATTAAACCCTCCATGGCTCATATTTTGCATCTTCATTACCCATGACTTCGCTTCCTACAATCAATGTGGATGAAGTTATTAACAAGCTAGATGAACAACTAGAAAATTTATAAGCTCATATCCTTAGAGAATGCATAAACATTAGCATGGTTCCCATTATACAAAATCTAGGGAAAGTGCTTAAAACTAGAAACAAAAAACAAATCATCTATATATTTAGTTGCTTCTTTCACGAGTACTTGAAAGAACAAGACAATAATAGCATACATGTCACAATCAATCTTGCTAGTAAAACTAAGAACAATGTTGACAGAAATGAGGATATGGACCCACATCCTATGGATCATGTGATAGAATTTATCAAAGCTAGACCTCACAAGGGCTCAACTAAAAACCCTCTTGAGATTTTTTTCTCAAAAAATGGCATACTTAAGTATGCACCTAATGGTCATCTTTACATATCTGGCTAAATCAATGACAAGCCCACTAATGGGATATTAATTGATCTCATATGTGGAGAGAATGTGATAATTAAAGCATGGATCAAGACACACAATGGGTTTTCTTTCCCTACGATAGGCTTGATAGATCTCCATTTAAAGGTTGGACTGAAAACACTAAATGTATCATTCTCCATCATTCCATAATTAGACCAATTTTGTGTGAAGCTAGGCTATCCATTGCTTTGCTCCATGAATGCAGTCCCTTCAGTTGTACATAAATGTCTAAAGTTTCCAATTGGAAATGACATCTTTACTGTGCATCATAATGGATTTAATCCTATGTCAGACCAGGGGAATTTTCATTATATTTATTTTGGCTTGAGCCTATGGAACCTATCAAGTCCCATGAGGATTTATTTTTCATTTCATGCCAAAAGTTCAAGGAAAAGAAAATAGCAAAATTATCCCTTCAAAACATGCCTCAACCTATAAATGAAACACATATCCTTCACGAAGCAATGATCAAACCAAAAGCACTTCTGAACATACAACAACAACCTATAAACAAACCTCCTACAATTTCCTAAAAGATACCATAAGATAACACAAACAATCCCATTGTCCCTCCTAGATTCAAACAAGTTTAGAAAGTCAAAGTGAAAATTTTTGAACAACCTAGTTGTTTCTTCTATTCCTCCCAAGGAAGAGAAGGAACCTATTATTTACAAACCCAATCTTACACATACAAAAATCGATAATAGAATGAAAAGGAATCAAAGTGCTAGAGAGAATAGGCATAGGTGATGTGCTTTAGCTTATAGATTACAAACTCAAGAAGACAAGAACAACATAGAAAATTAGAATCCAAACCCACTTGAAGCAATGCATGAAGACTCTATACCCTTGCCACAACATAAACAAGAACATTGCATGGACATTGTTATTCGACCTCCCATTGTGATAAATTTAGATGATAACATTGACATTGAAAAGATTGATAAAGTGCATGATGAGTTGAATATATTGGTTTCTTCTTCTTTGAGCTTAAATGATAATTATCCTAAAAGGAGTGTTGAACCTAGTTCTTCTCCTTGTTTTACACTTACTCCTGTCCCTTTGGCTAGTTTTCTACCTTCTGTTTATACTGATCGAGATTGGGATGCAGACGACCTGCTTTAGGTTGACTCGCATGTTCCTTATTACTCTTTTTCTTTTACATGTTTTCTTTTTGCATTTGTGTAATGTGATCCCTATGTTGTTTCATTTGATGTATTATCTCTTTTTACACATTCCTCTATATGTTCCTTTCATTCTTCTATATGTCATAATCATTTTTTATTTTTCTTTTATTTTCATTTTGGGGATGATGCAAGCCTTTGATACATTTATGTCTCTTCCATGTTGAACCAAAAGATTTTTCTTTTATCTTTTAAATTTAGCTTGTGTTTTACTTTTGAGGATGATGCAAGGCATCAAGACATTTAGGTCTCTTCCATGTTGACCCAAAATCTTTTCTTTTATCTTTCTCATTTTTCTTGTGTTTTTCTGTTTGGGATGATGCAAGGTGTCAAGACATTTAGGTCTCTTCCATGTTGACCCAAAATGATTTTTCTTTGTTTTTTCTCTCTTTGTGTAATTATTCTAGTTCTATGAGTATTTGGGGAATGATGATAGTTCCATTCTGTATGAAAACATTGTAGCAAAGACATATTTCCCCAAAATCCATAGATCTTATGTTTTTGTTGAGGCAACCCTCTTCCTTCTTATTTCATGATGCAACTTTATTTTGGAAACATATGACTTGGCACAAGGTTATTCAAGGAAAGCTCTCATGTATTAGAAAAAAAAATTGGCTACTTTAAATTAGTTTCTCATAGTGGTGGTGTAGCAACTACTTTAAAGTGGGGGCATACATCAATGTCATCTTTCGACAAAATTTCATGGTGTAATTTTTCTTTTTTCTTGTGACATGTCCTCATCTTGGTGGTGTCATTGGGTTTGATGCCATCTAAGAATGTATGATCTACTGTCATGGCATGATGCAAATGAGGCATCCCATGAGTGATGATCTAACACCCTTGACTTGTCCTCTTTTGGAGACATTAGGTACAATGCTCCCTAAGAAGAAAACCTTACACGAACAAAGAAAAATCCCCTTTAGTGAAAAATTACATACAAAAGAATTTACAAAGCATTATATTTTGGTGCCTTATCGAAGTTTCCAAGAGGATAACTTTGGTATGGTATGGGAGGCTAAAATTATTATCTAATTTTCCACTTTTTTGGGATAACTCACCTAGTGGATAGACTAAGGTTCCACTACCCTAGAGTGAGTAGCATATGTTATGGACAAACAACCCCATTGCACATCACGGTGGAATGGTTGTGATTGATCATTATGTTTTTATTTATTGGCCTTTGACAAGGTATGGTTATGTATCTTTGTTATTGTTTCATACTTAAGTGTCTTGAGTGCCTACTTTAGTGTGAGTTTGACATGCAGTTATCCTCTCACTAAAGTGGGGGAAAAATGTAATAACAAAAAAAGTATCATTTTTCATTACTTGATTTGGGAATAATTAGCATTGAGTTAAATTAGTTTTTCCTTGGAATAGTGTAGTAATGTGTTGTAAACATTCACATCATTCTAGAGCCCTTATTTTTTTAAAACATACCTTAATTTTTCATTTGCAAAAGTGTTGTTAAGTATTGTAACACACTTTCACACTTTTCTAAGGTTTATTCAATTAATTAAGCCTAATGGGACCCTCTTTAATGAAATGTACCTAATGTGTACCTTATTTAAGTGATGTAAAGTGTTGTAACACACTTTCACACCTATCGAGGGTCCTATTAATTAATTATGGTTAATTGGAGTTAATTAGCCCCTTTAATTCAAATTTAAGCTTTATTTATGACACCTCCTGAAGATCTATCCTAACACCCATAATTCAAATTTTACAACATTTAATTGGGAAAAATTAAGGTCCTAGAAATTGGTGCTAGGTTCGATTCATCCTAGGTGGCGAATGGGTCCTCCTTTTATAGGAACCTTTCTTTTCAACATATATCACATGGGTTTTTGGTGATCTTTCATTCCCCAAAGCAATGATCCTAGAAAACAATGAGATGACCCATTTTCCCTAGGTGGAGAATGGGTCCTCCCTTAATGAGGACCCCCTTTTTGAATTTCATTGTGGTGGAATTTAATAATGTTTATCTCCAGATCTAGTGCCAGCTTTAATTGTTTGAATTTTGTGGTAAATCTCCTAATTTAGTATAAATAAGGGGTCAATTCACATTGTTTCTCCTAGAAAGTTCAAGTGATCATAAGAGTACATTCACAAGACCATTATAGAGCAGTTAGAAGCCATTTCAAGGTATATTATCAAGATTTTATTGTAACAATTCAAAATCATTCCATCATGTCTAGGGTTTAGTACATTCATGCATGTTGTTGAGCTAAGAAAGTTGATGCAACATTGAGGATATATTGCAAGAATCCTTTACATGACATTCAAGGATAAAGATCTACATTATTAATGGCCACTACATGTTAGTTTGAAAACTTATATTACAAGATAACACCCAAGGTATCAACATTGCATCATTTCATGTTCATGCTTCAATTATATCATTTCATCATTTGGTTTAATTACCTACAAGGGCTTTGACCTAGGAAAACTTATATTCACTAACAATCAACAATTTTTTCTTCCCTTAAATGTGTGTTTGTAGATTTATAGGTTGAAGATCAAGTGGAGAATAACTTTAAAGAAAAACTACAAAAGTTCTCAAGTTTCAAAGTTGACCTTCAAAGTGCAAGAACAAAGAATTGAAGCTACAAAATTAAGTACAAGTTTTCGGGAGCTAACACCTTGAAATTTGAGAGTGCACACATCAAGGAAAATAACCTAGATCTTATTTTCAGAAAAC
This sequence comes from Sequoia sempervirens, assembly GCA_007258455.2. Lineage (NCBI taxonomy): Eukaryota > Viridiplantae > Streptophyta > Pinopsida > Cupressales > Cupressaceae > Sequoia > Sequoia sempervirens. The sequence goes on along the minus strand of VDFB02292527.1, from coordinate 33,585,236 downwards.
CTAAAAGGGATCCATTCACCACTAAAGGCGAATGAGTCCTTTGTGTCCTAAAAACAAGCTTCTTGCAGCAAGGTACACACCTCTTTGAGCTCTAAAAACTTCCCTCATAGTTGTTGTAATAGTTAGGGTCAATTTTTTATAGTTATTTATCTCTTTTGGCCTTGATAATTACATCAATTATAGTGATTTTGTGTGGAATATTTTTAGTGGTTTATCATGATCTTGATACAACCCTAATAATTTTTTTCCACCTCTTCACAAAGATTTTTGTGTAGCTAATCCTTGTTTATCTCCATGTCAAGGATATATTTAGTAGCCCCTATGTCCATATAAAATGTGCCAGAAAGATGAGCCTTGAGCTCCCTAATCATTACCTTGTTGTTACCCATTGAAATCATATCATCAACATACAAGATAATAATTAGTATCTAATCATCAATAATTTTAAAATAAATAAAATGATCCTCCTTGCTCCTAACAAAACCTAAATCCAATGCACATGCAGAAATTTTTTGTAAATGATGAGATGAGTGACCAATGAATAAGAAATTTTTTTATAATTGTTCTCTTTTGAACTTTAGGTTCTGCAAGACCTAGGGGGTATCCCTTTTCAATATCAATTGGTTTTACCTAACATATAGAAATTTATTGAAATAATGCAAACGTCCTCATAAAACATGTCAATAATATATGCAAATCTGACAAAACTAGTTGACTTATTAGAGAATTATCTATTATTGGCCTTGAGATACATCAAATAGAACTTAGAATATATTAGATACTTTTTAATGACTTTTCATTTAGGTTTGTTTTTGGTTGATGGTAAAAATTAATAACATAGATTAGTAGCTGACTAGGGTAATAAAGTTAAATTGAAATTTGTAAATGTTTCTTTCTATCAAATTAAATCAATTTAGTGGATTAATTGTATCATTTAATCACAATAATACATCCTACAACTAAATTCACCTACAATTATTTTTTTCTATCCTTACTATAACACAAAACTCCTTTAATATTTTGTATAGAGAATATAGTATACAACTTGAATACAAGCAACCAAAAAAATACACAACACATGAAATTTCCATAAATATACTCAAAGGTTCTTGATTATTTAATTTATAAGAAAGTGATTATACAATTTTGAAGACAATTTCAAAGGAACACATGCCATTCATTCATCTATTGCATGCCAAATTGATCATTTCTATATAAAAGTATTTCATTTATAGAATTTTCTATCTTCTATCACCTAACTTCTTGTCTATCTATACTATAACCTACCCAAAAGATAATTTTATAATCCTCTTACAATATAGTGAGTTCCCTTCTATAGAAAAGTTGAGCATGTAGGATCAAAACCTAATTCACATGACTAATGTAACTTATTTATAGTTCCACTCCACTTTTCACCTTCAGTTAAAACCACATGAGAATTGAAACTATTATAAAAATATTTTCCTTGAAAATAAACTCACTAAAGAAGTTGAGGATGTTAGAGGAGAGAAGCTTGATCATATTGAATGAAGATAAAAAGATGGCACATCAACACCTTGGGAGATAGAGTAAGACAAAAAGCAACCTAAGGATGTGATTGGCTATTCACAATGTTTCCCAACCCAAGCATTAAAAACCTCCTCTAAAGGCCATTAGAAATCTACCACTTTCAACACCTTATTGTTATGGACATTGTATTTGGAATCCAGAGGATTTTTGCTTCCTTGGTCAATGTGTCCATACTAGATTCAAATTTTAATAATTCAGCAGTTGAATTATTTACCAAATCCAAATCAAGGTTGCCACCAAAGAAAATAATGGAAGACATTGATGGAATAACTTCTCCAAACTCAACCTTCCACAACTTGAGAGACTTGATTATCCTAAATGTATCTAATATTTCTGGCATCCCTCATTGCTCCATGGTGTCAAACATTTAAAAATTTCCTTTTAATTGCATACCTAGACTTGTTTGGAATATTGAAATCTCTCCCAAAAACCCAATGATTTTAGTGACCTACACAATTTCCCTAGGAGCATCATTATCAAATGTGGTCATCTTAACAATATCCATCATAGATGTTTTCCTTAGTATCCAAGTGCTCAAAGTGGGTTGTAAGCAAGTTCTTGTAATTGCATACACTTAATATAAGCATTATTCAAGATGTTGTACACATACATGCTAGACATTTGAAAGTCTATGGCTAAGGAGGTCATTAATCATGTCACTTGCTATTTTATTAGCTTCCTCCTTAGCAACCATTTTAGCCTCTATTCTTTGCTCCATTTTTTCTTTCATTTCTTTTATCTTCACAAAGAGACTCTCCTTGTCTTGTGAATTTTTTTTTGAAGAAATATGTATGGATGTGATTACTAGAACTTGTTTCTCTTGAGGAGATATTAGTAGTGATTGGACTTTATTGTACTCCATAAAAAACCTTTGGTGGTCTTCTTTAAACTTGTCAATTCTAGACTAAAATCTCTTTAATGATGTCTCAATGAAAAGAATTGTATTAACAACAAAAGAGGCTAATTAATAGGGGATGTATCTATGATTATTTTTATAATAATACCACAAGTCAATTCCCATACATTCCTTGCAACTTGAAGCTTATTTATTGATGAGGCCAAAGTCTAAATAGCTATAGTCTCATGATTAACATTGAATCCAGAGTTGAATAGGCACCCTCTACTTGTTCTTCCATTAAAAATGCCTCATCATTCTTCCTTCTTATCATCTCAAGGGCTATATAAAAGGCTTTATCCCACTTTGGAAATAGGATTATTCTAGCTTCTTGTACCATCATCTAGGCTTCTTCAAGACTTGTATTGTTTATTTTAAAATCAACCTCTTTCAAAATATCTTTTTTTTTTCTTAATTAGGAGGGAGCAACCTCTCCCTTGTCCTTACTCAACTTTTGATGAAATTATTCTTACTTCATCATCAAAATAATATCCATGAATTATTTATACTTCAAAAAATTCATCATAGTAATGAATTATGTACATGTTAATTCCTTGATATCATTTACATCTCTGATCCCATCTTTAAGGGTAATTGTCAACTTATCCTAGGGGATACCAAAAAATTTGAACCCTTAGGGGAATAGGAAAAAATTGATTGACCTCTTCCTCATCAATGACATTTTTTGTAATAGATTCAATTTATCTCCCCTCTCCCAAATCAATAGAATAATCCACAAGTTGTTGATAGCTTGTTTTTTTTCTCCTTTTCTATTGTTGTTCTATAGAGGGTGCAAATGATACTATATGTTCTTCTTGCACTTGTTCCATGTGAGATACTTAAGGGATGTGTGGTCCTCTTATTTATTGATAGATGCTTGCAATCTCTTGAGGATCAGTGTTGTCATATGATCTCTCCTCAATATTCCTTGGGGGTAACCTATAAGCCAAGTATTTTATGTTATCCAACATAATTTTGATCCTAGAAATATGATCTTCTATTTAAGAGGAGGAACCTAGATAATTAGGATTTTCCTTCTTAATTTTCTCTACCCCTTTCCAAATACTCACCCACTTTGTTATCTTGTCCTTCACCTTCACCTCTATCAAACAATTCCTAGTGACATATTCTTCAAATACTAGATTGTGGTGGAAATTTCATAATCTAGCATTTATTCTAATTGGGCCAATGTAGCTCTCAAGCTAAATGTCCCTTTTGATGTCATGATTCATCCTATATGACTAAAAAATTTGGTATGAGAGATCCAATCCCTCTTTATTATTACAAATAAAATCTAAAAGTACAAGGTACATTAGGAATAATGATCCCATATTAAACCTCCTTAAAAGAAACTTATTAGTTTCATTTAATTGCTAGATTATTTCCACATGTGCTAGCCTTGATGATACAAGTATTTGAAAAATATGAGATCTCAAAAGAGACCCATATCCTCTAACCACTATATAATTTCCTTGCAAATGCCATTCTCCCCAATTGTAATTGATGACCAACTCAAGTTTCTTTTCTTTTAGCTAGGAGATTAAGGATTTTCTTAAGATTTTTTTTGTTCAACACCTATATACTTTATAATTGTTTTGAAAAAATAAAATTCAAATACTACATTTTATTTTCATTTTTACAGTACATATCTAAAATTTAAGTCCAACATTTACTTCGGAGGGGGGGTCCCTTGCCATCTATCAACCCAATCTATAAAACCTTATCCCAAGTCTTCCTTCCACCATACAAGAATACATAGAATAATATAGAATACCATTTCAAATTCATTAATCTCCCACTATTCTTTATTTCAACTATTTTTTTATGCATTTCATTAGTAATAAATGTTGCAAAATCAGATTCCTTATTGATGGCAATGTTTTAAATATTTTTAGTTATCATCATTAGAAGGATGTGAATATGTGCATTGAAATCTATGATTTAAAATTGACACAAGTCATAATAAGTTTTGATGAAGTAATCTTTGAAGATATCCTCACTAAATGACTCCATATTTATAGAATTAAACCTAAAAGGTCTCCTATCTATGCCTCTTACTCTATGTTTTGGTAGCTAATTCACCCTGAAGCTAACCCTATCCTTTTTATATTCCTTATTTAGCACATAAAAATTAATGCATTTGTTGCAAACTATATTTAAATTGAAAATTATGTTATAAATGGTGAACACCTAGAATACTAAGGGGAAGGGGTAAATAAGTATTCCTTTAAATTCATTAAATTAAAAATGAATTACAAATAATCTTAATAAAATTTTAGAAATGGAAATAAGATATTGAAGCATGCACCAAAAATATCAACACAAGAACACTAGTTTGACGTGTAAAACCCTTGAAAGGGAAAAACTAGAGTGAGGATTAGCTCACAATATATCATAACTAGTTACAATAGATTATAGGAGGCTCATTGTTGGAAGAATAAAGAAGAATGTTTAGTTGTGTAGACTTTGTGTTGTCATTTATGTCACCATGTTGATTGAGTCATTAGCTTGACCCTATACTTTGAACCAGTATGAAGAACCAATTTACATACTCTAGTATTTTAGTCTGCATATACAGTACAGATAAGATTTATCCTTGCAATTTATATATGGTTTTCACTACATATATCTACATCTATGTCCCTAATTGAAGATGATGCTTATCTTTATATTAGAAGTAATGTGTATCACAATGTTGACTAGTTGAAACATAGACTGGTGTTCGTATTTTGGTTTCTAATCCTTCGTGGTTGATTGTTGTTGCTTGTAGTTCATAATCTTATGCGCTCATGTGCTCATACGACTAGTTCACATTATTTTGTTGATTACTTTTTGTTATTAGGTCTATCCCTAGTCGACCTAATGTATAGTTGGTCTTATGGTGAATTAATTTTGTGTTGTGGATATATGTGTGACCTATCTTAGGTCTATGCTAACATGATGTAGTGTGTTAAACACTGAATTGTTTTTGGAAAGATTTTATAAATGCTTGAATCCAACATTTGGTTTTTTTTGGTGAATACGGGTTGCATCGAATTAGGTAAACCTAATTGATGCTTGCAGATGAATTAGATATATATATATATATATATATATATATATATATATATATATATATATATATATATATATATTGGATAGTTTTGAGATCGGTGTGTGGATTAGATGAAGTGAAAGCAGTATTGTGCATGAGATGCAAAGATGAAGTGTGTTAAGTCTATTTACTAAGCATTACCGAAACTAAATCAACAATTTTTATGTGTACTCTTACCATTTCATTTTGGTGATGAAGCCACTTCAGTATTGTAATCTTTTTGTAGGAATTGAGCCTCCTTTTTTGGACACTGAGCCCTATCTTGGGTAGTGAACCCTTTGGAAGTGAGCATTTTTGTATTCAATTTTGGAACTACTTTATATTTTGAGTTGATCCTCACCATGTTTTTTCCATTATTAGTTTTTCCATGTAAATGTGGTGTTTTCTATGTTGATATTGTTTTCTTTTATTTTCATTTCATGCTCACACTTAATAACAAAATAAAGTGGATTCAAAATTGATAATTGTTTAATATTTAAGATTGAGTTTTGTGATAACTAATTCACCCCCCTCTTATTTTTCTTGTGGCTTTCAACAATTGGTATTAGATCCCAGATCCTCTAGAGAAGCCTAACAGCTTGAAGAGGATCCTAAAGATTGAACAAAATGGATGATAAATATGAGCTTTGGTCTACACTTGAAGATCTTGACATGGATGAAAGTTAAATAGATATTTGAAAGAAAATCTTGATGAGGAAAATGAATGTGTCCAGAAATTGAAAGAGAAATTGAAGAAATTCAAGGAAAGACATAGGGAGGTCAGTGAGTAATTGAAAAAATAAAATGAAGAAATTACCAGATTGAAGGTGCTAGTGGAGAAAAAGAAAAGAATTGAAGAATAAGGTGGTGTAATGCAAGACTGATGAATGTACTAGGCTTGAACAAAAAGTGTTAAATAAAAAGTGGAACTTGAGAAAGAAAAAATCTGTGAAGATAAATTCAAGACAAGATCCACCAATTTTAATGAGTTAATGGCAAGGTAGAGGCCTTCTAAAGACAAAGGTGGTTTTGGAAATGAAGGATGTGAAAGTTCTAAGGCTGTGCAAAACACAGTGGATAATCAGAAGACTCAAGATAAAGGCAACCATAAAAGGAATCCAAGAAACTTTGCTAGAAGACTTCTTATTAGACATGTATCCAAATTCTCAAAGTTACCCATCTTTCAATGGTGTTTGATTTTCATGTAATAAATTTGGTTGGAAGGCAACAAAGTGTAGGAGTAGGTTGAATCAATTTTTTGGTTCCTTCTTTGATAAATGTTTTGCATGGAAGAAATTTTGACATAAAGCTACTGAATGCAAATCTCAGATGAGGATGATTTGTTGGGTGATGATGAATAGGTTTAATGGAGGTAGAATGAATCAATATTTTTCTAGTTATTGCTTTAAATGTAACAAGTTTGGAAACAAATAAAATCAATGCATATCAAGGGTAAATGGAAGTCAAACAAGTCAGAGAAGTGTTATCTACTATAATTGCAACAAATCAAGACATATTTCAAGAGTTTGTAGAAGTAAAAAGGGAAAGCAGACTACTTTAGTAAAGAAGAATGAACCAATGAAGAAAATTGACAAGAATGAGGTTAAGAAAGAAATGAAAAAGATATGGAGGAAGAAAGAAGAGCCATAGACGACTGATGTGTTTGTGCCCTCATCTAGTGTACACAATTCCTCGGAGAACTAGACCTAGCATGGTCTTAGGGGAGCATTAATAGATTTTTTTTTAAAACCCCTAGATATATGGCATGTTAGATGTTGGAACAAGGATATGTTGTAGAGAATGAGAAGATAGAGGTTATGCATACATGTTCATTTGCAGAGAAAATTAGGGTTTCCTAGTGCAAAGAAAAAGGGTTTTTATTAGCTTTTTGAAACCTATATCATTTAATGCATATTAGGGTCATGCGATGGTGTATAAAGTGAAATTCACAAGTCATTTTTTATCACTTGTGCAATTGAAGAGTTTAAAGAATGATTTGGAGTGATCCTAAAGTGATTTGGAGTGATTTTGAGGCAATCTAGAGAAATCATTATAATAAAAGATAAGAAGTTTTCAAAATAATCTCTCTCAGTTTACAAAAAAAAGGGAAAAGTAAGAAGTTTCATTGAGCAAGAAAGAGTCTAAAGAAGATAAACATGACAATGGAATATGGTGGTAGAGGATTGAGTGGTGATATTTTGTTAAGGCTAAAGGGTGTTGAGTTGGAAGAGTTTGATCATCAAAAGATGAAGGAAATGGAACTAGGGTTGAAGACAAATGAATTGCAGAACGTAAAATCTCTAGGTATAGATTTATGGGGAGAATTTCCTTGGTTTGCTGACAAAGAATCTATCTTATTCCTATTAATTAAATTCAAGGATGGCAACATTATTTTGGACAACCTTACCAAATCACGAAGGAGGCAATTGAAGCTATTAATGATTTGTGTAGTGTTAGTTACCTCCTTGAGAAGAAAACAATGAAATAAAGAGACATGGAGGAACTTACTGCCATCAACAAAGACCCCTAAGCTCTATTGATAAATACCATTGTCATTCCTACTGTAAGGTATGTTTCTTACAAAATATCTTATAAAATCTACTTCAAAAATCATGAAGGATCTACTTCGGCTATTGTACTATATCTTGCACACATGTTGATGAGGGAAATTAAGTAGTTTTATTTGTGTAGCCTAATTATTCAAAACCTAATAGAGAATGTTAGAATGTTTTGGGTCAAGTGTTATCCTTTTTGGTTTGGGTCTCTACTCATATGTTTGATATTTTACTTTCTTAGTTCACTATTAGGAAGAGAGAATGTTAAGTGGTAATCTAGCATCCTGTCGGAAAGAAAATTTATAGGTATTTGGGTTGTATGGAAGATAAATCAAGTGCATGCAAAATCTATTTCTCATCCCTGCAGATGAATCTATGCTTCAATGTGTTAGTGTCTATTCAATGTGAAAAGGGTTCCTCTTCTGATAAGAAAGAGTTAGAAGTTGTTATTGGTGGTGCCCCTTTGGAATCTAAAAGGAGAAAGATTGTCACAAAAGATGTCATCACTATCTTGGAAAAAAAGAAGAATGAAGAAGATTTTTTTCTTGAATATGATTCCTTTGACCCAGAGGATATTTAGATGATGTTAGATAAAGGTGATATGAAGAAGGTTGGTGAAATGTGGTGTGCCTACTCTTTAATCAAGAGACTTAAAATTGATGATGTGTTGATTGATTATTTTCTCAAGAAGGTTATTACAGTTTCATATGTGTCTAACTCATTACTGAATGATATAGTAGAAGTTATTGAAGAAAGAATATTATTGGAAGGACGTGAAGGAAATAAGTTCAAAGCTATCATTGAGAGAATATGTGCCAAATCCAAACAAAAGTTATCCAAACACATTAATGATACAAGAGAATGTGTTAATAAAATATCTGACATCTATAGGTACTATCTTCGGTGGCTTGTAGCTGCTGATAATTTTAGAAGCAAAATTGAAGCCATTGAATTTGAGATAAATAATACTAGAAAGAGTTTTGATTTCTTCAAAGAAAAAAAGTGAAAATAGAGAATAAGAGTTAGTGAATTGCAAGTAGAGTTTTTGATTGCTTAGAGATAGAGGGAAGACTTGGTTAAAAAATTTTGGTTGGTTAAAGAAATTGTTGAGGTCCGGTTGGATCATCTCTTTGGAATACTTTCTGATGCAAAAGATTGTGAATAAAATTGTCTATCTTCAAACTAGACATCCTCATTTATGAAGTTGTATTTATAAGACAGTATGTGTGCCAGAATGATTTTGGCAGTGTTTGCTTGGAAGAGGATTCTTCTGACCATAAGAGAAAGGTACAAGAAAATTTTTCATGTAAAAAGTGTTATTTTAACTTCAATGTTCAAAATGGGGAGTTAGAGTTCATTTGTATATACATTATCACTATGTACATAAATTTACATCCTATTTTTGGTCGCCCTTTGTCCTTGATGTCAAAAGGGGAGAGAATACTAGTGTTAGGGGGATAGAATGTTGTGGTGTACATAGGAAATTCTGTAAATTTAGGCATGTGTTGCAATCAATCACAAAGGGGGATATTGTTGGAAGAATGAAGAAGAACATTTATTTGTGTAGACTTTGTATTTTCTTTTATTTCACCATGTTGATTGAGTTGTTAGCTAGATTCGGTAATTTGAACCAGTATGAAGAACCAATTTACATCCTCTGATATTTTGGTCTACATATATAGTACATATACCTGCATTTTATATATGGTGTTCACTACATATATCTACAATTATGTCCTTGATTGTAGATGATACTTATCTTTATATCAGAAGTCATGAGTATTACAATGTTGATTGGAGTAGTGTTGACTAGTTGAAACACAGACTGGTGTTGGTATTTTGGTTCACAATCCTTCGCAGTTGATTGTTGTTGCTTGTGGTTTTGGGAAATGGTTTATGGATGTTCAAATCTTGTAAGTTCATAATCTTGCGTGATCATGTGCTCGTATGGTGAGTTGACATTGTTCTGTTGATTTCTTTTTGTTATTAGGTCTATCCCTGGCTGACCTAATGTATAGTTGGTATTATGATGAATTAATTTTGTGTTGTGGATATATGTGTGACCTATCTTAGGTCCATGCCAATATGATGTAGTGTGATGAATTCTTGAATTGTTTTTGGAAAGATTTTTTAAATGCTTGAAGACAACAATTGGTCTTTTTGGGTGAATATGGGTTGCATCTAATTAGGTTGACCTAATTAATGCTTCCAAATGAATCATATATATATATGTATGTATATATATATATGTATATATATATATATATGTATATTGCATATTTTTGAAATCATTGTGTGGATCAGATGAAGTGAAAGCAATATTGTGCATGAGATGTGAAGATGAAGTGTGTTAAGTCTTTTTATTGAGCATTATCAAAATTGAATCAACACTTGTTCGGTGTACTCTTACCAGTTCATTTTGGCTATGAAGCCACTTCAATATTGTAATCTTTTTGTAGGTAGTGAGCCTCCTTGTCTAGAAAGTGAGTCCTATCTTGGGTAGTGAGTGTTTTGTATTCAATTTTGGAACTACTTTATATTTTCAGCTAATCCTCACCATAGTTTTTCCCTTATTGAGTTTTCGATGTAAATCAGGTGTTTTTTGTGTTGATATTGCTTTCTATTATTTGAATTTCATGTTCACACTTAATAACATAATAAAGTGGATTTGAAATTGATAATTTTTTAAGATTTGAGATTGAGTTTTGTGACAATTGAATCACCCCCCCTCTTAGTTGTATTATTCCTTTCAACACTCACTATCAATAGGTCTCACTATCCAAAACATAGGAGGGCTAATTTCCCAAGGAAGATCACTTCTTTCAAATTTATAAAAGATATACAAAACAATGGCTCACTACTAGAACTTGAATTGCTTACAATGCATCTGCTATATACTAAAGGTACAGTTCTAGATAAGTTCAAAAAATTGACTTTACACACTTCATTCCTCACTATCACAAGATTACCACTATCATATTTCACACTTCACTACACACCTCATCTCATGCCATTAATGAATTGAGCTTCTATATAAATGTATGTGTTTCACAAATAATCATATCATCAATTAGGTCAGTGTAATTAGATGAAACATGTGACCTCATAACTTGTCAACTCAAAACTCCATCATACTAAACCATTGATTTTTGGGTTTCCTATGGACTTCTCTAGCTCTTCTAGGGTTTTTCACCTAGAAGGAGAGAGATAGGGCCAAAAAATGCTAAGGGTTCATTCAATTTAAGCTATGTGTGATGCTATTTGAACTAAATGAGATGATCTAAATATATTTATATGAACTAATTGATTGATTAAACATGCAAAACCTAAGAAATGTGATTTGTTTGAAAACACATTGTGTAATACAAAATCACCTACAAATGAATGGAAAAATGTAATAGAAATGAATCAGACTGAAAGTGTGCACCTAAGATATGCATGAGGACTGGAAATTACTTTTGGAATGATACTGATGCTAAAATTTAGGCTTGGTGGGACTCATTCGCCATTCTGGGAGAATCAGTCCTAGTTCTACCAAATTGTACCTGAACTCGTTTCTAACAAAAGGGTATTTAAAAATGTAAAAATAAAAAAATTGACTTTGGGGTGGGAATAATTCATCACCCATGGTGAATGAGTCCACTTTTGAATTTCTATATTTTCAAAGGTGGATTTTGAAGCTTTCGGTCTGCACTTTGATGTTCTACAAGTGTCTACTTTTGAAACTCTGATTTACGAGTCTGAAAATGAGATTTTGTTGATTCTTTGACTTGTTGGATTAAGAGATGACTTTAACAACCTTGAAAATTTATCTCTAATGATTTCCAAGCTTCCAAAGGACCTAAATCTACAAACACACAAGAAGAGAAGAAGAAATTATGATTGTTAGGGCATGGGGGTTTTCCTTGGTCAAACCCCATTTAGGCAATTAAACCAAAATGATGAAAGAATGGAATGAAGCATGCAATAATGGAATAGATTAACTTTACATGATTTTTATCTTGAAATTTTGTAGCATAACATGTAAAATCTTCCCTTGAATGTCCTTAGAAGCTTTCTCAATGACTTGCAATGACAAAACCCTAAGTTGCTTGACTTGAGATAGAAGATTGGTGGATGAATATGTGAATTAAGTTAATTGATGTAAAAATGAGTTTAGAGGGATGATTTTATAGGAAATTCACCTTATTTTCCCATTAATTGGATCCCTAAGGCCGACATGGAGAAACATTAAACTTAAAACCTAATTTTTTCCACTCAAAACCCCAAAAATGGCTCAAATGGGACTCATTCGCCACTAGTGGTGAGTGGGTCCCACCTAGATGGGACTAATTCTCCACTAATGGTGAATGGGTTCCACAGGGGCCATTTTTGCTAGTTGGAATGCTGAGAAGTAAGAAAATTAGGCTTATATGATGACTATGCTAGTTATTTGATCAAATTATGCCTTGGGATGCACATTATGGGTTAATAGGGGACTATTAGTGATTATGTAAATGTAAAATAGGGCTTGGGACACAAAATTCAATCTGAAAGTGTAATTAAATACACTTTACAACACTAAAATGAGGTCCACATAGCCTAGGAAGGCACAAGAACCAATCTTAATGTGCAAGACACATTACAACACTAGTTTAACATTACGTTTACATTAAGAATCTTCTAGATTGATGTAATAGTGTTATTAAACACATTTTATAATGTTGAATTAGGAAGAAATGGGTTCATTAGGTCTATAAAAGCATGAAAGCATCTTATAACACTTTGCAACACTTTAACAGGACATCGTTAAAAGCATGTTATTTGATTTGCAAGGGTCCAGGAGCCAATGTGGATGCATAAAATGCCTCACAACACTAGAATCAAGTCCTCATTAAGTTCATTTTATCATGAAATAATCCCATGTCAAGCAAAGATTACTTTTTTCTACGACACATTTAGGCCCCACTTTAGTGAGAGGATGAACTTGCTTCAAACTCACAGGTATGTGTAGAATCATCATGGAAAAAATAGGTAGGTATGTGCAGGATCATGATGGGCCAAAAAGTGGTGATATGATCCATGGGTTTTTCTATGGTATGTGGCTGACGACTTTTTTTTACCCAAAACTGATGAAACAAAAAGGGTGTTTAAAGGATATTCTCAGCTTTCCACCAATATAAATTATGCTTTACTTTGAATTTAATAAATAATTATTATTTATTTTCTATTTGAATTACAACTAAAGTCTTGATAGATAGGATGATTGAAAAATATGTATAGCTTTCAAACGGTATCACATTTTTTGAATCTGAAATATGTATCACATTCTATGCTTCACATAATATAGGATTAAAAAAAGAAGAAATGAATTTCATGAAGTTTTGACCAAGTTAAGGTGGTTAGACATACAAGTTTTTTTATTTTTTAAAAGTTGTAATAAAAAAATCATAATTAATTATTTACATAGAAAAAAATTACAAAAGAATATGCATCACATTGACACATGAGTCATCTACTTATATCTAAAATCTTACAAAAAAATATTATCATTTTATTGTGGTTAGGGTGGTCAGATAGACACCTACTTCTTATTTTTTCCTTAAAATTTAACTACATTGAAATTTCAAATTTTCACCAAATAGATTTTTTTTTTCAAATAAACCTAGTATTTTAGAAACTAAATTTTTCACAAATTCTATTCTTACATATTTTGAAATAATATAGATAACTGATTCAAATTTTTACGTCAAGTTGCCTAACTCTGAATTTTTTTATTTTTTTGCCACTTAAGGGCCTGTTTTTTCCATGATGATCCTGCACATACCCAGGCCCTTATGTGGCAAAAAATTTAGAAAAATCAGAGTTGGCAAAAATTTGAATAAGTTATCTATATTATTTCAAAAATATGTAAAAATAGAATTTTAGCAAATTGAATGTAGTTTCTAAACTACTACGCTTATTTTTTTTAAATAAAATATATTTGGTGAAAATTTGAAATTTCAATGCAATATACTTAAATTTCAAGGAAAAATAAGTAGGTGTAGATAGACTACCCTAATCACAATAAAATGATAATATTTTTTATAATATTTTAGATATAAGTAGAGGACTCATGTCTCAATGATGCATTTTTTTTGTATTTTTTTTCAAGTAAATAATTAATTATGATTTTTTTTATTACAAATTTAAAAAAAATAAAAACTCGTATGTCTAACCACCTTAACTTGGTCAAAACTTCATGAAATTCATTTTTTTTTTAATCCTACAGTATGCAAAGCATAGAATGTGATGAATGTTTAAGATTCAAAAAATGTGATACTATTTGAAAGCTATAGTTGTTTTTCAATCAGCCTATCAATTAGTACTTTAGTCATAATTCAAATAGAAAATGAATAATAATTATTTATTAAATTCAAAGTAAAGCATAATTTATATTGGTGGAAAGCTGAGAATCTCCTTTAAAAACCCTTTTCGTTTCATCAATTTTTGGTCAAAAAAAGTCGTTAGCAACATACCCTACACATACCCATCATGATCACGCACATACCCTCACACTAAAGTAGACATTCAAGAGAGATCTGCATGTAGGTAAAGCCCCCAAGATACAAAATCATGCAAAGGAAAGATGAAAAGAAAGACAGGGTGGAAAAGATGTACTCACTCTGGGGCCACAAAACTTCAAGTCATCTGCGGGGCGAGAAGGCCACAACATACTCACTCTGGGGCCATGGAACTAGTTTTCCACGTGGTGAGAAAGCCCAAAAGGGTAAGATAAATATGCTAGTTGGTATGCACTCACAAACACACAGGTGACTATGGGGAAAATTCATGCCACTAGGTGGGCTTTCCACTCAACCATATCAAACTTATACCTCCTGATAACTTTAACAAGGTACCACAAAGAAAAAAAAATTCAAGTTGTATGAGGTAAGCAAGACTTCATATGCAAGAATGGGGTTGGGGCCCTAGCTTGGTTGGCTAAATCTTTCCTGTAGCAGGAGGTTGGTCACAAGTTCTAGTCTCCCCCACCCCCGTGGTACCAAAGAGCATGTCACACCAATGTCGTAGGTCACGTTAAAAATTTTACCAGGTGCATTGCAGTTTATAGGGGGTCGTGCTACCCGATTCCTATAGTCTAAAAAAAAAAAAGACTTCATATGCAAGAAACTCAGACAATGTTAATGCAGAAAAGTGTAAGCATTTGTTCAAAGGGATTTTGTTTTGTTTGTGCAAGGTCTCATCTTAGGGAACATTGTGGTTAATGTCTCCAAGAGAAGATAAGTGTGAAAGAAATATCATGCTCTTAGAGGGAATCAAGCCCATTAACTCCACCAAGAGAAGAATGCATCGCAAGAAAAAATAAATTGTGCAATGAAATGTGAGTGGTGATGTATTCCCTCACTTTAAAGTAGTTGCAATCACTTGTACTATGAGAAATTTCTTTAAAGTAGAAGAAGAGGAGGACATGAGAGCTTACTCAGAAAGCCCTATTCCAAGTCATATGTTTCTGATAAGCTACGTCATGGAAGAGATAAGTATGTCATATGTGAGCCATCTTAAAGAATTTCATCCACATCCCAAGATTTCTCTTATGTATTCATGAAAGGTTAACAAATAGCCAAAAGGAGGCAACCACAAGTGATATACAAGGAAAAGGCTACATAACCCCTTGCCCCCACTTAGTACAAGACAAAGGTGAGCCAAAAGGATTGATGAAATGCATGCTAGGGTGAAAATCAATAGTAATTTGAGGAATTAGATGCCCCCACATATGGAAGCATACCAAAATCCTGAAAGTATTGGATTTTACGACTCAAAACATGATATTCATTAGTGGAATGACCATGAACTCTATGATATGCACATAATGAAGTCTTGGAAGAGCATTTCTTTTGAGTTCTAGGAGGGAGGGTGATCAAGTGATCTTCGCAGATTCTTGACAAGATACCTTCTTGATCCAGAGGAGAAGGTATTTGTGTGGTTTGGTTCAAAGATACATCTTACTTAGTAGCAATGTCGGCAAAACAAGGAAAGTCAATTGAGAGGGGCGGGGTGAATTAGTTGTCACAAAATAATAAAATTTTCAAACTGTACTTAACTCAATCTTACATCTGATGAATAATAAATTAACCATAAATAATTAACACATTAGAGAGACAAAGAACACCAAGATTTTTTATGTGGAAACCTTGTTAGGGGAAAAACCATGGTGGATGTTAGTCCACACGATTATATCCTATTAAAAGTATAATGAAATCAATAAAAGGGAATGCACATGCATTCAGGCACACTGCCTAGAGCTCACTGCTCAATTACGGAAGGGGCATACTACCCAACAATATAGAATAGGATTAAAATCTAGAGGGTATGAACTGAGAAAATAGCTTCTGCACAAACCCGATTATAGTTCCAATTAAGCACATAAAACTCCTTCACAAACTACTTCACACTTCGCTCGATCTTCTTCACACTCTACTTTGTAATCAAATGATATTCACATATACACACATAAGAGCACACCTAGCACATGACACATCATCAGTCTTATATATCTGCTACATAAGATTTCATCAACAACTTAGTCATCCAAGAAAATAAAACATATTTGCAATGTCAAACCAAATTTACAAATAAATTTTTAATGAGAATCCACCAAGGTCAGCCACAACATAATGGAGACGCAAATTAACAACTCCAACACAAAAAGAATTTAATTAATTTCACCTCTAAGATCCACAACATGCTACCATCATCATATCCACCAGGAACATGAAAAACTAAACATGTGCAAGAAATGATCTTCAACCACAAGAAAACTAATCAATGTGGATGTACTACAAAGATAGAGCATGATCTAGAAACATCCATGAGAACCAAGAAATAATAGAGAAACATCCACAACAACTAGAATTACCATAATTACACAATTTTCACTTAGGAACACTGATAGAGACCACATAAACACTGTCAGACCATAACATGACTAAATCTATACACAAACATCTGAAACTTCTGGTAGATGATCTAGATACACTCATTAGAAAACACTTTAATCCACAACAACTAAAATTTAATGTAAATAACAAGACACCTTCATGATTTGCACAGTTCCACTAGGAACTTGGAACACTTTCCTTTATAATTTTCTCAATATTTTTGACATATATAGCCTCTAATACACCAAATTCTAATAGTTTTGACATCAATGATAACCACATATAAGCAACACATCCATAGCATCCAACAATCTCCCCCTCTAGCATTGATGGCAACACATGATGTGAAAAATACCATCAACCCAACACACTTGCTTTCCCTTTGGTTTTGACTCTTCTCTCCTCAATTTCTCCTTGACCCTTTAAAAAGAGTTTTTGGAAAAGTTGTGAAAGAAACTTCATAGACCCTGAAGATCACCTGCATGCAAATAACATGTCATAGAAAGAAGAAATGGAGACAAAAAAACAAGGGTTCTCTAATAGCTAAAAGTGTATTAATTAGAGAGAGATAAAATACAGTGATCAATTCTTATGAAAGGAGATTGTGAAACCCTAAATAAACCCTTATAGGTAGACATTTAATAATTAATATAATTATTAATTGTCACAATATGCAAACTAAAGTTAAATATTAAGAGAGGAATAAAGGTAACTTAATTAACATAATTAAGTTTAAACCTTTACTCTAACACCCCCCTTAAGATGAGCAAGAGTGCAGCTACAAACATGTGCAAGAAAGAAAACAAGGGTCCTAGAAATGAGGCCTGATCAGGTACCCGAATACAACCAAATCTCTATAAAGTGGAGAAAGGGAGAAAACCTCATGGGAACAAAACTCCCCCCCAAAAGAGAGAAAAGAAAAGAATGAAATGCACTAATGAAAGAAGGATAGAAGGTGGATTACATGATACCCCCCATAGATAGCTTCTATCGTGTAAGTACATATACAATGGTCTCCATAGGAGAGATATAAAGAGACAAGAAGGCCCCCCCACAATGAAGAAACTCTTGTTGCAATGGTAGATGCCTGATGTAGAATCCAAAAGGAGATCCTTAAGTGGTAGATAATATTCCTCCCCTTGGGAAGAAATAGATCCAAAGGATGATGTTGAAGAAACCCTATGAAGAGTGATGAACCAATCTATCTCAAGATGTGTGCCATGATAGGATGTTGAAGAATCTCTCTATCTGAACTAAAACAAATGATGCCAAATCCAAAATAATGTGGAGAATCCTAAAATGCAACCTTTGAATGCATGGATAATGGTTGGTGTATAGTGATAACCTGACTACCAAGGTAGAGGAGATGAATGTCCTCAAAATAATCCTCAAGATTTGCAGTGTGAGACACAACAAACAAGAATGTGTATGCAAGATAAGAATCCCATGATGTAGCAGATAATGAATGACCAAGATGGTCATGATGTTGAACTAAATCCATAGGGGCCAATGTGGTGATATTGATGTCATTAGGAACAATGGATGATACATGTATAATCTCAGTCTGAAGAGTAGGAACTATTAGATAAGCCTCTAATCCATCGAAACATGCAAGGGTGTCTAAATACTCAAGCTCCTCTAAAGTATCATGATCAAAGGGTGTATTATCTTTCCAAGCAATGGGTAAGAGAGAATCTGAAGCAGGATCTTCTAGGAATGGAGAGAGATTGGGGTCTCCATATATCTCCCAAAGACTTGTCCAAAGTGGGTGGGGACAATCAATGTCTGATATAGCCCACACAGTGTCATCATCAACACTAGACAATATAAGTCCTACTATGTGATCTCTAATGATATCCCAAGCTATTTTTCCCTCTAAAGTGGTTGGTTCAAGTATGAGATCATACAAATAAGGAAAAATATTAAGCCACCTATAATGTGTAAGTACGCACTTTTCCCATGACTCATAATAAACTTGTTCGAGAATTACAATTGAAGGGTGAGTAGAAAAACCCATGACAACTCTTCAAAATAAAAAATCTAAGAAAATTGACCTTACAACATGTAGATCAAATGAAATATAGCCTAATGATGTAAACATGACGTTCCCAAGTGCCAAAATGTTCAAGTAATTAAGCAAACTGTGAAAACACGAAATGCTAAATAAAATATCCCTGGGGAAGAATCTAGGAAAATAAGTCTAATCATTGTGTAGAGCACTGAACCAGCTTTCTTATGCCTATTCATTTGCACAAAAAGGAGCTCAGACGCAAAATTTATGCCCCCGAGAGTGCAAAATTGATGATCTAACTTTGACTGTAGAAAAAATAATCAACACGGAAAAATCAGGTAACAAGACCTACACCACTAGAACGGTGTTGGAAGCAGCTTTCCAATGGTATCTCGTTTTTGAAAAATGGAGACCGTATTCCCATTTTATACCCAATTTACTTAAGACACCTCTAAAAGGCACAAGAACCCTTCATCAAGCCCTAGGGGCTAAAAAAATGGGCCCTTGCTTGCATGCAAGACCAGGGGCTAGTAGCTTGGGTGTTGGGGCAGAGCCCCTAGTCACCCACATGACTGGTGTGGGGACTAGATGCGGTCGGGGGGGCTGATTGGGGCGCTAGTCAACCACAGGACCCTGTCTTGGGCACTTTGGGTGTTGAAGGGGTGGGCAATGGATCGATGGTGGTTGGGAGGCGACTACTGTCAGAAAAGAGGCCATTGGGTGGCTCAGTGCTAGTAGCTAGGTGGTGTGCTAGTGGCCTCTTGGTGGCTAAGTGGTGGAGCCCATTTTTCTAAAGGGCGATGCTTTAAAAAGCATTGTTTTTTTATATTTTATATTTTATATTTTATTTTTTAAAAAAAAAATTGCATGGATCTACATGCCCTGGGGTCTATCTGGCCCTAGGGAAAAAAAAAATTCCTTCTGAGCTGACTGCACCAAAATTGGACAAATTATATATCAAAAAACTTGGAAACAGCCTCTTGTGCACAACCGTGAGGTCGGTTTGGGCTCAAACTGCACCAAATAAAAAAGGTATGCCCTAGATAAAAAAGGAAAACCCCAAACCATCGAAGCTCCAAAAATCCTTTAGAAGTTGAATAGGAAGCAATAGGCCTAGAGCTCTAATACCATGTAAAAATTGTGAAAGAAACTTCATAGACCCCGAAGATCACCTGCATGCAAATAACTTGTCACAAAAAGAAGAGATGGAGACAAAAAAGAAAGGGTGCTCTGAAAGCTGAAAATGTATTAATTAGAGAGAGATAAAATACAATGATCAATCCTTATAAAAGGAGATTGTGCAACCCTAAAGAAACCCTAATAGGTAGATATTTAATAATTAATATAATTATTAAATGTCACAATATGCAAACTAAAGTGAAATATTAAGAGAGGAATAAAGGTAACTTAACTATCATAATTAAGTTAAAACCTTTACTCTAACATTTTTCACATTGCATTTCTCCCCCTTTGACATCAATGGAAAATGTAACCATGACCTTTCCATATACACGCTCTGAACCACATATCTGTACATTTGACTACTCCCCCTTAGTAGCAGCCATGGAAACATCAATCCATATCAGAATATAGCAATGTAGCTCATAGATTGATGCAAGTAAATGCATGTCTTAGTTCTTATCAAGAGGGTTAATTACCCATAGCATTCCTTTGAGATACTCAAAAGTATCTTTTGGAAATGATTTAGTAAAGATGTCTGCAATCTGCTCTTTGGTAGGCACATACTCCAATCTAACTTCTTTCTCATTCATGTTCTCCCTCAAGAATTGAAACTTGATTGATATATGTTTAGTCTTAGAGTGGAGCACCAAATTCTTTAAAATATTTATTTCACTTGAATTGTCACGATATATGGCAATAGGCTCTTCATATATCACCTTGATATCTTTCAACATTTATTTCATCCATATTACTTGAGTAAAATTGTTTGCAGCAACAATATATTCTACTTCAGCAGTAGCTAGAGAAATGGAATTTTGCTTTTTGCTCAACCAAGACACTAGCTTCTTCCCTAGGAAGAAAGCACCACTACTAGTACTTTTCTTGTCATCTACATCTCCAACCCAATTTGCATCAGTATATGCACTCAAAGTGAGATCATCATCGTTTGGATACCAAAATCCAGAGTCAATTGTTCCTTTCAGATATCTAAAGATTATCTTAACAACAATCACATGTGATTCTTTCAGATCATCCTGAAATCTAGCAACCATACATACAACATTCATAATATCTAGTCTAGTCTGTGTTAAATAGAGCAATTCACTTAGGAGAATCATCATTCTATGTTAGCTTGCATCCGGTTACCATGGGAGTACCAACAGGATTTGATTCTTCCATCCCAAATTTCTTCAGTAGCTCTCTCACATATTTGGACTGAGATATGAATATCCCCTTGTCTAACTAGATCACTTGTAATCCTAGAAAGAACTTCATCTCTCCAATCATACTCATCTCAAATTCATCCTTCATCTCATTAGCAAACTTCATACATAGATTGTCATTTAATCCAAAAATGATGTTATCAACAAAGACTTCTATAATTAACTCTTTATCATGATCCAATTTGAAATATAAGTTGCTATCAGCAATACCTTTAGTGAATCCAAGCTTCAGTAAGTATTTGTCCAATCTAGCATACTAGGCTCTGGGGCTTTCTTAAGTCCATCTAGAGCTTTGTTCAGGTGGAAAACCATATCTTCCTTGTCAGTTAGCTGAAATCCATCTAACTATTCAATGTATACTTCTTCTTCTAGTTCTCCATTCAAAAATGTCGACTTCACATCCATATAATAGACTTTATAGTCCTTGTATGTAGCATAAGCAAGAAATAATCTAACAGCTTCGATTCTGGCATTAGGGGCAAAATTTTCCTCAAAATCAACACCTTCCATCTGAGAGTATCCTTTACATACCAATCTTGCTTTATTCTGAACCACTTCACCTTGTTCATTTAGCTTGTTTTGAAACACCCATTAGTACCAATCACATTTTTGTCTTAAGGTCTAGGAACTAGTATCCATGTGTCATTCTTTTCAATTTGTGTCATCTCTTCCTTCATATATTCCATCCAATGTTCATCTTGGTAGGCTTCAATGACATTTTTAGGTTCAATCTTGGAAATCAGGCAGTACTCTTTTGTAATCTTTCTTCTAGTTTGCACTCCTTTATTCTTATCTCCTATAATTTGACTTTCAGAATGATTTAGATTTACATACCTTGGAGTTTTGGGACTTTCACAAACTTTTGGTTCTTCTAATATTCCTTATGCACTTGAACTTGTCTCTACTTCCTGACTACCTCGATTCACTAGAACAACTAGAACATATGGAACATATGGCACAATTTGAAGTTGATAATGTTTCTAAACATTCTTGCATTTGTTTGTATTTTCTTCATCTGAATCATATCCACAATATCTAGATGATTTGACAGAATCCTCATCAACTTTGACATTTTCACTCTCAACCATCTTTCCCAATCTTCTGTTATAGCATCGATAGGCCTTGATTTTAGTAGAGTAACCTAAAAAGATTCCTTCGTCACTTTTTGCATTAAACTTGCCTATATCATCTCTCTTGATATAACATTTGCTTCCAAAGATCTTGAAATACTTAACAGTAGGCTTGTAACCAAACCATAGCTTAAAAGGGGTCTTACAAGAATTTTCGTTAAAATTTACCCAGTTTAAAGTGTACAAATTAGTGCTTATAGCTTCACTCTAATAGCTCTGTGGCACATTTCTTTCTATCATCATTGTTCTAGCAGCATCCCAAAAAAATCTATTCTTTCTTTCTGTAACTCCATTCTATTGAGGGGTTTGTGGAGCAGATAAATGTCTTTTGATTCCATTTTCTCTACAAAAAGAGTTAAACTCCCTTTCTCCATGAATACTTCATACTCTGGAGGAACCACAGAGGTTAGTATGTAGTAGCTCTAGTAAATCATTTGAATGAAACTATTTTCTCGAGAAGGATACTCTAGTCTATTTACCCATCTGAGGTTCCTTACAATTGTGTTAGTAGGCTTCACCAACTTAGGTAGATCCCTTACTGCATGAGTGAAACTTAATTTGACAATGTTATCAAAATTTACATGACAGAAACTCCTATGCCACAACTAGCTTTCATCAACTTTAACAATTAAACAACTCCCATTAGTAGTATTTAAGTGAACAATATTACCTTTTGTCTATTTACCAGTAGCAATCATATCTCCAGAACTTCCACCTATCTTTCATCTTCCATTTTTGAATTGTAGATCATAGCCTTTTCCCACCATTTGTGCAACACTCAAAAGATTGTGCTTCAATCCTTCAACATAAAGAACATCATTAGTGTTATCCTTACCACCAAGACAAATAGAACCTTTGTCATGAATCTCACCAACATTGTTGTCTCCAAATATTACAATACCACCATCATACTTCTCTAGACTTACAAATTTATTTTTATCACCAGTCATATGATGTGATCATCCACTTCCAATAACCCACTCATCCTTTTCTTCAACTCGGGCTGCAAGATCTGTCTCATCTTTAGTGCATTCAGTAGACACAAGACTATTTTCAATGGTAGCAATGAAAACCCATTCATCTTCATTTCCATTATCCTTATCAGACTCATCATCAGTCACTCCTTCTTCAGCAACGTAACATTTCTTTTGGAATCTAGACTTGTTAGGCTTAGTTCTAGGAACTCTTTCAGGACTTCTTGATGCAAAATGACCTATTTTAATGCATGAAAAACATTTAATAGGTAACACTCCTTCATACTTACCTTTTCCTCTGTCTTCTTTCTTTACAATCAATGCTTCCAATTCTTATACCTCTCTTTCTTTATCTTCAAGTTGTTTCAGTTCTTCATCATACTTGGATATCTTTCTGGAACATTCTCTGAGACCATATCTTTTCTTGTTACTTCCAAATATAGTAGCCTTGAATGTTGATTCAGTCTTCGAAACAGATTCACCAAATTCACTTAATTCAAAAGTAGCAAGCTTACCAACCAGTGTGTCTCTTGACATCTTTTTTACTGATCTGAGCTCTTCAATAGTGTGAGCCTTCACTTTGTAGGAGGGAGGCAAGGATCTGAGTATCTTAGCCACAATTTCATCCTCATCTAGAGAACCACTGGCACATGTAATACCCATCACTATTTCATTTACTCTTTGCATAAAAGAAGTGACATTTTCATCATCACCCATCTTCAAATTCTCATACTTGCCTTTTAAAATTTGTAGCTTAGCCATCTTCACCTTTGCATCTCCTTCATACAAATTTTCTAGCTTCATCCAAATCTCATGATTTGTCTATAGTCCTACCACATTTTCCATCTCTGAATCTGTCAAAGCACTCACCAAAGCTTCAATAGCCCTAATATTGTTTTTAGCATCTTTGATCTCATCAGCAGTGGAGGGACCAGTCTAAGGAATAACATATAGATATTTTGTAATCTTCCAGTAGGCTTCACCAATACACCTTAGGTGACATTGCATCCTAACTTCCCACAGTGAGTAGTTAGTTCCATCAAATCTTGGACTGTCCTTCTTGAATGTTGTCATCTCAGATCACCTCAATCTTTTAGACTTCTTCAGAGGAACATGCTCTATAACCAATTGTTGGGAAAATAAGGATAGACAACTGAGATGGGGGGGTGAATCAGTTGTCACATAATAATAAACTTTTCAAAATTTAATTAACTCAATCTCAGATCTGATGAATAAGCAATTAACCATAAACAATTAACTCATCAGAGAGACAAAGAACACCAATATTTTTTATGTGGAAACCCTGTTAGGGGAAAAACCACGGTGGATGTTAGTCCACAAGATTATACCCTATTAAAAGTGTGATCAAATCAATAAAAGGGAATGAACATGCATTCAGGCACACTGCCTAGAGCTCACTACTCAATTATAGAAAGGGCTCATTGCCCAACAATACAGAATAGGACTAAAATCTGGAGCGTATTGTAAGCTCTCAAAAATGCAAGTTTGAACCACAAAAGGTTACCAATATTTCACAATGTTTTAGGGTAACAGACAAGGTCAAAAAGACTTTGGACCTTCTACTCTTTAGGTACTGCGAGACCTAGGCGGGTATACCTATCTGAATTATGTAGGCTTGGCTTCTAATCATCCTTCATGCAATGATTTGTCCCTGTTGGCATATGAAATAGACAAATAAAATAAAATTTGGTATAAATTGTATACCAGTATTCAAAACTAAACCCTAATATGCTCAGTTAACAGATGTAAAAAATGTGAGTGAAACTAAAGAATGAAAACAAAAATACCGGTGCCTTATAGGATTTACGAAGTCAAGAGAAATCTGAAACAAGTACATTGTTCTGGCAGACATTCAAGTTATTTAGCATTTTATTTGGTTTATAGCTTGTATAAACATGCATGATTGTGATTATTGAGTTCTTCTTAGTAATCCAATTGACATTCCCTAATTACTATGATCAATTCAAAGAATTTAATCTTTACTGGAAAGAAACTATTAATTGACCATACAGATACAACAAATGTGCATTGACGAACTAGGTATAAACTTGTTACACCAATTCGAATAACCAGAAACACCATTACGGAGACAACTTCAATAATATTTTTCAATGAATACCATAAACAACCCATACCAGAAATAATTGCAACATAGTATTAGATTTTCATTGATACCTCCATGATTTTACATATGCAACCAGTCTCATCCTTGCCAAAAAATTGTATTCTACCATCTCTTCTCTATTCTCTATCCTATTCTACCTATTGCTTGCATTTTGTTTTCAAAATGGATATTTATACATTGAGAATACGAAAGGATGCATCCTTTCAGAAATAGGAAATATCAAACTACAAAACAAAAGATAGAGAATAATTAGGCTCTATTTAGCCACAAATGAGTCTTAGCAAGGTGGTCCAAATAATCTCGGTGCTCATATGTGTCCGCATCTCCAACAGCATTATGGATTGTGATTTCCATCTTGACCATTTCCTCATTTTGCTCGCTCACTTCCTCGAATGATGTATCCTCTACAAAAGCTATCTTCATGACTTCATTCAGCATTGATTCACATTCATTCTTCCATCTGGTGGCATCTTTCAATTCCCCTTTATCATCAAAGAATATGATCACAGTTTTATTGGTAGCTTCAATTAATCCTTGTTCATCCCCCTACAATTCCTCATAGAAGTTTCGATGGTGATTGATAATATGATTTGCAACTTCAAGTGGAGTACTGTTAGAATCATCACTTTGGGTAAGTTCATGAAACTTCTCCATTATTCGTCCATCCATCCTTTCATGCTCCTTCAATGCAGCTAGAGTATGAGAATATTTTCCCCATAATTTATTCAACCAAGATGTCAAATTATCTTACCTCCTCTTAACAATTGCTACAATTGCATCATACTTTCCTTGAGCATAAGCACTTGATCCTACCCAATGATCTTTTGCCTAAGAGCTTTCTACTTGAGTGAGAATTTTGGCTAGATCCATTGAAATACCAACCAAGTCTTTCAGTCTATCATTTTCTCTCAACATTCTTTCATTACTTGCCTTATACATTTCTCTTTCTTTTATTAGTGTCTAGATCTATGCTTTATTAAATTTTGCAATATTGATCCCAATCTCTGCAGTAGCCACAGAATCAGCTTCTCCAACCTTTAGGGTCATAACATGGCTAAATTCCTTCTTCGTGTCAATTACCACTTATTTCCTGTGGGGTGGGTACAAAGCCCATATCATCAATGAACCGTCGTCAGTATTGTACTTAGACCCTGCATACACTTCTGTTACTTTTTCCTTATCAATCTTATGTGTAGCATTACTGTCTCTTAAGAATCTATCAAAAACTAATGCAGAGTTCAAATCAAGTCCAGGAAAAATCATGACACTACAATCCTCCAATATTTTCCTCCCCTTTTCAGGAGTCATATTTGTCATTTAATCATCCACACACTTTCTCAATTGACCCAATAATTCTTCCTCATTTCCTAAAGTGACATCACCAACATTCTCTCTTATTTCCTTCCCCTTCTACTTGTACAAGAATTCCTTGAACTCTGGTGAATTTATAAACTTATCATCTAAGACAAAATATCTATATTCCATATGCCTTGCATATCACCACTCTCAATACTCTATTTTCTAACCGGGAAAACATATTGTTGAGTCCTCAACCTAGATACCTTTTCTGGTTTCCCCTATGGCACATTAACTCTTGGTTTTTCCTCATCTCCAAAAGACAATAGCTTAGTATCATGTAGCCCTTGGTTATATCTTTCAACTACCATTTTGGTTTCATCTTCATCTAGATTCTTGCTCATACCATCAAAAGAATAGGGTACATGATGATACCCTCCAAAGTTAATCCTTTCTTTGGTTGAATTGTTATATCCTTCAGGGTCAAAGTTTTTCTTGGGTGGTCCTTTTTTCATATTATAATGCAACAATCTATCAAGAATTGAATTGTATCCTTCCTTAGCCAACACAGTGAAATCACCAAAACATAATGTACTAGGCATAAAAGCCTGCTTCCCAAAAGAACTGAAATGCATCACACTGCAGTAATCCATTTATCTGATAATTTCCAAATATGCAACTCTGTTTGGAACTGTCCTTGCAAAATAAAAGGGGCATCTTCAAATCCATATACCTTGATCATTGTAGCTCCCTCCAAAAAATACCGGTCACCCCAGTTATGATCAATTGGCCCATTGAAATCTTTTGGCTAAAGAAACCTTTTAATCTCATTAATCAATGAATAGTTACAAAGATACTTATACAATTTGTATAAAGTTTTCACAAAATATTCTTCAAAGTGGATGAAACTAGAATTGGCAAACCTACTGTCCTAAATAGCATTTCACAGCTGAACAGGAAATACTTCACCCTCCTTACCAATTTGAGAAAATCTCATTTCTGGAGGCCATACTCCCAACTCCTATCCAAAATATAGCACCAAGTGCATCAACAATGAATAGTGTCTGAGATGAACAATAGAAGCTCCACCCTTTATAGCCACCAATCCTGAATCAAGATCCCTAGAAATATATGAAGCATAGTCAAATGGTCTGGAGTTGCAATACTAGATATCTGTTGTGATAATCATTGGCACAATTGACATGAGTTCTGAGGCATCCATCCCCAATACTTGACACACTGAGAAATATGTGTACTTCATATATGGCTCAAACAAATCTACATGATAAATAGGCCCCTCACTATCTTGTAGAGGTTCTGACTTGTTACCCTATTTAATTCTATGAATAGGCAACCTCCAACCCTTATATATTGTATCCATTCTTGAAAATTATTTTTCCAACTCTTCACAATTGATCTCCTCATTGCAAAACCCTTCCAATTTGAAAACCTCACCTATTGCTTCTTTAGACACATATATCTATGGTTTTCCAGATGTGTCACATATAGCCTTATGTTTTGGATCATAATTATCTGCAAGCAATTTCACTAATTCTGCATTTACAAAAATATTAGGGCACACCAGTTTCCCTACATTCAGCTTCCATGGGTTATAGATTGGTTCAAAGTGATTTCTTCTATGCTAATGGAAAATGAATAACTCATACCCTCTTACGGCAGTCTAGACATCACCTATGAACTTACATTTATCATCTAACTTATCAACTTCTACCCTAAGTTGTGCGGACCTTCTAGCTTTAGGCCCCAAGCCAGGTAGTTGATCAATAAGGTCTTGTTTCAACCTCCTTTCAGTGCCCTCATGCTTTGTATCAACCTTTTGTTTCTTTCCTTTTGAAAAACTACTCTCACCAGGCTTTCTAGCCTTACCCTTTCCAGAACCAGAAGACTCCATTCTCAAGCTTACAGAATCATAATGTGAAAAACCAAGAAGAAATTACTTACAGTATTCTGCTCGAGCTCCTCAGACTAAGAAATGTCCCAGTTCTCTATTCAGCATGCCAATTCACCTGCAATCAAGTTAGAACTGAAGAATTGATTAAAACTTTACTATTATATCCCGTCGCACCATTAATGAAGCATGAATGAAGACCCATTCAAAACTGGCACTGTCGCATCAAATGTCCTTTCGATGAGAGGCTCTCAAATCTGGGGGGAAGTCCTTTTGCAACATCTATTACACCTTTCGCCAAGACAATACACAGTCATACCGACACTTGGAATCAAAATGATGACTATCGCTTCTATTTTTTCATGTCACTATAACAATTCTGAGTGAAGGAGATGTTACATAGACTTCATTGTGTCCTACCGATGTGCATTCTTCAATTTATTCTCAAGTCGCTGAGACAAAATCACCCCTTCACCGATGATACCATACTTCGATAAAACCATTGAGTTTCTCACCGATAAAATAAATCTTACTGATGAAATAAATCCATTGGCAAGACCATGAATCTTCGAAAAGACTCATACTGACACCAAATGTCTCACCGAATCCCTTCATCCAAATTTATCCATTCAATGAGACTCACCCTAAAATACCCTGTCAGTATAACTTTCAAACCTCGGTGAGACTTACACTGAAGAATTCTCCTCCTGGCAATGCACATCTCTATCAGCATAACTTTTGAATTGGCAAGACTCTATAACTTCTCTCTGATAGCTTTTGAATCTCCTTGTATTTGGTTCAGAAAAAAAATAGCCACTTCGCCAAGACCTTCCCCGATGCACATAATTCTTACCAAGACATTTTCTTGCAAGCCAATCGATAAAACAAAATGATTTCGTTATGACTTCATGCCAATACCAAACAGTTTGGCAGAAATAACCCATCTATGTATTAGTCGGTATGACATAATGTATTTGCCGTGACATTACATCGATGCCCCAACATATGCCGATATATTTTTTCTATATACCGATCGGCAAGAAAAACTACTTCGCTATGACTCTACTGTGACAATAATTCCTTTGCCGATATGAAACTTCTCAGTCGACGGAACAAAAGAAGAGTCCTGCCGATATTCTTCAACAAGTATATATTAGTGAAAAATACATAGGTCGAGTAGACTTTCACTATGTCCTACCGAAATAGGAAATACAATGAAATGTAAAGGACTTGATGGATTCAGTGGATTTATGAAAAAAAAAAAAGCAAGACACCATGAGGAGGAAACCTTGTGCTTATGAGGAAGATTTATTCTTGGAAACACTTGAATGCAATGGACTGAAAATTTCAAAATTTTATAGTTCTAATAGTGGCTCTGTCTGGGGATGAATGATAGCAATATCATTGCAAGGATTCAGATTTCTGGGTGAGTAGACCAAACTCAAAATGATGGATTATGTGAGCAAAGTAGCATGGATGAGAATGCAAGTGACCCTACACTACTATACATGGAAAAAAAATATTGAAAAAAGGAAAATCATGATTGTCTATGTACTTGCAAGTCCTGTTCCTTTTATATCCTAGACTACTGTGCATGGAAAAGAATTTTAAAGAGGATCATCAAGAGTTGTCCATGCACTGGCAACCCTTAATCCTCTATGTTACTTCAAGAGAAAAATTGTTTTAAAAATTGCCCATGTAAAGGCAATTCCTGATCCTCACCAGCCATATTTTGTAAATATTAAGAGTCTTCGCCTTTCTTTCCAATCACAACAAAAGGCCCCAACCACAAAGATTCAAATTTACCATGCTTTCCCTTCTCTTGGCACCTTGCATTCCACATTAGTACCAAATCACTTTCTCCAAATTTTCTATCCTTTCCCTTTTTATCAAATAAATATTTCATCTACATTTGTAATTTTATGTTCTGGTTTTGGGCAACTCTCCTTATTTCATCAAGTTCAGCTAGTTGCTCCATTCTTTCTTCCATAGGTTCAAGAATATCCAAATCTTCTTGAAGAACAAACTTATAGACAGGTAATAGATTCTGCAAAGGCATCCTAGCCTGTGTTCCATACACTAATTCAAATGGAGACTTCCCAATTGCCCTTTTTATTGTAATCCTATCAGCCCAAACAACCAGTCTTAACTTTGAATCCCAAGCTTTCTTATTGTGACCTAACATTCTTCTTATAATCTTTAGAAGACTCTTATTGCTAGATTATGCTTGTCCATTAGCTTGTGGATGGTAAGGGGCTGAATAAAAAATAGTAATACCATTTGAACTACAAATTTTTTTGAATTCATCTGACCTAAAACACATCCCATTGTCAGTAATCACCCTCAATGGTGTACCAAATTTGGTAATGATATTATCCATCAGGAACTATGTCACCACCTTACTTGTAGCTTGTTTAGTTGGGATGGCCTCTACCCATTTGGTAAATAATCAGTGGCCACCAATATCCACCTATGTCCACCACTTGATTTTTCTTGTATTTCTCCAATGAAGTCAATTCCCCATTGATGAAAAGGGGCATCAACCTACAAGGGTGGAAGTGGAAAAGCTCCCTGATATTTCAGTTTTCCAGAGAACTTATGGCAAGCTTCACATTTTCTCACATATGCGAAAGAGTCATTAAAAATCTTAGGCCAATAATAACCTACCCTGAGAATTTTATGCGTTGTTGTCTTTGCTGAGTAATGTCCTCCACATACTCCTTCATGCATTTCATTTAAAACATGCTTAGCTTGAAATTCATCCAGACATAACAATAATATACCATCCCTATTTTTCCAAAATAGATCTCCATCCATAAAACATACTTATATGCCTACAACTTCAGCATTCTTCTCTGGTTGTCATTCATTCCCTCTGGACACTTCATGTATTTAAGATAATACATGATATATGTATACCATTGAGTGTGCTCAATGCTTGCAATTACATTTTCTTCTTCTACATTACAAATCTGATTTGCCTCAATATTTGCCTCTACCATTAGTTTAGACAAACCTTGACCTTTGACCAGTTTAGTAATTTGTATCTCTAGGTCAAATTCTTGGATTTTGTTGATCCATTTGCATCTTTTACTTGTTACTTCAGACTCTATCAGAATATCCTTGACTGCTACATGAGGAACATAAGCAACTAACTTTGATCCAACAAGATATGGTCTGAAAGCTTTTACAACTCACTAGTGCAAATGCTTTCTTTTCCATTATATCATAATTTAATTCATACCCCTATAATGACTTACTCAAGAAAGATACAGGTTGTTCATGACCATCTTCATTCTTCTATAGCATGACATTTGCAATAGTGTGCATTGATGCAAATGAAAAAATCTGAAAAGGTTTTGAAAAGTCAAGAGATTTAAGAATAGGAGCCTCCTTGATGGCTCGTTTTATAGATACAAAAGCTTCCAAGGCTTCTGTAGTCCATTCTATCTTTTGTCCTTTCTTCAACATTTTTGATATAGGTTTAATTACCTCAACAAATTTAGAAACAAACCTTCTAATGAAATTAATCTGTCCAAAAAATGACTGTATTTCCTTAACAGTTTTAGGGACAGGGATTTTATCAATAGCCTCCACCCTTTCAGGGTCTATCCTAATCCCTTCCTTTAAAACGATATGCCCCAAAAGCTTACCCTCTGTGACAACAAAATGGCATTTCTTAGGGTTCAAGCTAATACCATATTCAATAGCTTTTATAAATACCTTTTCAAGACAATAAACATGATCTTCAGACTTCTTTGAGAAAGTAGTGATATCGTCCTGATACACCACCATGAGAATATTGATCAAATCATAAAACGCCACATCCATGGCTCTTTGAAAAGTCGCCCCTACATTAGTGAGACCAAATGGCATTCTCAGATAAAGATATGTTCCCCAAGGAGTTGTGAATGTTGTTTTGTATTGCTTAGATTCTTTAACCTTAACCTGATTATACCCTGAAAATCTGTCCATCATAGACAACAATTCGCAGCTTGTCACCTTATGCAATATGGCCTCCATATTTGGCAGAGGATAATTGTCTCTGAGGGATGCTATGTTTAGATTTCTAAAATCTACACATAATCTGATGTCTCCATTTTTCTTTCTGATAGGGACCATATTTGATACCCATGTTGAATGCCTAATTGGCTTAATGATTCCACCTTCTTTGAGCTTTTCCAATTCCTCCTGCATTTTAGGTTCCAGAGTTGGATTTATAGACCTTTGATTTTGTTTGAATGGTTTAACATCTGGCTTCAGTGGTATCTCATGCTAAAACAAATCCTCCCTATATGCTTTCAGATCCTCATAAGACCAAGCAAATAAATGTTTATATTTTCTCAAAAATTCAATCAACATTCTTCTAATTGTAGGACTTATCCTTTTTCCTATATATACCTTTTTCAGTGCCATCTCAGTCCCCAAGTTAATTTCTTTGATGTCTTCTCTTTTGACTAGTGTTTGCTTCATAAGGGACTGATCACCTCCATCATACACCCTCTCAAGTGCAACTAACCCTTTAGGAAGTTTATTGGTTTTAAGTTGCAAAATCTCCTTCCCAAATACTATTTCTTTTCCATCGACTTCTTCAACAAAGGCATTGAAGTCGATCTCTTGGGCTTCATACTAATCAACACAGTGCATAAATTTTAAAAGGTCAGTATCATCATTAAAAACTTGCCAACTATATATGTTATCAGGCATAGCAGGCCTTGTCTTGAATTCAATTTGTGACATTCCAACCAATGTAATATCATCTCTTTTCAATGCTACATTAGTTAGAAAATTTGCCATTATATTCTTTGATCTATCTACCCACTCAATTGAGAAGGCATCAAACAACTCAATTGTATCCCATATAGTATTTTTGTACTACTTTAGTCTTTTGTGTTTCACTGCATACTTTGACTTAATTTGTGAGACAACTAGCTCTGAATCCCCAAGAATAGCCAACAGTTTGATTTTATGTTTCACAGCTATATTTAATCCTATTAATAAGGCTTCATACTCTGCCACATTATTTTTACATTCAAATGCTAACAGGAATGAATACTTAAAGGTAGTACCTTCTAGTGAAACAAATACTATCCCTACTCCATTACCTTCTTGGCTGTAGGCTCCATCAAAGTACATCTTCCATACACCATTGTAGTTCTGTGCAGCATGCTTCTCAATTGGATCACTATTGGTCAATTCTGGCTGGGCTGGTTCTACATTGAAACTCCCAAGATCAACATCACAGAAACAATTTATTTGATCTTGTGGCACACAGTCAATAAGCTAGTTCATTCTCGGCTCCCTATAAAACTTTACCTCTTGGCCATCTATTGGAATTGTTGCATAAGATAGATCAAACTGGAAATTTCCACCAATAGCTACCATCCATTGTCTTGATAAAAGCATACCAAATTAAGGAGGGGTGTCTATCACTATTATATCAATATTGTAAGCTACTTGAGGATAAGCATCTAACTTAACTTCTACATCTTTCATTATATCCACCACAGGAATGGGTCTGTTATCCATTGCATAACATATTCCTTCATATATATCAACCCACATGCCTAGTTGTTTCATCACTCCCACTGGCATAATATTCATGGCAGCACCAGAATCTATCATACAATTCCTCAACAATTTGTTATTTATGAGTAACGTAGTGAAAAAGGGATCACTTGTGGAGGACTTGTCAATACATTACTCAGGTAAATTTCTGGAATACTTACTTTATCTTGCTTATTTTTAGCAGCCATCTTATTTTTAGAATTTACATTTTTTTCATTTTCATTTGTTATCAATTACACTACACTATCCCTGTATTCTTTAATTTTCATCATTTCAAGAAGTGGGACAGACATCTTTACCTGAGACAAGGCCTGAGTAAAATCAAAAGAGGAACCTTCTGCCTTAATTATTTTCTTTTGTTCAGATATTTCTCCTTTGTTTGGTTCTTTTTCTTTTTTACCTGACTGATCAGTCTTTTGAATTTCTCTGTGTAACTCTTTCACTGCATCCTTTTGGACAGGATTTTGTTTGATATCTTCACAATGTTTATTTTTAGTTTTCTTCAAAACTCCTTGTGTAGCCTTTTGATCTTTCATAAAGATACCCCTAGGGACACCCTCTTCCTCATTTACTTTCCTATTTCTCAACCAATACTTTTTCTTTGCTTCTTCTATTGCAGCAACAGTTAATCTTTCTATCTCTTCCTTAGTAAGTCTCCTCACATTACTGTGAGTGGGCACCTCAATAGGTTGTGGTTCTACATAATCATCCTCAGAGTCAAAATAGACATGCTACTCAACCATATGGACATTGCACCTTTGTTTTGCAACATCATATTCATAACCTCCCTCCTCTGAAGATGAGTATCTCTCCTCAATATGGTAAAAAGAATTTGAAGTTAAGTAGATCGTGTGATCTTCTCTTCCATCTTCCACTAACACTCCTTCGTCTTGCATCCTCTAGGCTACAACACAATACTCAGGGGAATGTGGCTTATCACAAGTCTCACAAAAATAATTGTTATTCACCATATATGTTCTCTTCTTTCTCAATGGATCAGGATTATCCTTATTTCTAGGCCTATCTGTCATAGGTTTTGTTAGAGCCTTTTTTGGTTGTCTTCCAGGTTCTGGTTGTGTGCCCTTGTTTTTCATTGCAAATCCTTGGCTTGTGAGTTTTTATCTTTCATTTTAGCACGTGGGTTAAATGGGCTCCCATAAGGGTTGAGCCCAGTGTGCTAGTTTTCATCTCTCTGGTGGGGCGGCCTGTGTTAGGGTTTTTCCTAGCTTTTCTTTTCCCCTTTCTCTTTTGCTTGCCTTCGCTTTTCTTTTGTTTTATTAGAGGTGGAATGGATTCTTGAATGAAACTAGAACTTTTCCAAATTCTGAAGTTCTAGTTCCTATTCACGCATATGTCCTCGTTCTAATTTTGCATGCTTGGAGTTTCTTTTCCTTTTTGCCTTGCATCAGTCACTAGTCATTTTCCTCTCCGCATTCTTCCCTTTGTTTTTTTTTTCTTTGTTTCCTTTAGCGAGTGCGGGATCAGAATGAGAACAAGTTTTGGAACCTTTTCAGGGGTTCCAGTTTAGGGTTCTATTTTGCTCCCGTCTGCCTTCCTTTGACTTTTGCGGAGGTAGATCCGGGTTGGGTTTTGATCTCGCGTGGTCATTTTGGTTTTCATCTATTCCCCCACTTCGGCTCTAACTCTGACTCCATCTCTTTCCTGGTTCCGGCTCCAACCTTGTTTGGTTCCTGTTCTGCTTGCCTTTTGATTCATTGACCTACCTGGCCGGTGCACCTGCAACTTAAGTTCCCCACGAACACCTTTGTCTCGTTGTTAACAGGCCCCTTGTTACCATTTTCACCAGCCTCACATTGTTTCGCTATGACCTCTGGCGCTTGGGATAACCTCGCGGCGACCCCGTGTTGTCTCCCCGAGATCTCTTTTTTGTCGGCCTATGTTGGTTGTGTCAGGGAGATGTTTCCCCAACTTTTTTGTGTCTCACCGATGAGCTTTTCCCATCGGTATGTTGGTGTTTGCTCAAGGTGAGGTCTTCCCGACTCCCCTTGGTCTCCACGAAATCCTTTTGCTGCCCCTAGTGTAATGCCATCGGTGTGAAGTCACAACGAGATTACAATGTTATACTGACCGATGGTGAATGAATGTGTTTCGGCAAAAGTCAGGGTTCTCAGGATAAGGTCTTAGAAAAGATATATTGTTTCCCCAACTAGTGCTTGTGGATGTCTATCAGCGAGACATTCACATGGTTTCGGTGACTAAGGATGATCGTATCAGAAAAGGTTGTGACTATCAGGGTGGTGTCTCACTGAGTTCTATATGTCTCCCTGACTTGTGCACATGGAATGGTTCGTCGGCGTGAATCATATGGTTGGGATAACATTCAAAGATGTCTCGGTGATAGGTGCAATTTGTATTCTATCAGCTTATGTTTTGTATTGTGGCAGGAGGTCTTGGCGAAGGGGTCGGGTCTTGCCGACATGATTTAAAGTGGCACTCGACAACAGTTCTCTCTTCTCTTGGCGACCTAACATGCTTGACTATTTTGGCATAACTTTTCACTCTACATAGCGTCTCACCGAGAATTTCATTTTATGGTGATAGGTGGACTCTGTCGGCAAGAGAACCATTTTGTCTTAGCAAATGTGAGTGACCTCAGAAGTTTTCGGCAAAGCAATGTGATATCTACAAAGGGTCTCCCCGAGACCAATTAGCTACAAAGACAATGGATGAATGCAGGGGCATTGGTATAGAAGGTCATAATTCTCGGTGACATATAAAGAATGAGCTAGGGTTTTCGGCAAGAGGTCTTGGTGAGTGACCTTTGGTCTCGCCGATGGAACATAAAGGGTCTTTGTTGGCATAGGTTTTGGGTTGTTTCAGCGACATCACATAGGGGGTTTCTTTCATAGGCTCTTTGTTGAGAGTTATTTTCTTTGGGGAGATGTCTCCCCGACCATTGCCTATCTCACCAATTGTGTTGACCCCTTGATATAACATGTTCTCTTTGCTAGACGTCTCCCTGAGTTCCTTCTGTCTTGCCAATATGCCCAATGACTTTGGTGTAATTGTTTTTGTCGCCTGGAGGTCTTCCCAACACAATTTTCTCTTGCCGAAAGTGGTGGCTTGTTTCAACGATCCAATGATATTTAAATGATATCCGTTCAATCTCAGTGATTGACAGTAGAGATTCAAACATGCACACGACTAGGGTTTGAAGGGTTTTTCTGAATGAAGAACAGAGGCCTGGAGCATTCATGGTGACAGGTGGAATGTAGTTGGCTCTGTTGAACCAGCATTCATGGTGACACAACTCTGGGACAAGGACGGCATGGCTCGAGTGTGGACGTGCAGATTTGGTAGCAGATTTGGTGCAAGTTGATTGATCTCTATTCGTCCAGGATTGTCCCTCCTAACAGATATCCGACCAGAGGCATTTATATGACTAGAGAGGTTGTTGAGGGTCACAGCAAGGGTTTTGATTAGTCATGATGCAGTTGGGGTCTGATGTGGCATGTTGATGTGGCTCTGAGCTAGGTGATGATCCCTGGACTGTTTAAAAGGAATTTCTGAATCATTTGTAAGGGTCTTCGGCCAGATATCGAAATTAGAACTAAAAGAGCACTAAGTAATAATGTCAGGTTTTTACAAGATTTTGAGTTCTAGGATTACAGTCTATAAATTGTAAGGTTCTTGGACGCATACCAGAACCCAAATGTATCTGTTTAGGTCTTTGAGTCTCTCCTTTGGATTGTACATTTGAATTGTTAATGAAACTGATCAAGGATCATTCCATTAGCCTTTGTAATACTTTCTTGCATTTCCTGTTTTGATAATAGCTCATGTTCAAGGAATAGGTTAAATTGCTTTCATCATCGCAAAAATTCATATGTATGATTGAAGGATTTGATAAGTAGTCTTTAAGATTTGATCACTAGCTGTGGGATTAATAAGATTAATTTCAAATAGGCTTTATTTGTCCAAGTAATCATTCCTTTTGTTTGCAAATTGTCTTGACTCCTAGCCTAATGGATATGGCACTAATCTGATATATGCTATTTGTCTTTATGGTTTCAGTTATCTTGCTTAAGAACATTCATTCAAGTTAATGTTTCCTATTTCATGAATGACATTTGTGTTTAATCCCATTCTCTGTTAACTTTCCTTTCTTATCCAATAGTTTTCCATCTCTTGGATGAGTGTGTGCACTTTAACCATGGCCGAGAATGCATCTGCTTAATCTTATATGAGTCTTGTAGGAGTATGTACTGGTTGCTTACAAGAAATCTCAAAGTGTGCTTAAGGAACACCCTCCTGGGTCTTGTAGAGCCCGAAGTGAAGGAGAAAGCAACAACAAGGTGTTGCATCTCATTAGTTGGCCACCTATCTAGCAAGCATTCAAGCATTGAGTGTGGCAAGCTCATAGGTGTTTGCTCAGACCTACTGGTTAGTTGTTTCCTAAACAAGAAAAAAAACCAACAAGATGGCGACTCCGCTAGGGACCTTTGTTTCATATTGAATAGAATCTCCAAGGTTTTTTATCCCACAGTTTGTTCATAGAGTCAGTCATTTGGGAACATTGATCAAGCATAGCTTATGTCTCTACCTTTGTGTTTATATTCCTGAGTGATTCCTAGTCTTATTGTTGTCAAGTTGTAGTTACCAAGCTCTGAAATCTTGTTGTATTCCAAAAAGTAACACCATTGTTACTGATTTGTCCCAAGAATCTTGGGTGGCAACTCTGAAGTCTTTGTACCAGTGCAAACTAATATTTAAAGATATAGAAGAAGTTCAGAGTAGAAATTCAAAGAGAGTCAAGAAGGCTGAAAGAATCCTAGTTCAATTGAGGAGAACATGAGGTTATTACAAAAACCATCCAGAGCAGGAGCTGGAAGAAGAGTTGCCTAGAAACAAAGGCAAATGGGTGAAGGAAAAACTAGCACAAAAAGGTATGTCTACACCACATCCCACCCCTGAACATCAAGTTTCTTCTCATTTCAGTTCACAAAGTGAAAGAGATTTGGTAGATTTAGATGATAATGTATTCAATAAGAGAGGGGAAGTGCATATGAAAAATATTGTAAATGAATATTCATCAGATCATGGCCAAAATCCCATACAACAAAGGGGAAGGGGTAGATTCCAAAGGAATAATAGGAATACCTGGCATGCTAGGACCATAGAATGCCCTACTCCCACACCTCTTAGGGCTACCTTTGTCCCAAATGATTCATCCACTAGGGATGACTATTCCCACAACCCGCATCTATACCAAACTACTAGTACAAATTCTGATAGAGAGTCTACATTACTTGATGAGGATGAGATCTTTGATGATATACAAAGACTTAATACGCAAATTGCTGCACTAAATGAGAGTAGGAAACAGAGAGAAGTAGCAAAAGAGAAAAAGATAAGAGATGCTATGGATCAAAGGGATGAGTTGCGTAGAAGAGTTAAAGAGATGGAATCCATGGATAGATTGGTAGCCCAACAAAATGAGGAGGATACCCTGGTATTGCCAGAAACTTCAAGAAGTATCCTCTCTAACCCCCTAGTTAATAAGATCACAAATAAATCTCAAAGTCATAGGGTTGAGGAACATGTTGTTCCTCTTCCTAGGGATACCAGTAAATAGCCTCAAAATGTCAAAAAAGGTAAGCGTCCTATTCAGGAAAAGAAAGGAAATGAGGGAGTAAGGATAAATGAAGGAGGTGCTGAGAAGAACATAGATCAAAATAACATTGCCTCACTTTATGATAAGCTAACGAGATAAAATGAGGAGTTGGAGAGAAAAACAAGGGAGATGGAATTACTTGCAGAAAACAAAGAAATGAAAAGGAAGCTTAGTTTCCTTGAATCTACTTTGAAGGACATTTCCCCTAATGATCATAACACATGTGGTCGATCTGTTTCTTCAAACCCTAATAATGGTGATAGAAGCTCACCCAGGGATAATCCTTCCAGTTCCCTTCCACCGCCTAGAGGTCATGAAAAGGCTATCCATTTTTTTGATCTACAAGAGCCTCAAGGTCAACAATCAGGTCATGAAGATGAAAGACAGAGAGACACTGATACCCAGGGTGAAGAAAGAAGACCTTTGAGAAGAGGAGTGACTCATAGTGATAGATACAGGCAATTATGTTTTGATAATATCCCTGGTTACCCAAACCTTATACCTGATAATGCTAGGAAACATGTGCTAAAGTTTGCAGGCAATAATGCTATCAGTGGTGAGGATCACCTTAAAGCTTTTCAAAGTTCTTTAGAGGACTTTGAGCTATGGGATGAGGATGTAGCCATGAAATACTTCATGCAATCTCTAATAGAGGATGCAAGAGACTGGTACAAAAGTTTGCCTGATTTAAGCATTGATTCTAAGAATTATTTCTTCAAAATTTTCAGAGAGCAGTATGGTGACCAGACTGACCCAAGGTTCAGGCTACATGATTTCAATAATATCACAAAGGCCCATAATGAAATGGCTACTGAATTTAATGAAAGATTCAAGAAAGCAATGGCTAAGGTCCCTGTTTCTCTTTGACCTAATGAAAGATCATGTTTGTTTACTTACTGTAATGCCTATGACAACAAGATGTGCTACTTGCTAAGAGATAAAGATCCATAATCTCTGCAAGATGCCTACAAGATGGCTGTAAACATTGAAAATAATAGAAGAGCATCTGGTAAGATGGGTAGGAGAGATGATCCCAGTCTTACCAAGGCTTCTAAGCCTTCAAATGAGAAGGGGGTCAAGGATGCAACACTAGATGACAAATGGGATCAAGTTTTGAGTTTGTTGCAGAAACAAGCAAAGGCCGAAAAGCCTCAATTTTAGAGGAATGGGAGCCCCCCAAGGCTACAAGACTATCCATATCACACTAACTAGAATAATGGGAGGCCTATCCAAAATAATTAGAGGAACTTCCATGGAGTGCTTGATCTGCTACAGAAGAATACCTCAAACATGGTAGATGATCTGCCATGGTGTGATGCCTGTGAAATGCCACACTCCTCACATCAGTGTACTATTGTGGCCAAAGCAGTGGAAGAAAAGCCAGGTAGTTATGAGGAAGGTGATTATCCTGGAAACCCTAATGAGACTTTGAATGTGTTCATGACCAAGTCAGATTTGGAGTATGAGGAATATTCCTTTGACTATGGTGCTGATACAAATGAGATAGATATGCAAAGACAAGAAGGTCTTCTTCATCAGCAACAAGTATTTTTTTATGGAGAATGGGATGATCAGTTTACTACTTACAACCTTGAAACCTATGGCATTTATTTGAGAAGACCTTCTAATAAAGAGATAGAAAGGTATGCGGTCGCACTGGCTACCAGGGCTCAAGCTAGAAATGATATTCACCTTAGAAATAGGGTGGTAAAGGCTAATCTAGGTCACCAAGGGGGGATTTTAATCAAAGAAAGTGATATTGATCCTAAAGGGACTAGAAATGAAAACATAAAGGTGAGTACCAAAGCTAAGGAAGTCAAAGAGCCAAGAATTTGGGCTAGAAAGAATGACAAAGCTAAGATAACCAATGAAGCTACTTCATCAGATACAAAGATGAAAGAATTGAGGCCTACAAATCAAAGTGATGGTAAGAAAATAGATACACTGACTTCTCATGAAGTTATATTCCCAAAGATTCCAA
This sequence comes from Sequoia sempervirens, assembly GCA_007258455.2. Taxonomy (NCBI): domain Eukaryota; kingdom Viridiplantae; phylum Streptophyta; class Pinopsida; order Cupressales; family Cupressaceae; genus Sequoia; species Sequoia sempervirens. The sequence continues at coordinate 33,543,171 of VDFB02292527.1, read as the reverse complement.
GTTATGCACCAGTTGACATGTTTCAAGTCCTATCTCAGATAAGGGTCACAGTCCCACTTCTTGAGATGATGAGGATTGATGACCATAAGCATAAAACAATGGCAGTCATCAAGAGCATTGCTGGGAACAATCAACCCAAAATGGAAGCTCAAATACCTGAAACAAGTGCAGGTTAGGTGAAGGATGATGCAACTCAACTGAACACATATGGGAATCCTGAAGTCTATCTAGGAACTACAATCACTGCTAACCCTGATCTAGTCAACCCCTTTTTTCTGAGCCTGACTATCAATGGAAGTTTGCTTAGAAATTGTATGATTGATTCAGGTGCTTCAAACAATGTAATTCCTATCAAGATTATGGAGGAAATGGGCTTAAAGGTGGATAGCACTTATGGAAAATGCTATGCTATGGACTTAAGGGAGATCCCTGTGATTGGAATTATAAATGAAGTATCATATAGACTGGCAGCTTGCCCTGAGAAGGAAATTGTCATGAATGTCATAGTAGCTGACATCCCTCCAGCATATGGAATGCTGCTCTCAAGGAAGTGGTGTGCTTCTATGGGAGGAAGTATACAATGTGACTTATCATTTTCTACATTCTTAATTGATCAAAAGGATGTTAATATTGCTCGAGAGTCAAGGTGCAAGCATATGATTGAATCTACTGATAAAACAGAAGAACCTCCACTCATCAACTTTGTTGACACTGATATGGATACCTTTCGAGTAGAGGAAGTAGAACAATAGTATGGAGAGACCAAGTCAGTACCAATAGTCAAAGAAGTCATGCAGACTACCTTAGAAGAGTCAATATGGACTATGTACTTTGATGGAGCTTGCTCCAAGGATGGCTCAGGTGTTGGTGTCTTGCTGGTATCACCACAAGGTAAGACTTTTAAGTATTCCTTTCTACTCCAATTTGCATGTACAAACAATATAGTTGAATATGAAGCCTTGTTGCTTGGCTTGAAAATTGCCTCTAAACATGGTATAAAATCACTGAGGGTATTTGGTGACTCAAAATTAGTAGTCTCTCAAGTCAGGTCAAGATTTGTCACTAAGGACAAGCGCTTAAGGCAATATAGGAATGAAGTGTGGGATACCATTGAGGAATTTGATGCCTTTGGAATAGATTGGGTAGAAAGAGGTAAAAATGCCAAGGTTGACTTGCTGGCCAATATCGCTGTCAAACTGGATGAAGTGACATTTAATGGTATTTCTAGCATTGAGGTACAAACTAGGCCTGCAGTGCCTGATAATATTTGCAATTGGCAGGTGTTTCAAGATGACAATGATATCTTGAGATTCTTGCACTATGTTGACCAATATGAACATCAGGAGATTGATTTTGGCTCATATGTGGTAGAAAAAAATGGTAGAGAGACCTTGTTTGGGAATGAAGTAATTCAACTGAAGAGCAACTAAATCCCAAAAGGACTGGTAGCACAAGAAATAATTTTGAAGGACCAGACAAGTCCAATACAAGACAAGTAGCTACCCATAAAGAGGACCTAGAGGAAATCAATCTAGGGACTGATAGTGCACCAAAAAAGGTATACATAGGCAAGAAGATGAAGCCTCATGTAAGGAAGATGTTGATTACCCTATTGAGGAAATATAGGCATGTGTTTGCCTGGTCTTATGATGACTTGAAGGCTTACAGGGAAAACTTGTTCCAGCATGAAATTCCCCTGAAGCCTGATGTGAGACCATTCAAGCAAAAACAAAGGCCTATCAATCCAACCTTGATATCCAAGATGCAAGAAGAACTAACAAAATTGAGTGATGTAGGGATTATTAAGCCTATAAGGCACTCATCATGGGTGTCAAACCTGGTTCCTGTCAGAAAAAAGAATGGTGATCTCAGGTTGTGTGTGGATTTTAGAAATTTGAATATTGCATCATTGAAAGACAACTATCCACTCCCAAACATGGAGACAATGCTACAAAAAGTGATTGGGTGTGAATTGATGTCCATGATGGATGGATTCTCTAGTTACAACCAAGTCATGGTGAAAGAATCAAAGCGGTACAAGACATCGTTCACCACACCCTGGGGAACTTATGTCTATGTGAGAATGCCTTTTGGCCTAATTAATGCAGGTGCCACTTTTCAAAGAGCCATGGATGTGGCCTTTGCAGATTTTCTAGACCTTTTCCTTGTTGTCTACCAAGATGATTTGATTGCTCATAGCAAGATAGAAGAGGACCATTTCTCTCACTTAGAGAAAATCTTTGTCAGAGCGTTGGAATATGGTATTTCCCTTAACCCCAAGAAATGTGCCTTTGGGGTTAAGGAGGGAAAATTACTAGGGCACATTATCTCAGAAGATGGCATCAGAATTGATCCAGAAAGGATAGCAGCCATTGATAGGATCCAACCACCAAAGAATGTCAAGGGGATACAGTCCTTCTTTGGTCAAATAAAATTCTTGAGAAGGTTTGTCACTAACTTTGTAGAAATCAGCAGACCTATCTCCAAAATGTTGAAGAAGAATGAGAGGATAGTCTGGTTAGAAGAGCCCTTAAAGGATTTTCAAGCCATTAAAGAAGCAATAACAGATGCTCCTGTGTTGAAGACACCTGACTATTCAAATCCTTTCCAGTCGTTCACCTTTGCTTCTTTTCACACTATAGCAGGGGTGTTGTTACAAAAGAATGATAATGGTTTCGAGCAGGCCATAGCCTTCTTCAGTAAATCTTTACAAGCTGCAGAATTGAAATATGATATAAATGAGAAACAAGCATATGCACTAGTCAAGGATGTCAAAGCTTTTAGGCCTTACTTAATGGGAGTTTCCATAGTTGTGGATGTGCCTATTGTAGCTATCAAAGACATTTTCACATAGCAGGAGGTGTTACAAAGAAGATGTAGATGGATCAATAGGATCCAAGAATTTAACATTAAGGTCCAAATTACTAAGTTGGTGAGAGGACAGGGATTGGCCAAGCTTATGGCCCAAGCCAATCTAGAAGCAAATAAGATAAACTCATTAGAAGAGGAAAACAGATCACACATCTACAATATGGAGCACTCTAACTGGTACAAGGATTTGATCTATTATCTATAGAAGATGAAATGCCCTGACAATCTAAGTGAAAATTAAAAGAGAACGATAAAGCTACATGCTATCAAATATGTTATCGTAGAGGGAAATCTCTAGTGGAGAAATAGAGAGGGAGTCATGCTAAAATGCATTGATCAGAATCAGGCATTAGAACTCCTAAGGGAGATGCATGGTGGAGTCTGTGGTAAACATTACATGGCCAAGACAACTACACACAAGGTGATGAGGGCCAGTTTTTGGTGGCCTACTATATTTAAAGATGCACATCAGTTTGTGAGGACATGTGATGCTTGTCAACATTTCTCTGGTAACCTTCCTCTTAGACTATTTGCAGTGCAATCTCCATTCTAGACTTGGGGCATTGAATTCATAGGTGAGATATCATACAAATCTAGTGGGGGCCACTCCTGGATATTGGTAGCCACTGATTATTTTACCAAGTGGGTGGAAGCAATCCCAACAAAGAAAGCAACTAGCAAAGTGGTGATCGACTTTTTGATGAATAACATTTTGACAAGGTTTGGATGCCCAGAGAGGATTGTATCCGATAATGCTATGCGTTTCAGATATGAGGAATATATTGAATTTTTTGAAAGATATGGTATCTAGATCTCCTACTCATCACCATACCATCCGCAAGGAAATGGAAAAGCTGAGTCAAGCAACAAAAGCTTGATGAAGATCATCAAGAGAATCCTAGACTAGAACAAAAGGGCATGGGATTCTAAATTGAAATTAGCACTCTGGGTAGATAGGGTAACTGTCAAAAGGGCAATAGGTTGTTCCCCATTTGACTTAGTTTAAGGGATAGGAGCTAGATTTCCCCAAAACAATCTGATAGAGATGTACAAGTTTATCTAGGTTTATGATGATGAAATTGATAGTGAGATGCAATTGAGAATGGATGCTCTCATAGAGCTAGATGAGACTAGAAGGGATGCTCAAAGGAGAAGTGCCAAGTTGTAAATGCAAGTGAAGAATCTGTATGACAAAAGGACAACTACAAGGAATTTTGAGAAAGGAGATTTGGTCTTATTATGGAATGCCAGATTGGAAGATAAGGGAAAACATGGCAAATTTGATGCAATCTGGCTAGGTCCATTTGTCATCAGTAGCAAGTGGGGAGAAGATTCATATGTTCTTCAGGCTCTAACAGGTGAGATTCTTGAATTGCCAGTTCATGGACAGTTCTTGAAGTTGTACTTCTCTTGAGGTATCTCTTTTCCATGAACAATAGCTTAGGGTTTGCTTTTCATTTTGTTTTCTTGTTTGTGTCTACTAGCTCTGTCCGGGCCAGTTCCTAGTTTGTTTTGGTCTTTTCTGTCTCGTCTGCTCTCCCAGTGATCTGAATTCTTGCTATGCCCACAGGGGGAATACATCCCCAACTGGAGCCTATATTAGAGCCTTTTTTGGTTGTCTTTCAGGTTCTGGTTGTGTGCCCTTATTTTTCATTGCAAATCCTTGGCTTGTGAGTTTTTATCTTTCATTTTATTACGTGGGTTAAATGGGCTCCCATAAGGGTTGAGCCCAGCGTGCTAGTTTTCATCTCTCCAGTGGGGCAGCCTATGTTAGGGTTTTTCCTAGCTTTTCTTTTCACCATTTTTGGGCTTTTAGTTTGGTTCCCCTTTCTCTTTTGCTTGCCTTGGCTTTTCTTTTGTTTTATCAAAGGTAGAATGGATGCTTGAACGAAACTAGAACTTTTCCAAATTCTGAAGTTCTAGTTCTTGTTCACGCATCCGTCCTGGTTCTGATTCCACGTGATTGGAGTTTCTTTTCCTTTCTACCCTATGTCGATCGCTGGTTGTTTTCCTCTCCGTGTTCTTCCCTTTGTTTTTTTTTGCTTTGTTTCCTTTGGCGGGCGTAGGATCGGAATGAGAACAGGTTTTGGAAACTTTTCAGGGGTTCCAGTTTCGGGTTCTGTTCCGCTCTCATCTCCCTTCCTTTGTCTTTTGCGAAGGTGGATCCGGGTTGGGTTTTGGTCTCAGGTGGTCATTTTGGTTTTTGTCTCTTCCCCCGCTCCGGCTCCAACTCTGACTCCGTCTCTTTTGTGGTTCTGGCTACGACCTTGTTTGGTTCCCATTTCACTTGCCTTTTGATTTATTGACCTACCTGGCCGATGCACCTACAACTTAAGTTCCCCTCGAGCCCCTTTGTCTCATCGTTAACTGGCCCCTTGTTACCATTTTCACTGGCCCCGCATTACTTTCGCTATGACCTTTGGTGCTCAAGATAACCTCTCGGTGACCCCGTGTTGTCAACCCGAGGTCTCTTTTCTGTCAGCCTGTGTTGGTTGTGTCAGGGAGATGTTTCCCTAACTTTTTTGTGTCTCACCAATGGGATTTTCCCATCGGTGTGTTGGTGTCTACTCGAGGTGAGCTCTTCCTGACTCCCCTTGGTCTCCCCGAAATCCTTTTGCTGCCCCTAGTGTAATTCCATCAGTGTGAAGTAACAACGAGATTGCAATGTTATACCAACTGATGGTGAATGAATGTGTTTTGGCAAAAGTCAGGGTTCTTGGGATAAGGTCTTAGAAAAGATATATTGTTTCCCCAACTAGTGCTTGTGGATGTCTATAGGTGAGACATTCACATGGTTTTGGCGACTAAGGATGATCGTATCGGCAAAAGTTGTCACTATTGGGGTGGTGTCTCACTGAGTTCTATATGTCTCCCTGACTTGTGCACATGGAATGGTTCGTCAGTGTGAATCAGATGGTTGGGCTAACATTCAAAGATGTCTCGGTGATAGGTGCATTTTGTATTCTATCGGCTTATGTTTTGTATTGTGGCAGGATGTCTTGGCGAAGGGGTCAAGTCTTGCCAACATGATTTAAAGTGGCACTCAGCAGGAATTCTCTCTTCTCTCGGTGACCTAAAATGCTCAGCTATTTTGGCATAACTTTTCACTCTACATAGCGTCTCACCAAGGATTTCATGTTATGGTGATAGGTGGACTCTATCGGCGAGAGAACCATTTTGTCTTAGAAAATGTGAGTGACCTCGGAAGTTTTCAGCAAAGCAATGTGATATCTACAAAGGGTCTCCCCGAGACCAATAAGCTACAGCGACAATGGGTGAATGTAGGGGCATCGGTATAGAAGGTCATAAGTCTCGGCGACATATAAAGAATGAGCTGGGGTTTTTGGTGAGAGGTCTCCGTGAGTGACCTTTGGTCTCGCTGATGGAACATAAAGGGTCTTCATCGGCATAGGTTTTGGGTTGTTTCAGCGACATCGCATAGGGGGTTTCTTTCATAGGCTCTTCGGTGAGAGTTATTTTCTTCGGGGAGATGTCTCCCCAACCATTGCCTATCTCACCAATTGTGTTGGCACCTTGATATAACATGTTCTCTTCGCTAGACGTCTCCCTGAGTTCCTTCTGTCTGGCCGATATGCCCAGTGACTTCAGTGTAACTATTTTTGTTTCCTGGAGGTCTTTCCAACACCAATTTCTCTTGTCGACAGTGGTGGCCTGTTTCAACAGTCCAATGATATTTAAACGATAGCCGTTCGATCTCAGTGATTGACAGTGGAGATTCAAACATGCGCACGACTAGGGTTTGAAGGGTGTTTGCGCATGAAGAATAGAGGCTTCGAGCATTCATGGTGACAGGTGGAATGTGGCTAGCTTCGCCAAACCAATATTCATGGCGACGCGACTCTGGGACAAGGACGACATGGCTCAAGTGTGGACACGCAGATTTGGTGGTAGATTTGGTGGAAGTTGATTGATCTCTATCTGTGTAGGATTGTCCCTCCTGGCAAATATCCGACCAGAGGCATTTATATGACCAGAGAGGTTGTTGAGGGTCACAGTGAGGGTTTTGATTGGTCATGATGCAGTTGGGGTTTGACATGGCATGTTGATGTGGCTCTGAGCTAGGTGACGATCCCTAGACTGTTTAAAAGGAATTTCTGAATCATTTGTAAGGGTCTTCGGCCAGATACTGAAATTAGAACTAAAAGAGCACTAAGTCACAGAGTCAAGTTTTCACCAGATTTTGAGGTCTAGGATTATAGTCTATAAATTGTAAGGTTCTTGGACACATACTAGAACCCAGATGTATTTGTTTAGGTATTTGAGTCTCTCCTTTGGATTATACATTTGAATTGTTAATGAAACTGATCAAGGATCATTCCATTAGCCTTTGTAATACTTTCTTGCATTGCCTATTTTGATAATAGCTCATGTTCAAGGAACAGGTAAAATTGCTTTCATCATCTCAAAAATTCATATGTATGATTGAAGGATTTGATAAGTAGTCTTTAAGATTTGATCACTAGCTATGGGATTAATAAGATTAATTTCAAATAGGCTTTATTTGTCCAAGTAATCATTCCTTTTGTTTGCAGATTGTCTTGAATCCTAGCCCAATGGATATGGCACTTATCTGATATATGCTATTTGTCTTTATGGTTTCAATTAACTTGCTTAAGAACATTCATTCAAGTTAATGTTTCCTATTTCATGAATGACATTTGTGTTTAATCCCATTCTCTGTTAACTTTCCTTGCTTATCCAATAGTTTTCCATCTCTTGGATGAGTGTGTGCACTTTAACCATGGTCGAGAATGCATTTGCTTAATCTTATATGAGTCTTGTAGGAGTATGTACTGGTTGCTTACAAGAAATCTCAAAGTGTGCTTAAGGAACACCCTCCTGGGTCTTGCAGAGCCCGAAGTGAAGGAGAAAGCAACAACAAGGTGTCGCATCTTGTTAGTTGGCCCCCTATCTAGCAAGCATTCAAGCATTGAGTGTGGCAAGCTCATAGGTGTTTGCTCAGACCTACTGGTTAGTTGTTTCCTAAACAAGAAAAACAACCAATAGGTTTTCCATCTTTCCAGTTTGTGTTATAAGGCATATCATGCAGCCTAGGCCTATCATTCCTATATGTGTTCTCTTGCTTATATTGATAATTATTGTTTTGTTGAGGAGTTCTAGGGTTGTCTCTCTTATTCATTATCCCAGTAGCCTTTCTATTGTTCTTAATTGTTAATGCTATCTTTTGTGCTTCAGCTAAGTCCCTCGGGAACCTGTTTCTCAGCTCATACCATGTTTTAGGGTCGAATGCATTTAGGTAAACACTTAATGCTACAGAGTCTGGTAACTTTGATCCAGGAGGTATTCTATTTTGCAGTTTATTGAATCTTCTATTAAAATCAAAGATTGAATCATTTTGACCTTTCTAAATTCTCATTAGTTCATGGAGAGCAGCATCTGGTGCACTTAGACTCCCAAATTGTTCAAGGAATTGATCTTGAAATATCTGGAGAGAATAAATAGAAGTTGTTACTAGGCTATTGAACCAATCCCTAGCTTCCTCAATAAGGGACATCATGAATAGCCTCATATGCAAATCTTCATAAGGTACATCCAAATCCTAAATGAAGGAATTGAAACTCCTTAAATGATCCTTGGCAGTGATTTCATTACTCCCTATAAATTTAGGCACCAAATTTCTCCAAGAACCATCCATAAGATAAGGGTACAACTGAAACCCTGCCAAATTGAATTGTCTGATCATAGTGGTATACTGATGAGGAGGAGGGTTGGGTGGATACTGATATTGATACATAGGATTATTGAATTGTATATTATGATGTGGCACATGATGTTGACTAGGAGGTGGATATATATTTTTATGCTGTGTAGGAATGTGAGGTGGATGGTTTGGCTATCTATATTGATTCCCAACTTGATGGTGAGGGACCCCAAATGGATCAGAATACCCTGCACCATGATTACCCTATTTATGAGGTGGAACGTACTTTGAGGAGCCACCAACTGTGTGAGTCATGTTCTGAGCTTTTTACAGTTTAAATTCTCTCATTGCTTGTATCATTTGGGCTTTTTCCTGCTCTTCCCTCTCCATTTTCTGAGATTCAAACCCTACTTTAATTTCTTCATAAGTTAAAGATTCATAATATTCTTGATGAATTTCCTGATTAGTAGGTCCATTCTGATTACCTTACATTTTTTGGTCATATTCATGCTAAATTCTGAGTCGTTCAGATTCAAATCCAGCTTCAAATTCGGCCTATTTTCTAGCTTCAAATTTGGCTTGTTTCTGAGGGTTGTAAAAAGGATTTTTTTGATCTTCCGGGGTACAAGGCTCTTCAGTTGAACTATATTTCCATGTGTCAAAAAAATTGTCACCATAAGGTATTGATGATTTTTCTTTGTTTGTCATGCACATGTCCTCACTTACCCCTTTACCCTTGTTAGCCTTATCATTTTTGTATGTCCATCTACTACTTCCAGTAGGAGCTCCATAATGACCTCCCCTAAATTGAGATCTTCTTCCACTCATATTGCAATGTTTTAATAGAGTTGCCACTTACTTTCTTAAAAGTAAGAAAATATTTTTACTTGTTATTCCCTATGGAGTCTGTATGTAGGATTTCTAACTCTATGATTAAGGCGCAGATTCTTTGTTATTCCCCAGTAGAGTCGCCAATTTGTTAGCTCTCAAAAATGAAGGTTTGAACCACAAAAGGTTTCCAATCTTTCACAATGTTTTAGGGTAACAGACAAGGTCAAAAAGACTTTGGACCTTCTACTCTTCAGGTGTTGTGAGACTTAGGTGGGTATACCTATCTGAATTATGCAGGCTTGGCTTATAATCATCCTTCATGCAATGATTTATCCATGTTGGCATATGAAATAGATAAATAAAATCAAATTTGGTATAAATTGTATACCAGTATTCAAAACTAAACCCTAATATGCTCAGTTAATAGATGTAAAAAATGTGAGTGAAACTAAAGAATGAAAATGAAAAGAACAGTGCCTTATAGGATTTACGGAGTCAAGAGAAATCTGAAACAAGTACATTGTTTTGGCAGACATTCAAGTTATTTAGAATTTTATTTGGTTTATTGCTTGTATAAACATGTAGGATTGTAATTATTGAGTTCTTCTTAGTAATCCAATTGACATTCCCTAATTACTATGATCAATTCAAAGAATTTAATCTTTACTGGAAAGAAACTATTAATTGATCCTACAGATGCAACAAATGTGCATTGACAAACTAGGTATAAACTTGTTACACCAATTCCAATAACCAAAAAACACCATTATGGAGACAACTTCAATAATATTTTTCAATGAATACCATAAACAACACATACCAGAAACAATTCACCATAGTATTAGATTTTCATTGATATCTCCATGGTTTTACATATGCAACCAATCTCATCCTTGCCAAAAAATTGTATTCTACCATCTCTTCTCTATTCTCTATCCAATTCTACCTATCGCCCGCATTTTGTTTTCAAAATGGATATTTATACATTGAGAATATGAAAGGACACATCCTTTCAGAAATAGGAAATATCAAACTACAAAACAAAAGATAGAGAATAATTAGGCTCTATTTAGCCACAAATGAGTTTTAGTGAGGTGGTCCAAATAATCACAGCTCTCATATGTGTCTAAATCTCCAATAGCATTCTAGATCGTGATTTCCATCTTGACCATTTCGTCATTTTGCTCACTCACTTCCTCCAATGTTGTATCCTCTGCAGAAGCTATCTTCATGACTTCATTCAACATTGAGTCACATTCATTCTTCCATCTGGTGGCATCTTTCAATTCCCCTTTATCATCAAAGAATATGATCATAGTTTTATTGGCACCTTCAATTAATCCTTGTTCATCCCCATGCAATTCCTTATAGAAGTTTTGATGACGATTCATAATATGATTTGCAGCTTCAAGTGCAGTACTGTTAGAATCATCACTTTGGGCCAGTTCATGAAACTTCTCCATTATTTTTCCATCTATCCTTTCATGCTCCTTCAATGCAGCCAGAGTATGAGAATAGTTTCCCCATAATTTATTCAACCAAGATGTCAAATTATCCTACCTCCTCTTAACAATTGCTACAATTGCATCATACTTTCCTTGAGCATAAGCACTTGATCCTACCCAATGATCTTTTTCCTGAGATCTTTCTCCTTGAGTGAGCATTTTGGCTAGGTCCATTGAAATACCAACCAAGTCTTTCATTCTATCATTTTCTCTCAACATTCTTTCATTACTTGCATTATACATTTCTCTTTCTTTTATCAGCATCTGGATCTGTGCTTTATTCAATTTTGCAATATTGATCCCAATCTTTGCAATAGCCATAGGATCAGCTTCTCCAACCTTTAGGGTCATAACATGGCCAAATTCCTTCTCTGTGTCAATTACCGCTGATTTCCTATGGGGTGGGTACAAAGCCCATATCATCAATGAACCTTCATCAGTATTGTACTTAGAGCCTACATACACTTTTGTTACTTTTTCCTTATCAATCTTATGTGTAGCATTACTGTCTCTTAAGAAGCTATCAAAAACTAATGCAGAGTTCAAATAAAGTCCAGGAAAATCCATGACACTAGCATCCTCCAATATTTTCCTCCCCTTTTCAGGAGTCATATTTGTCATTTCATCATCCACACACTTTCTCAATTGACCCAGTAATTGTTTCGCATTTCCTGAAGTGACATCACCAACATTTTCTCTTATTTCCTTCCCCTTCTACTTGTACAAGAATGCCTTGAACTCTGGGGAATTTATAAACTCATCATCTCAGACAAAAGATATATATTCCATATACCTTGCATCAATATCACCACTCTCAATACTCTATTCTCTAACCAGGCAAACATACTGCTAAGTCCTCAACCTGGATACCTTTTCTAGTTTCCCCTATGGCACATTAACTCTTCGTGTTTCCTCATCTCCAAAAGACAATAGCTTAGTATCTTGTAGCCCTTGGTTATATCTTTCAACTACCATTTATGCTTCATCTTCATCTAGATTCCTGATCATATCATCAAAAGGATAGGGTACATGCTGATACCCTCCAAAGTTAATCCTTTCTTTGACTGAATTGATATATCCTTCAAGGTCAAAATTTTTCCTAGGTGGTCCTTTTTTCTTATTATAATGCAAAAATCTATCAAGAATTGAATTGTATCTTTCCTTAGCCAACACAGTGAAATCACCAAAACACAATGTACTAGGCATAAAAGCCTGCTTCCCAAAAGAACTAAAATGCATCACACTGCAGTAATCCATTTGTCTGATAATTTCAAAATATGCAACTTTGTTTGGAACTGTCCTTGGCAGAATAAAAGGGGCATCTTCAAATCCATATACCTTGATCATTGTAGCTCCCTCCAAATAATACTAGTCACCCCAGTTATGATCAATTGGCCCATTGAAATATTTTGGCCGGAGAAACCTTTTAATCTCATTAGTCAATGAATAGTTACAAGGATACTTATACAATTTGTACAAAGTTTTCCAAAATATTCTTCAAAGTGGATGAAACTAGAATTGGAAAACCTGTTGTCCCAAATAGCAGTCCATAGCTGAATAGGCAATACTTCACCCTCCTTACCAATTTGAGAAACTCTCATTTCTGGAGGCCATACTCCCAACTCCTATCCAAAATATAGCACCAAGTGCATCAACAATGAATAGTGTCTGAGATGAACAATAGAAGCTCCACCCTTTATAGCCACCAATCCTGAATCAAGATCCCTAGAAATATATGAAGCATAGTCAAATGGTCTTGAGTTGTGATACTAGATATTTGATGTGATAATCATTGGCACAATTGACATGAGTTTCAAGGCATCCATCCCCAATACTTGACACACTGAGAAATATGTGTACTTCATATAAGGCTCAAACAAATCTAAATGATAAGGAGGCCCCTCACTATCTTGCAGCGGTTCTTACTTGTTACACTGTTTAATTCTATGAATAGGCAACCTCCAACCCTTATATATTGTATCCATTCTTGAAAATTCTTTTTCTAACTTTTCACAATTGATCTCCTCATTGCAAAACCCTTCCAATTTGAAAACCTCACCTATTGCTTCTTTAGACACATATATCTGTGGTTTTCTAGATGGGTCACGTATAGCCTTATGTTTTGGATCATAATTATCTGCAAGCAATTTCACTAATTCTACATTTACAAAAATATTAGGGCACACCAGTTTCCCTACATTCAGCTTCCATGGGTTACAGACTGGTTCAAAGCAATTTCTTCTATGGTAATGGAAATTGAATAACTCATACCCTCTTACGATAGTCCAAACATCACCTATGAACTTACATTTATCATCTAACTTATCAACTTCTGCCCTAAGCTCTATGGACCTTCTAGCTTTAGGGCCTGAGCCAAGTAGTTGATCAATAAGGTCTTGGTTCAACCTCCTTTTAGTGCCCTCATGCTCTGTATCAACCTTTTGTTTCTTTCCTTTTGACAAACTACTCTCACCAAGCTTTCTAGCCTTACCCTTCCCAGAACTAGAAGACTCCATTCTCAAGCTTACAGAATCAAAATGTGAAAAACCAAGAAGCAATTACTTACAGTATTCTACTCAAGCTCCTTAGACTAAGAAATTTCCTAATTCTCTGTTCAGCATGCCAATTCACCTACAATCAATTCAGAACTGAAGAATTGATTAAAAATTTAGTATTATATCCCGTCATGCCATTAATGAAGCACGAATGAAGACCCATTTGAAGTTGGAACTGTCGCATCAAATGTCCTTTCGATGAGAGACTCTCAAATCTAGGGTGAAGTCCTTTTGCAACATCTATTACACCTTTTGCCAAGACATTATACAGTCATATTGACACTTGGAATCAAAATGATGACTATTGCTTCTATTTTTTCATGTCGCTATAACAATTCTGAGTCAGGGAGATGTTACATAGAATTCATTGTGTCCTACTGATGTGCATTCTTCAAGTCATTTCTAGTCACTGAGACAAAATCACCCCTTCACTGATGATACCATACTTCGGATAAACCATTGAGTTTCTCACCGATAAAATAAATCTTACCAATGAAATAAATCGATCGGAAAGACCATGAATCTTCGAAAAGACTCATACCAACACCAAATGTCTCACCGAACCCCTTCATCCAAATTGCTCCATTTGATGAGACTCACCCCAAAATACCCTATCGGTACAACTTTCAAACCTCGGTGAGACTTACACTGAAGACTTCTCCTCCTGGCGATGCACATCTCTATCGGCATAACTTTTGAATCAACAAGACTATAACTTCTTTCCGGTATTTTTTGTATCTCCTTGTATTTGGTTCAGGAAAACAATAGCCACTTCGCTAAGACCTTCCCTGATGCATATAAGTCTTACCGAGACATTTGCTTGCAAGCCAGTTGGTAAAACAAAATGATTTCGTTATGACTTCATGCCGATACCAAACAGTCTAGCCGAAATAACCCCTCCATGTATTAGTCGGTATGACATAATGTATTCGTCGTGACATTACATCGATGCCCCAAGATATTCCTATATTTTTTTCTATATGCCGGTCAGCAAGAAAAAATACTTCACTATGACTCTACTCTGACAATAATTCCTTTGCCGATATGAAACTTCTCAGTCGCTGGAACAAAAGAAGAGTCCTGCCGATATTCTGCAACAAGTATATATTAGTGAAAAATACATAGGTTAGGGAGACTTTCACTATGTCCTGCCGAAAGAGGCAATACAATGAAATGTAAAGGACTTGATGGATTCAATGGATTTATGACAAAAAACAAGAAAGACACCATGAGGAGGAAACTTTATGCTTATGAGGAAGATTTCTTCTTGGAAACACTTGAATGCAATGGACTGAAAATTTCAAAATTTTATAGGTCTAACAGGTATAAATTGAGAAAATAGCTTTTGCACAAGCCTGATTATAGTTCCAATTAAGTATAGAAAACTCCTTCACAAACTACTTCACACTTACTTGATCTTCTTCACACTCTTCTCTACAATTGAATGATATTCGCATATACACACATAAGAGCACACCCAGCACATGAAGCGCCTTTTTCACACACTACACTGATGAAACAATCGCTCTTATATATCCACTACATGAGATTTCATCAACTTAGTCAGCCAAGAAAATGAAACATGTTTGCAATGTCGGCCCAAATTTACAAATAAATTTTTAATGTGAATCCACCAAGGTCAGCCACAACATAGTGGAGACCCAAATTAACAACTCCAACACAAAAATACTTCAATTAATTTCACCTCGAAGATCCACAACACACTACCATCATCATGTCAATTAGGAACATGAAAAACCAAACATGCATGAGAAAATATCTTCGACCACGAGCAAACCAATCAATGTGGACGTACTACAAATATAGAGCATGATATAGAAACATCCAAGAGCACCAAGAAACAATAGGGAAACATTCACATCAACTAGAATTACCATAATTACACAATTTTCACTCAAGAACACTGATAGAGACCATAGAAACACTGTCAGACCACAACATGACCAAATCTATACACATACCTCTAAAAATTTTGGTAGATGATGTAGATACACTCAGTAGAATACCCTTTAATCCACAGTAGCTAAGCTTCAACATAAAGAACAAGATGCTGTCATGACTTACATAGTTCCACTGGGAACTTGGAACACTTTACAATTTTCTCAATTTCTTTGACATATATAGCTTCTAATACACCAAATGCTAATAGTGTTGACATCAATGACAACCACATATCAGCAACACATTGACAACATCCAACAATTAGATGTCATGCGTACACAAGTGTCTCTAGATTGTGAGATTTTATTCTTCCCATTATAGGAAGGTATACAATCTAACAAATTCAAACCATGAACATTTTGCGATATGACATTGAAATTAAGTGAAGATTTAATTGTGTGTTTCATGTTTTATGAAGGATGATGTTCAAGACCACTAGATGTTAAGAATGGTTTAGTAAGGTGTTGTGTGATATTGTTAATGGTGGGTGGAGGTTTGGTGATCTCTATTACAAGACAATAACTGAGACCATGAGTTGTTTGTTGTGTGAGAGGGTTGGTAGGGTTGCGGATACCTTGTTTTCAAGCACCACATCATTTTCCACTATATCCCAATTGTTTCATAAGCTCATATCCTTTTCCATAAAATTTTTTCATAGATTTTGGATTGGGTGGTTTTTCGTTATTGTGTTCGTCAAAGGTTGATGTGTAATTTTCTTCTTTGTCTAAAGTTGTTGTTGATATGATTGTTGTCTCTTGTTCCTTCTATGAATCTTTGTAGATTATTTTGTATTCACCCATGAATTCATGCTCAAAATCCAAGGAACCCCAATTTTCTTCTAATAATGTTGTATGATGTTCAATGTTGTTGTTGATTTGTTAAGTTCCACTTGTATGGTTGGTGTTAATGAGTTCAAGGTATTCTCTTTGGTGTTGTCAAGTTGTAAGGCACTCTAAGGTTCAGGGTCAATGTCAAGGGTGTATACTTTGTTGTTGTGGATGTATTTCATTTTGTGATGAAGAGTGGAGGGAACATCATTCATGGCATGAATCCATTGTCTGCCTAAGATAAGATTACATGAAATTTCATAAGGCATGACATGGATTGATGTATTTAAAGTGGCTACTCCAACTTTAAGAGGCATAGTGATTACCCCAAGCGGTTTCTTGCTGACATTGTCCAATCCCTTAATAGATAGAGAATTAGGTCAAATGGTGGATTGATGAATGTCAAGCCTATCCAAAAGACTCACACTACACACATTAAGGGAAAAACCATTGTCTATATGAGTTATCTTTATGCATTTTTTTTTGTATTGAGTGATGATCATGAAAGCTTCATTTCACAACTCTAAAGGAGGGAGCTCATGTTGATGAAAAGTAATGTCAAGATTCATGCTATGGATTAAAGTTGCCACATCAGTTGGAGTTGTACTAGGAGGAACTGCAATTTGGTTTAAGGCTGTTTGAAAAATGTTGTGGTAATTTGGTGAGTTTTGAAGTAAATCTCAAAGGGAAATCTTTATAGGAGTATTCTTTAATTGTTCAACAAGATCATACTACTTTTCGTGTAGGGTGTAATGAGAAGCACAATGTGGATTGGGTAAAGGTAAAGGGGTTTGGGTTGGTTGTGGTGGTTGCAAATTATTGTGAGTGTTATATGTATGAGCAACAGTATTATAACTCGGTTGCTACAATACATTATTATTAGGTGGGTAGAGGATGAGTTGAGGTATGTTTTGATTTTGTTGCTTGTGTGAGGGTGGGTAAAGAATTAGGGGATTCTTCAAATGTCCCATAGGGTATGTATGAGGTCCAGTGATTGAAGGGGATTTATGGACACTTGTGCATTCATAACCTCAGCGGTCTTGGGTTGATTTATCTCGAAGGAAGGAAAATTAAGAATCGTAATTTTATCTAAGGAATAGACATTATTATTGTTGTCTCATTCTAACACCATGGTATTCTCCCTAGAAGGAGAGCATTTAGGACAACAACAAGCCACATATGCTTGAAAAGTAGGGCTAGGTTCTTCCAAAATGACTCCATTGCTAATAGGGGAATAATCAATGATGGGAGTCTGAAGAGGGGGATGATTAGAAGAAGATGTTAGTTGAATGTTGGTTGTCATTAAGGTATCATTCTCTTGTGCTATATTTTCTATCCGATGAGGAGAACTTGAAATATGTTCATCCAAGTTTGAAGTGTGTATAGTAGCTTCATCACAAGTGAGGGAGGTAGCAAGAGAAGGATCACTATGATTTTCAGATAAATTATCCCAAATGGGAGGAGCATTAGGGAAAGGAGGATCAAGATTCTCCCAACTCTTAATAGGGATGTCTTCTAGTACCAACCTATCCTCTTGAAATCGAGGAGGGATATTAGGAGATGGAAAAGTTTGATTGTCATGGCTATGGGGATTAGGTGAGTTGGTATTCAAGAATGTTTCTATGTTTTCATCATCTTGTTTGCTAACATCATCCAAAGGGGAATAAGAAAATGGACAATCGAGACTCACAATGCTTGTAACTTACTTCACTGAGATAGCTTCATCACTAATAGGAGAGGTATTGGGAGAAGAACAAGTATGTGTGTTATGATTGTTTACACCTTCATTCACACCAATGAGAAATGTAAGATTAAGAATTGTACCAATGGTTTGATCATGTTTCTTAAAGTCCTCATTGTGGTAATCAAAAGTGAACTCATAAAGGGAATGTTGTACTTATACAATCCACTATTAATAAAATCAAAGCCACATCTTTTGAAAGAAGACATGTTATGATGAAAAGGAAAGAAAGTACAATGCAATTACTTAAAAGGAAATGTAGTTGTTAGTGTTTAAGTAAACTAATTTTCTATTTACACAATGCAACAATTAGAAAATGAAATGTTGTGAATGCAAAAGTGAAATCAAACAATGCATGAAATGAGCTAATTTAAGTGAAATCTAGTGAAATGTATGCTATAGAAATGTAACTGACTGATATATACAAGTTAAGGCACCAAACAGAAGCCTAAAAACAATTTTTTGAGTTCTGTACATTGTTGTTTTAGAGGTCAGAAGGGATTGATTCGCCCAAGGTGATGAATGAGTCCTAGTATGGACTTTTCTTAGAATTTTCAGAAATTTGTTACTGATTTTGATCCTTTCTAAGTGCTATGATGCAGACCTAAATGAAAAGTGCAAAAATTTAGAAAAGTTACATGAAAATATATACCAAAAATGGAACCTAAATGCACCTTTTATGAATGAAAATTTTGAAATCTAGCATGCAAATTAATCCATGCAAATCCTAATGCAAGGTTAATGCAAATCTAGATATATGATGATGAATTAGGAAGAAATGGGTCCATTAGTTCTAGAAAAGCGTGAAAGCGTCTTACAACACTTTGCAACACTTTAACAAGATGTCGTTAAAAGCATTTTATTTGATTTACAAGGGTCCAAGAGCTAATTTGGATGCATAAAATTCCTCACAACACTAGAATAAAGGCCTCATTAAGTTCATTTTATCATGAAATAATCCCATGTCAAGCAAAGAGTAATTTTTTCTACAACACACATACATACCTTACAAAAGTTACCAAAGTGTTTTTTTCACCAAAATAGGTTGGCATGACTTATAGATGCTCCTATTATTCTTCTCCATATACTATTTAGTCTTGCACAACCTAAAAACCCTTAGGTTGGTACCACACAATAAAATCGGTGAAACAATAACTGAATGAACCAAGTGTTCATCCCAAAATTTAACACGTGAACCACTAAACCACTTGACACTTAGAGTGCACACACATCTGACATCTTCAAGGACTTTATAAAATCCACACAACACAATGATCATTGAAAATGGAATGTGGAGCATTCCAAAATTAACTCTATAACTATAATGATCTCTCTACTTAGTCTAATACTTTTTCATCAAGAACTTCTACTAAAAAAGACATAAAACATTGAAGCTTTGGATATTGAATCATTCAACGCATACCATTATCACCTAAAATTTGAATGGAAATATATTGCAATGTGGTGTAATGCAAACCACAAAATTGATGCTTTAATACATCACTATCTCAGTCTAGGACTCAACAAACTTCCCCAAGAAACACTTGGTCTGCTCTAGACTATATACATATTAATAAACCATCACTTATACAATGGGTTGACATCAATGACAACACCATACATCATCATGGTCATGTTTCCAGCAATCTCTCCCTTTTTCATTGATGGAAACACACTTCTTGGCTTCACTCCCCCTTTGACATAAGGGGAAAAGTGTATAAATCCACATTACATCCCCTTATAGATATATCTTCATGAGAATAGCTCCCCCTATCTTTGGTATCCATCAATAAAATATAAAAATGTACTACAATACCATCTACTAACTCCAAATATATACATTGAGATAAAAAATATCGATTATGCAATTCAAAAAGAAATATACACCTTAAGTGTATGAGGGTAATATATACCTTGATATAATGCCTTTAATTTTGTAAGGTGTGCCTCCCAATCCTTCTTGGAAAAGGAAATCATGTAGCTTTGGTTTTCAAACTATGCATAGAGGTCCTCTCCTTCTATCAAAGAAATAGGCAATATTATCTTTTGCACAACCTTCTCTGAATTGAAAAAAACTCTAGTTAAATATGTAATCCTTGTAATTACCATATCTCATAGTAGACTATACTACATTATGATTTTCTCATTTTTCCTATAGTAAAAGGAATTGACTATGTATATTTTAAATGACCACTCTAGTTGCTCCATCCCCATCATTCATTGGATTATACACACTAGAGGCCTAAGCAATTTTAGACTCAATTGAGTCCATCTGATCCTTTATGCTCTTTGTAGACACTAGCCACATCAAACATAATTGAAATTTTTTTTTGACTTCCTCCAAAAACTTCTGAACATCCTTCAAGTTTCCTTATAACTTGGTGTGTGTAGTAGCACACTTATCTTAGGCATCAACTAGCCTCTTATCATTCATCTTATGTTTTGCTTCCCTTTCAATCTTCTATTCTAGACTAGTAGAGTATTGCTTAAAAGAATCTAGCCATAATTTCAGATTTTGTACACTTGGTAAAGAAGTATCAATGGATACTCTAGGAAGGCCTTCTTAAAACACATCGATAGCTTCATCAACCACCTTTGTGCTCTTCTAGTGAGTTTGAAGTATCTCCTTTCTTCTAAAGGCATGAAATACATCACCAAGCTACAAATTATAGAGAGGAGAAATCCAATCCATATCCACCTGACCTTGTTGCATAGGAATATGCAACAGTTGTGTAGACACCACTGGTTGGAACTACAATTGCATAAATAGAAGGTCTTTGAATCAATCAGTGGAGGATCTAGAGGATTCACAACTGATTTTTTTCTTTCCTTTACTTTTGTATCACTCTTCTCCTTCTATCCACCGCCAAAACATTCTTCTACAATCTTCTCAACTTTTGGAGGAAGCATGGTCTATTCCTTTTGAGCTTTGTTCTTCTTTGTGAATCCTTGCTCATCTTATTTTCTCTATTCAATAGTTATTTCCACATTCGAATTGGTGTTATCTATCAACATATCTTCAAGATTGCTCATTTTTCTCATTGACTAACTCATTACTTTCTAGGAGGGATGTGTCTTTCTATAATTGATCTTCATCACCTACTGCCGCTTCTAATTATTTAAGAATATTTTCAACTATTTTCAATGTTTCAATCCTTAGCTTTTGTATATCATCCATGTATTTTTCTATAAAAGTATTTACTCTTTGCTTTGTGCCAAATTCATGTGCATACAACTGAGACAACTTGGCTCTTTCCTTATGTGATATTGAGGAACCAATCTTCTCTAAATATTTTTTTTTCAAATTTGCATGTTGTATAATAGCCTCTTGTCTCCTTACACTCAATGCACCTTTTAGATCATCTAAAAATTCATCCTCTATATCACTTAGGTTAGCATTAAATGTCACCCTGTATTTGACAATGGCCTTTTCAATTGTTTCCTTATCTGAATCATTCAAATTTGGATACATTTCAGTTGTATCCTTCAAAATTAAAAACTCTTCTATAGCACTAAATAGTGCATCAAACTTCATGGGACTATCCTCATGGATCAAACAGATCTCCTCTTTCTTTTTTCCCTTTTCTATACTAGTCTCTTCCTGAGAGACTTTTGATTTCCTTTTCTAGACCAATTTATGTTCTTCTTCTTCCTCTTCTTCTTCTTCTAGATTGCTATACCTATCTCTTATTTATTTTTCTTTCTTTCTTCTCTTTGGAGCCTTTTCTTTCTTAGGGAGGTTGGATGTGTCTATCTGGTGCAGGAGCACCTATTTGATCACATGCCTCCATGAGGCCTTATTGGGTTTAGTATTCATTTTTGATGTCTTAATATTTTAATAAGGATTAATGATCCATTTTTGATATGTTTGAGGTCATTTGAGTCCTAGGAAATCATATTTTAGGTTACTGGTTCCATAATGTTCAAAGTTACTCTTTATTGTAAACATTGTCAAGAGAGCAAAAAATTAAATAGATGTTAAGTCCATTAGTTAAATGGAGATTGGAATCAGTTATAGTCAGTTGATATGAGTTATTTTTAGTCCTCAATGTATAAAAATCCTCCACAGGTCGAAAATAGGGAGAGAAAATTGATTTGTAATGGAAGAATATCAATGGAATTCATTTTTTTTCTCAGAAAACACTGTAAAAACGTGATTCTTTGATCTTGTACGGAAATGTACAGCCAAATACTGAAGGGGAAGTCATTGGAGAAGGTATTAATATGTTTCTACACATCATTTTGAACTTGGTCTCATTTGATTTCATGAAGGTATGAGAAAGATATGGCGTTTTTGGTAAACCAGCCGGAACCCTACCAAGGGTTACCCGTTTTGGTAAAACCCTCATAACTTTCATTTTAACCGTTGGATCTGTCTAAAAATTGGATGAAATTTCTGTAGCTAAGTAATATACAAACTTACTGGAGCGATTGGCTTAATTATTATCCATGTGAAAGTTATTAATGACAGTTTTATGCACTTTATAGTGAAGATCAGACTATGTATTCTTAGGACAGCAAAGACAAACAATTTTTGGAATTGATGTTTGCTATGAGTGGAATTGTTTGTGGGCCTGTAATGTGAATATTGAACATGGTGTTTATTGAAACAAAAATAAAAAATGATTGGGATTCTTGTTTTTAGTTTGGTTTCTTTGAACAAGGATGTTTATGAAGGAAATTACCTTATAAAGAAGAGTTTTTTTGAATTGTGAACCTCTTGCTCTGCATCAAATTGGTATCAGAGCCTAGAAAAGATATGGGCTGGTGAAGTTTTTTGGTTTGGTGTTTGTGGTTGTGTGTTGTGCAGGTTGAGGAAGGAACCTGATTGCCTAGGTGTGGCAAAGTGAAGTGGAAGCAAGGAGAGACTTGCTTGTGGAGATGGATTTGTTGAGAAGATTGGAAAGATATTTGCAGGCTGAGGATTCAAGAAAGAAGGAAAGAGAGGAATAAGAGTTGAGAAAGAAGGAAAGAAAGAAAAGGATAAGGGAAGAGAAGATGGACAAAGAGATTGCTGAGTTGAAGGGAGAATTGAAAAGAATTGAAGAAGAGTTCCAAGAATCCATGATGAAGATGGAACAAATGATGAAACAAGATACAAGTTTCATTTGACATTGAAAAGGAAGATGGTTTGGCCTATAAAGAATATTATGAAGAAACAAAGAAAACAAAAGAAGGCAGCAAATTCAGTCAAAGATGAAGAAGATTTATGGGCACAATATGCATCCATTGAAGAAGAATGGAATAGTAAGGTTGGTGATGGAAAATTCAAACAAGAGGAAGAATAACTCATCAAGGTAGAAGAAAGAAAGGAAATTGAGGTTGAAAGTGAATTGGTGTCAAGATTGGATAAGTTGGTTATGGGTGAAGAGGAATTTGAAGTACAAGAAGACAAGGAGGAGACCTCAAGGTCTCTATATTTTGTTTCTAATTTTTCCTTGGACTATGTATGTGCAGGTTATGAAGGACAAAGTGAAGAGTTTGATGATATGATAGAGTTTTGGGACTTCCAAGTTGCAGGGATGCTTGATAGAAGAAGGCATAAGAAGAACAAAAGGAAGAAAAGACAAAATCTGATTGAAAATACAAAGGACAAGGTGCAAAGTAACTGGAAGACTAGGAAGAAGACAATTCAAAGGGGCTTGAATTCTTTTGCCCTCAGGAGTTTGGTGCAGGAGCACCTATTTGATCACATGCCTCCATGAGGCCTTATTGGGTTTAGTATTCATTTTTGATGTCTTAATATTTTAATAAGGATTAATGATCCATTTTTGATATGTTTGAGGTCATTTGAGTCCTAGGAAATCATATTTTAGGTTACTGGTTCCATAATGTTCAAAGTTACTCTTTATTGTAAACATTGTCAAGAGAGCAAAAAATTAAATAGATGTTAAGTCCATTAGTTAAATGGAGATTGGAATCAGTTATAGTCAGTTGATATGAGTTATTTTTAGTCCTCAATGTATAAAAATCCTCCACAGGTCGAAAATAGGGAGAGAAAATTGATTTGTAATGGAAGAATATCAATGGAATTCATTTTTTTTCTCAGAAAACACTGTAAAAACGTGATTCTTTGATCTTGTACGGAAATGTACGGCCAAATACTAAAGGGGCAGTCATTGTAGAAGGTATTAATATGTTTCTACATCATTTTGAACTTGGTCTCATTTGATTTCATGAAGGTATGAGAAAGATATGGCGTTTTTGGTAAAACCAGCCTGGAACCCTACCAAGGGTTACCCGTTTTGGTAAAACCCTCATAACTTTCATTTTAACCGTTGGATCTGTCTAAAAATTGGATGAAATTTCTGTAACTAAGTAATATACAAACGGACCGGAGCGATTGGATTAATTATTATCCATGTGAAAGTTATTAATGACAGTTTTATGCACTTTATAGTGAAGATCAGACTATGTATTCTTAGGACAGCAAAGACAAACAATTTTTGGAATTGATGTTTGCTATGAGTGGAATTGTTTGTGGGCCTGTAATGTGAATATTGAACATGGTGTTTATTGAAACAAAAATAAAAAATGATTGGGATTCTTGTTTTTAGTTTGGTTTCTTTGAACAAGGATGTTTATGAAGGAAATTACCTTATAAAGAAGAGTTTTTTTGAATTGTGAAACCTCTTGCTCTGCATCACTATCTTCTTAGAACCACCTATTGGTTTTTTCTGGGGGAATTTGAAATAATAGGTATAGATACTGAGGTCCTTCCTGACCTTCTTGATCTTTGTGGACTCTCTAAGGCAACAAATGTACCATTAGATTTCTCCGTAGGGTACTTTGGAGTACCAAACTCCCTTTCCAACTCATCTTTTATCTTTTCAACCTTTTCTCCAATATCCTTCTTTTTCTTTTCCATGTTCTCCTTACTTGATTTCTCTTCAAAACTACCAAACCTTTCAACTGTTGTATCTCTAGGTTTTCTCAACACAATCTCTGCAAGACCAATGCATTCAAACTAACCTACCTTATAAGGAAGATCCAAAACCCAAATAGTTTTGGGTTCAACTACTTCCATGTAGCATTAATCTCTACTAGCCATAAATGTTAATTCATTCTTATACTTATCCACAAATTTACTTGCAATACTTTTTTTCTCTTGCATCTGAGATTGAAAAGGTTCAAAGAATCCCCAAAAAATTCAATCACAAGACTATTTACTATGAAATCTCCATTAATGATCTCTAATTTGAAAAGATACAAGAATATTATCTTTCCATACAACATTCTTCACTTTGGGAAACTCATTGAGAATGTAAAAATTTAAGAAAATGATAAGAGTACCATATCGGAAAGGGTATTTTGACTCCTTTGTATTCTATAAATTTTCCAACAATTGTAATTATAGGAGCTCTAAAATATCAAATTCTTTGTCTTGTTTCACTATTTGATAAGCCATGTCAATTATGGTGATAGTGATAGAGTTCTCTCTATTGGTGTAAAATATCTTGTAACCAATCATTGTAGCATATTTTACCACCGAATATTCAACATCATCCATTGTTAGGGCATGCCTATCAAACTTGGCTATGGTCTTCATTACCAGTTCATTCTTTATTTCCTTCAATGCTAGGATAGGTTGTGTGGAGCTCAAACTAGTAACAAACCTAATTACATATTTTTTTATCATATGGGGCATGTCCAACCACATGAATTTATCATGTATTATTCTCAAAACATACTTCACCCACTCATATTCAAAATATAAATTAGGAAATTTTTTCTTTACATTCATCTTTTTCTCCGTTAATCTGGCATGCTTTGGTTTGAACTCGAAATCATCTCCAGTTAGCACCTTTTCACTAGACCTCTCCAGTTTCAAGTGATCATATAATGCTTGAAAAAAAGTACCTTTTATAATGTGAAAAAAGAAATATAAACTCTTTATTTGTGACCAAAAGTATGCATTAAGTACAATAGTGAAAAGCTAGGTCAAATATTGTCAAGCATTAACTATATCATCAGAGGGGCTCACAAACATTGTGTGAATCTGAGCACCAAGAGATTTCTCACCAGATATTTCACCAATGGATCAAGACAACCAACCTATACATGCACCAATATGATGAAGACATCAACATATCATCTTTGGTAGGGGTTTGGAAATTTTTCTATTAAAACTCCCCCTGAGCTAAGTTCTTTCTATCTTGTTTCTGAAGGAATCATCTACACCAGAATTTGGCACAGATTCATTCTTTATAGATCATTCTCTTCCTTTTTCTTCTAGATATTTTTAATCTCCTTAAACTTTACCTCAAATAGATCAATATTCTCTTGTGGAAGGGAGGATTTCACACTCTTTTCTCTACAAAACTTATCTATTTGTCCTAGTTTATCACATTTATAGCATGCGACACCTTTTAAGGAGAAAACTTCTTGCCATTTTAGATTTGCATTTAGAAGCCTTATGCCCAAACCCATTTCATGAGTATTAGTAACCAAGGAATGATTGAGGTATCATACCATTATTGTAACCATTCATCATATGTCTTCTACATTCACTATCCTTATGATAAAAACTATTTCATGCATAGCATTGACTGGAAAATTATTGAAATTTTTATTCAACCTTCTTTTACATTCTACATCTCTATGTCCAAATTTATTGCAATAATAATAGTGATCATTAAAATATGGGTACCTTTGTGGAACTATTTGTCTGGGAGGATGTCTCTTGAAATCTTTCTTTTAGTTCTAGACATGTTTGATATTGCTCTTCTCATCTCCAGTCTTCCTTTGTTCATTATTTCCTTTTTCAACATTGTTTGGAGTCTAATTTTCCTTTGAGCTTTTTTCCTTTTCAAACCCTAATCCTTCTTTATCCTTAAAATCCTTTTGACTAGAAATCATATCATCAAGAAAGGTGGAGCTCTTATTTAATTTTTCTTCTTGACTCTTTGCTTTGCCCAAATCTTTCCTTAGAGACACAATCTCTTCTTCAAGTTTTTATCATTCTATAGATTTATCTTTCAATTTGGAATTCAAGCAGTCTTCAACTCCTTTTTCCTTCTTCAACTTGCACTATTAGATTAGTGATTGTCTTATTTATTTGTTTGAGTTGCTCATTTGTTTTCTTGAGTTGATCTTTAAATTTCTTGACCTAATTCATTAACTTTTTAATAAAATCATCTTCTTCCTTGTGAGTTTCTTTTATATCTCCATTCTCACATTCTACTTTATCCAAGTCATCAAGAACAGATTTGATCTCTCCTTTCATATCAACTTCACAATCTTCTTTAGTAAACCCTCCCATCATAATTTCTTCTAGGAGGATATGATAGTGCTTAGTTTCCATTTATTCAACCTCCAAGATCTACCCTAGCTATTAATAAAATTAAAGAAACCTTGTTTTGATACCAATTGTTGAACACCTAGAATATTGAGAGGGGGGTGAATTAGTATTCTATAAAATTTATTAACTTAAAAGTGCATTACAAACCACCTTATTAAACTTGTAGAAATGGAAAGAAACAATTGAAATATGCACCACAAAAATCAACACAAGAACACCATATTTTGATGGAAAACTCTTGAAAGGGAAAAACCATGATGAGGATTAGCTCACAATATATCATAACTAGTTATAACATATTACATGAGGCTCACTACCTAAAGGACTCACTATTTGAAGGGCTTATTTTCCAAAAATATGAGGGCTCACTGACTAAGGAAGATCACTTCTAGAATTACAAAAGATATATAAAAGTATGGTTCATTTCCAAATTTTGAATTGCTTACAATGCATCAACTATATGTTGAAGATACAGTTCCAGTTAGGCTCAAAAAAGTTGAATTTACACACTTCATTCCTCATAGTCGCAATATCACCACTATCACAATTTACACTTCACTACACACCTCATCTCTTAAAATCAATTCAGAGGGTGATCCCATAATAGTGGTTTACAATTTTTGGCCAAACTGGACACTGAAATTATTATTTTTAACTAAATTCTTCACATTCGGGCACCTATAGCGGCTAAACTATGAGGAATTTGAAGATGGTGCAAACTAGAGTCTCATCAAATTTTGTCTGTAGATTCTAAAAATATTTTTTTCAAAATTTTTGGAATCAAAGTGCACTTCTCTTTCCATCTTCCACGAAAATTGATTTTTTTCAGAAAACAACATTTTTAAAAAGTGACGCACACCGTATAAAGCATAACTTTTTTTCCATGAAGGATAAAATTCTAATTCTTTCAAATTTAGATTTGTAACTCTGATATCTAGTGCTTCCACTTGGTTAGATAGTTTTTATTTAATATTTTTTCTTAATCAAGTTTCAAAGTCAAACAAATTACAATTCAGAACCAGATTGATTAACGCTAACTTTTTGTATATGTCAAAATTTTATTTTAATTTTTTGTTGGATCAAAGACTTCAATATCTGGTGCACTCATATTTTTCAATTTTTGTTTTTGATAAAATTCTATTTTACCACATGTGAAGAACAAAGAAATTCATTTTTGATGAAAAACCTATGTTTAATAAAACTTAAAAAACAAATACATAACAAAACCAAAACATATTAAAATTATATTCATTGGATAGCTTGTTCTGAGGAATACCATAATCATTTGAAATAAATTTTAAATGAATTCATTAGATTCCCCAAAAGCTAAATCAAAAGTGATTTTTTATCAACATTTTGATAGGTGTAAAGGAGATGCATTTATAGGTATGGTTTAAAACTAGCGAGGTTGTATCCAAGGGGGTTTGATCTAAGGTGATTTGATCAAACTCTCTTCAATTGGAATGCTTAAAATGGAACTTTTTAAGGCTTAAATCATTATATTTTCTAAAAATATGTGATTTCAGCTAAAATTCGTTCCTCTTAGGAATTGTAAACCACTATTATGATAGCACCAATGAATATACCTTCTATATATTCATGTATTCCACAAACAATCATATCATCAATTAGATCAGCCTAATTAGATGAAACATGTGACCTCATAACTTTTCAGCTCAAAACTCTAGCATACATACCTTGTAGAAGTAACTAAAGCATGTTCACCAAAATAGGTTGGCATGACCTATGTAGATACTCCTATGATTCTGCTCTATATAGAATTTAGTCTCGCACAACCCCAAAACCCTTAGGTTGATATCACACAACAAAACTAGTGAAGCAACAACTGAATGAACCAACTATTCATCCCAAAACTTGACACTTAGATTGCACACATCTAACATCTTCAATTACTTCCTAAAATATTCAAAACACAATGATCATCTACAGTGGAATACGAAGCATTCCAACATGAACTTTGCAACTATGACTATACCTTTGCTTAGTATGATACTTCGTCATCAATATCTTCTATTGTGGAAGATATAAAACCCTGAAACTCTGGATATTGACTCCTTTAATATGTACCATTATCATGTCAAAACTTCATGAAAAGATATTACAATGTGGAGTAATGTAGACCACAAAACTGATGCTCTGTTACATCACTATCTTAGTCTAGGACATAGACAACTTCCCCAAGAAACACTTGGTCTACTCTAGACTATATACATACTCATAAACCATCACTTCTATAATGGGTCGACATCAATGACAACACCATATATCATCATTCTCATATTTCCAATAATAAAAATTTCATTAGTTCTTATAAATTCACCCCCATTAATGGAGGTAATGTGTCTACTATTTTCATTGTAGGTTTGTGCAAGAGATATGAGAAAATCCACATTAATAAAGATATTTAGGATAATGATGTTTCCCAATTCAAACTCTTAGACATGTGAAATAGGTCTTTTAAGCAATATTCTTGTATACTAATGCTCACATAAAGACCACCAATTGATTATAATTGTTACATCTTCAAAACTAGTAGAATAATGCCATAAATGTACATGATAGAATTCCAAACCCCTATGATAAGGGTAAGTGTAAGAAGTTGTGTTCACTTTTAGGAAAAGTGTCTTTTTTTAGCTTAAAAATATGTACCCAGTCATTTCCTAGAATAGGTACCCATTTTAGATTGGGTACTCATTCAAAAATTTTGCAATTCAAAATAAATGTTTTTCATTTGAATTTAGGCTTAGAAAAGGAATGTTATCACAACCCTTAGCCTTGGACCTACAAGTATGAGGTCATGACAAAGTCAAGAGAAAAAATTGACTTTGCCAATATGGCTGATGAT
The DNA here is from genome assembly GCA_007258455.2 of Sequoia sempervirens. Lineage (NCBI taxonomy): Eukaryota > Viridiplantae > Streptophyta > Pinopsida > Cupressales > Cupressaceae > Sequoia > Sequoia sempervirens. Next base: position 33,513,029 of record VDFB02292527.1, on the reverse strand, counting down.
ATTTTTGAGATTTGTTTTTGTAAAATTAAAACCCATGATCGATGATATATAGTTTTCAAATATGTAGTTCTTTTTTGCAATTTAATTATTCTTTCTATTTTTAATTAATTTCTAAACAAAGTAGTCCATAAACTTAAAATGTTAGGTTTTTGTTTTTTTTAATAACTTCAATATGTTAATTTTATTGTAAAAAAATTTATATGACATCAATATTCCAATAATTAGTTACACAATTAAAAAAAGTCAAACAATGATAATTAGTTTAGGTCTAATTATGGAGGTTGTAGATGAGGGTTTGCAAAACCAACAGTTAGGGTCAATACAAATGAAACATCGAAAAATAGGGTTTATCAAAATGAATTAACAGGATGATAAACCACTATATTTTTCTTCCAAGGTGTTTCATTCAATTATGAGGAGTAAAATACATAAATAACAATAAAAAATCAATCCTAGTTATTATAATAGAAATAGAGGTTTTAAGAGGTTGAAAGAATGTGTACCTTGCTAAAAAAGTGTTGTTTTGGGGGTCACTGAAGACTCATTCACCCAAGGTGGCGAATGGGTCCCTGTTAGGGTTTTTGAAAACTAATTTTTGGGTTATGTTCTTTAATTTTTACACTTCCACACCCCAAGTGATTAGGTCCCAAAAGTCAGATATAAATTTTGTAGCCATGTTTTCGTGATCTTGCAAGATAGATGACAACTTTTACAACTTTTTAACTTTGACAACTTTGCTTCAATCTTGTTCTCCACATGATCTTCAACCAAAGACCAACAATCACACATCAAAGAGGAGAAAAACTTATTTATTTTTAGGGAATAGGGGTTTACCTTGGTCATACCCCATTTAGGTAATTAAACCTTATGATGAAACAATGAAACATGAAACATGAAACAATAATACATTGAATGATGCCTTGGAATGTAAATCATGAATTTAACATGAAGTGGCTGAGAAATGTAGATCTTGATCTTGAGTTAGATGTGAAACAATGCTTGCAAATGGATCTTCAATACTACATCAACACACTAGTTCAACATCATGCTTGATGCACTAGCCTTTGACATGATGATATCATCTTGAATGCTGCAATGAAACCTTGATAATCTACGTTTGAATTCCTTCTTGAATGGTCTTGAATGCTCAATAATTCTCTTGTGAACTCTTAGGATGCTTGCATAATAATTCTTAGGTGAAACTATGTGAATTAGCCTTGTATTTATACTAAACTTACGATTTAATCCTAAAATTCAATTAACACAAACCGACATTAGATCTAGGATTCAAAATCATTAAAATATTGCCAAAAATAAATTTAAAAGGGGATTTCCTATGTAAGGAGGACCCATTTTCCACCTTGGGTGAATGGTTCCTAGCATAGTTTTCTAGAACCAAGTTTTAGGGAGGTCAAATAATATGTAAAAAGGGGGTCCTAGGACATAGTGGAGACCCATTTCCTAGGCGGAAAATGGGTCCTAGGTCATGTTAGTGAACAAATTTTTCCCTCACAAATAAATATGAAGAATGGATCAGAATGCCCTGGAAGAGGGATTAATCAACACTAACTGTTGGAGAATTTATCATTGATTTGACAATTTTCCTTTGAATTTTAGAGGTATAACTACCTCTTATGATAAAAAATGAATAAAAAATGGGGTATGCTTTTAATCAAAAAGAAGAAAATGAAAATCTAACATCTCTAGATAAGAAAAATTGATTTAAAATGAAGTGGATACAAACAAGCAACATAAAGTTCATTTATCTTACACCCACAAGAAAGAACTAAGAAAAGAGTGAGTAGAAAAAAATCCCCTCAATAGATGAGTTAATCTAAATTCAAAGTGTCAGTGATAAGCACATGCACAATCTGATATAACAAATAGAACATTGAAGAATAATTACAAAGACTCAAAGTTCATTTGTAATCAAGTGAAAAAATTAACAAATTCACAAATCCAAGAACATATTCATTATTTCTCCAATGCCAAAATCTAATCTCAAAGTCTCAACATCATGTACGAAAAACTAAGATTGAAAAGAAAAGAAAACTACTCTCACTTCCCCTATTTCCCTTAAAAGCAAGAGAATTTTTCCTAGAGTCACAAAGTACACCAAAGGAGTATAAAATCTCCCCATTTCCATTCATTAGTTTTCAATATTTATACCCTTAAAGAATAATTGATTGAAATCAAAAGTAACGGTTTCTTCGAGACAACTGTTTAAACCAAGTTTAAGAGCATAATAAAAATAAATCGCCCACCAAGGCCAATGGTTTTTAGAAAACCAAAGCCATAACATAAACTAAAAAGAAATACTAAGCTAAGGAATCTGCCTCTTTGTCTTCATCTTTCATATATCTCACTGACTCTTCTTCCTCCTTGAATGTTGCTTCACCACTTGTTACTGCTGCATCAAATGTTCTCTCCTTTGATGGTTGCTCCTCATGTGGCTTGATCTCATATATTTGAGGTTTTCCACTTCTTGAAGTTCTTTAATAGCCTTGAGTTCTATGAAACAAATAAATAATTTGATGAGCATATAAGTTCCTGGAGCATTAAATTCATTTATTTTCAACAGCTAACCGATAACACAAATGATGGGGCCCTTTTTATGAAACAAAGAATTTGACACTAAAAACCATCAGTGATTAGCTGATTAGATGTCCCATATGCTATGGGACCTAGAATAAGTTTTGATAATGAGTTGAAACATGAGAAAATGATGCTCATGAAGTTTCAAAAATTAAAGGGGTAACAATTGTTTCAACTAGATCTGTTTAAATTTGGCCAAGTTTAAAAACATGGGTAACAATTGGCTCTGAATGGGGACTGATTTTCTTGAGGAAAAATAGAGAACCCTAGAAACTTGAGCAAGGACCAGTGCTAAAACCATTGGGAATGGATTCAAGAAATATCATTAGGAGAATAGGAAGTTGCTTGCAAAAGGGTGGAGGGGAACTAGGCACACAAACCAAAAATGGGACAAAAGCAAGAGCACACGAAAACTACCTACTATATACATGATCATAAGAACCAGAAAGGAGATAACACCTATCATCCTCATAATGGAGACCAAATAGGAAGAGGAGGATTTGGGTGAGGACCAAGGAGAGGAGTCTCTCATGGGACTTGTTTCCAATGTGGAGAAGAAGGGAATAGGGCATATGAGTGTCCTCAACATCAAGGAAGGAAAAATAGAAGACCTGAGGGTAATGCACGAGTTGCACATGTAGATGAAGATGCTGAGTCTTCACATTCTAAAGATGCAGAAAGAGGAGAGGCTCTTATTACTAGAAGAGCCTTATTGAATGAGGAGAAAGAGCCAACTCAAAGGAAGAATTTTTTTTGCACTAGATGTAAGTGTTAAGGTAAAGTTTGCAATGTTATTATTGATGGAGGTACTACTAATAACCTTGGTTCAGAAGAAATGGTTAGTAAGTTGTGGTTGGAGAGAAGAAGGATTTTGAACCCATACCAAATTGCTTCATTGTAGAAGGACCATAAAGCCTTGGTAAATGAACAATGTCTGGTAAAGTTCAAGATTAGGAATTGCATTGATGAGGTATTATGTTATATTATGCCTATGGATGTTTGTCATATGTTGTTAGGAAGATCATGGAAGTTTGATCGATGAGCAATACATGATGGACATGCCAACACCTATTATTTGACAAAGGATGGAGTTCATCGTAAGTTGAAGCCCTTGAAGGAGGCTGAGGAAAAGGTATGTAGTAATGCAAAAAAAAATTAGGTTGATGGAAGAAAGTTCCTAGAAGGTATGAAGCATGAGCATATGTATTTTGCATTGATCCCTAGCATTGATAAAGAAGATACTACTAAGGTACCTGTAGAGGTTTGAGAATTGTTGAATGAGTTTCAAGCTATTATTTCTGATAACGTACTTGAAGGTTTGCCTCCAATAAGAAAGATTAGTTGTCAGATGGACCTGATTCTTGGAGCCAATTTTCCAAATAAGGCAGCTCATCATATGACTCTAGTAGAGAGAGAAGAGTTGAATAGACAAGTGCAAGAGTCATTGTGGAAGGGATTGATTCAAGAGAGTTTGAGTCCATGTGCAATACCTACAGTACTAGAACCAAAGAAGGATAGGGAATAGAAGATGCACATATAGATTCTAGAGCCATCAACAAGATCACCATCAAGTACAAATTTCCCTTCCCAAGGATGGATGGCATTATGGATTTTTTGAGTGGAGTTGAGTACTTCACGAAGATAGACTTGAAGAGCGGATATCACTAGATCCATATTAGAGAAGGAGATGAATGGAAGACAACCTTTAAAACCAAGGAGAGCTTGTACAAGTGGTTAGTCATGCCTTTTGGAATAACCAATGCATTGAGCACATTTATGTGGCTTATGAATGAGGTATTAAAATATTTTTTGGAAAATTTGTTATTGTTTATTTAGATAATATTCTGATTTATAGTAAGACGTTGGAGGAGCACCTGATGCATATCTGGAAAGTTTTTGAGAAGCTAAGGGAGGAGAAGTTATTGATTAATTTGAAGAAATGTAATTTTGTAAAAAGGGAGTTGGTGTATCTAGGATTTTTTGTCTCAACAGATGGTCTTAAAATGGATCCAAAGAAGGTGAGAGCTATCATTGAATGGGCTACCCCAAGGAGTGTTATAGAGGTATGATCATTTCATGGTCTAGAAAGTTTTTACAAAATGTTTATTAAGAGTTTCAGTAGTATTTGTGCACCTCTAACTGAAGCAATGCGAGGGGATAGAAAAAAGTTTAAGTGGACTATAGGAGCAGCACAAAGTTTTGATATGTTGAAGAAGAAAGTTATAGAGCAACCTGTTTTGGAACTTCCATATTTCAATAAGGTCTTTTAGGTAGATTGTGATGCTAGTGGCATTGCCATATGAGCTATTTTGAGTCAAGAGGGTAAGCTTGTTACCTATTTTAGTGAGAAGCTAAATGATGCTAAGAAGAAATATTTATTAATGATCAAGACTTCTATGCTATAGTTTAGGCTTTGAAGAAATGGAGACACTATTTGTTGCCAAAAGAATTTTTTTTATATACTGACCACCAGGCTTTGTAGTATCTCAATAGTCAAGGAAAGTTGAATCAAAGGCACTTAAATTGGGTTGAGTTTTTCCAGAGTTATACTTTGGTTTTGAAGCACAAGAGTGGAAGGTCAAACAGAGTTGTAGATTCCTTAAGTAGAAGGAAAAATTTGTTGATAGAGATGAATATAGAGGTTGTTGGGTTCAATGAACTCAAGAGTTTCTATCTAGAAGATCCAGACTTTGTAGAAGTTTGGAAGCCTTGTTTGGAACCTGTTACATTGGATAGTTCAAGATGGTTGGATTTCTTAATCCAAGATGGAATGTTGTTCAGAGGAAGCCAATTGTGCATTCCAAGGAGTTCTATGAGAGATAATCTAATCAAGGAGATGCATAGTGGAGGATTGGCTAGAAATTTTGGTCGAGATAAGACCATTGCTCTTATTAGTGAAAATTATTACTGGCCACAGTTACAACAAGATGTGAAGAAATTTGTACAAAGTTATAGAGTATGTTAGATGGCAAAAGGAACAAGTCATAATATTGGATTGTATCAGCCATTACCTGTACCTGAGAGGCCATGTGAGGACATTAGTATGGATTTTTTCCTTGGATTCTTGAGGACACAGAGAGGGCATGATTCCATGTTTGTGGTAGTGGATAGATTTTCAAAGATGGCACATTTCATTCTATGTCATAAGACTAGTGATGTTCATATTGCAGAGTTGTTTTTAAGAGAGGTGGTGAGACTACATGGTCTACCGAAGAGTATAGTTTCAAACAGAGATACCAATTTTTTTGGTTATTTCTTGAAAACATTATGGAAGAAGTTGAAGTAAGATTTGAAGTTTAGTTCTACTCACCATCCATAGACTGATGGACAAATGGAGGTGGTCAATAGGAGTTTGGGTAACCTACGAAGATGCTTAGTAGGAGATAAACCAAAGGGATGGGATTTGATTTTACCACAGGCAGAATTTGCTTATAACAATTATGTCAAAAGGAGCACTGGTAAATCACCATTCTAGATTGTATATGGGAGTAGTCTGAGGAATGTTTTTGAACTAAGAAAGATGGATAAAGGAGAGAAGAGTAGTGTTGAGGCTAAAAATTTTGCTGAGCACCTAAAGAATTTGCATGACGAGGTGAAGAAGCATATCAATAAGATGAACTCTTAGTATAAGGCTAAGGAAAATTAGAAAAGGGGGTATAAGGAGTTCCAGGTAGGAGATGAAGTCATGGTTCATTTGCAAAAGGAATGGTTTCCAGTTGGTACATACAAAAAGTTGAAGATGAAGAAGTTTGGAACATGCAAGATCCTGAAGAAACATGATTCAGGAAATGCATATGAGGTAGAGTTTCTTAACATCTCAAATTTAACAAAATATCATGAGAGAGGAATTGATAAAGAAATAATAGAGGCACATTGGAACATTCTAGCACCTACTTTAAAAAAGGAGGAGATAGAATACATTTTGGATAGTCATGTGGGAAGAAGTACAAGAAATAGGAAATATATAGAGTATTTGGTGAAATGGAGAGGAAGGCTTGTTGAAGATTCATCATGGTTATCTGAGTTTGAGGTTAACCATCTTGGTTTCCCTCTAACTCCTGAGAAGTGATAGGGTCACTTTTCAAATTACCTCGGGTGTTTTATGCAGGAGCATCCAGGGTGTAAGAGCAATCTTGTATCACCCAAAAAAAAAAATTGTTTCTTTTCAATAAGGGCTAAATTTGGTAGGGTTATTATTTTTGTAAGTTTGCATTTATGCATAGTTGGACACAAAATGGTAAATTGAAGCCAATGGTGAAGAAATCACTTCAAAATCATTTGTTATTTGAGAGATTAAAATTTTAATTTTTGAAAATCCTAGTAAAATCTTCGGGGTCAATTTTGAGGCACTTAGAGGCTCCGGATGGGCCTAAAAATTGGTGGAAAAATATTTCCCGTGCCCTTTCTGAAAATATATTATAATAGAAAATCCGACAGTTGGATCAAAAGTTATGACCCCACAAAGTTGTAATACCAAAATTAATAAAATTTCAAAATATCTTCCTAAGTTACACTTTCCAAAAGATTCTAGGGTGGTTACACTTTCCAGAAGATTCTAGGGTGGCTACACCTTCCAAATAAAGGATGTAAAGGGGGGATTATAGAGGGGAGGTGAGAGCAGAGTATATAGTGGCTCTAATTTGCAGACTTGCAGATTTATGTAATCAAAAAGCCCATGCGATGGCAAATATAATGTTTTAATTTCATTTTCATTTCAGTTATAATAGAAAATATTTGCTTTCCTTCTTGCATTTTGTTTGTGCCATTATCTGCTATTTTTGTGAGTTTTAGATTGTAAGGGGAGTACCCTTCATCAAATATTCTTCTTTGTCATAACCTATAGCTTTTTGAAAAAATATTTACTATCTCTATTTATTTCTCCAATTCAATAGTGTGTTTCTTTTACTCATATAAAATAAAATATTGATTTAAAATTAGTAATTCTTATTATATAGTTTAATCTTCATCAAAAAATAATAATAAATCACATTTTTATATTCTCATGTAGTTTACAAAAGAGAATAATCCCAAATAGTTACTTAATCTAGGTAAATTCCTTCCACAACATATAAAATTAATTATCAAATTTATTTTCAAAATTAAATAATTTATTTTATTATTTATTTTTGATATTTTTTTTATAATCAATCTATACTAATTTGGAAATATATTCATGCATTAATATCACATTTTATTAAAATTAACTTTATTTACTTATCACAAAAGAAAACTTTAATTTAAAAATCAACATTCTCTCTACTTTATCTCTGCAATATTTTTAAATTTTTAATTATCCATAAGAAATATTAAATAATTTATTCTAGATAATTGATTATCTTTATCACTAAACAAAATTAAGTAAAAGAAAATAATTTTCCAATTATGTTGCAAATATCTAATTTATACTATCATTTCCTAAATTAATCACTATCATTGAAGATTGCTTGAACCAATGGTTGCATCTATAGGATACAAGGAATTATTAAAACTAATTATTAGAGTGATAGAAATAAAATTCACCCACAACCAGTGATTGCATCTATAGGATAAATGAATTATTTGCAAGGAAAACTAGTAGATGAAATTTAAATGTAAAACAAGAATTTAGTGTCAAGATCTACCAATAGGATGAAGAAATAAAGAAATTAATTAACCAATGAAGATACAAAAATTAAATGAGAAAATAAATTACATAAAAAATAATTAATGTGGTTCACCCAATGTGGACTACATCCACAAACAATAGTCCAAATTTATTAATTTCCAACTAGGAAACAAACTATATTAACTAGAAAAAATATACACAGTTGCATGCAACTTAAACACCCTCACATTTTTCTCTATGCACAACATTAATTTTTCTATGTTCTCCAAATAAAACACATTATTTTTCACACATGTGCTACTATGTGTTACTCCAGCACAAAAAAATGAATCTCTAAATTCCCAAGAAAACTTCTTGTTGTGTGCTTCAACTTTGCATGTGACTCTTCACCTTCGTAGCAAGAAAAATGATTAGTTTGGGAAGTTGCAAAAATCATTCCAATAAAAATGTTTACAATTTTCCTTTAATAAAAATGGGAAATAGGAGGGGATCTAACCCCTACACTCCCCCATTATTTTTGGGGAAACTGCACATGCTAATGTCACTAAAATATTAACTTGGAGCCTGATCAAGCTCCACATACCAACATTTAGGTATGTAACTAATGTAAAATAATAGCTATAAATTATTTTTTTATCTTGAAAGAAAATAAATTATGTGAAATGTTATCGATGCTAATAAAATGATATATAGATATCATCATGAAACAATTTTTCCTTAAAAATTTAAATGTAATAGTGGTGATGCATGAACCTTAATAGATAGGAACACTCATGTAAGTGAATAAGACACTAGGAAAGGTATATTGATCTCAATGTAGTAGAGTAAGTGAAAAAATGAAGTAGGCAAAACCATAGTGGTAAGGAAAAATATCAATACATGGAGTAATATATACTCAATAGTGTGATTAATTTTCATAGTTTCTTAATTGAAATAAGAATATTGATACATTGTATAACAAGAAATTATTGATGTTAGTAGTGCTTGTGTTATCCTTGCTTCCACTCTTTACTCATGGCTAGGTTATGCAATTAAAATGGGATAAACTATTATCATAAAAGTATAATTTCATGGTAATTTACCCCAAATGGGTGAGATAACTCTATCATGCACATAAAGAGATTTTTAGTTGAGGAATACATGTGATTGTCTTGATTTAGTATATAAAATATTAGTAATCGTAATGTTTAAGGGGACTTAGGGTATGTGCAGGATCATCATGGAAAAAGTAGGCCCTTAAGTGGTGATAAAATTCAGAAAAATTAGAGTTAGGCAACTTGACATAAAAATTTGAATAAATTATCTATATTATTTCAAAAATATGTAAGAATAGAATTTGTAGCAAATTGAATGTAGTTTCTAAATTACTAGGCTTATTTATAAAAAAATCTATTTGGTGAAAATTTGAAATTTCAATGTAGTAGTACTTAAATTTCAAGGAAAAAATAAGAAGTAGGTGTCTATCTGACCACCCTAACCACAATAAAATGATAATATTTTTTTATAATATTTTAGATATAAGTAGAGGACTCATGTCCCAATGTGATTCATATTTTTTTCTAATTTTTTTCCAAGTAAATAATTCATTATGATTTTTTTATTACAAATTTTAAAAAATATAAAAACTTGTATGCCTGACCACCTTAACTTGGTCAAAACTTCATAAAATTCATTTTTTTTAATCCTATAGTACGTGAAGAATAGAATGTGACGCATGTTTCAAATTCAAAAAATGTGATACCGTTTGAAATCTATAGATGTTTTTCAATCAACCTATCAATCAGGACTTTAGTCATAATTCAAATAGAAAATGAATAATAATTATTTATTAAATTCAAAGTAAATAATAATTTATATTGGTGGAAAGTTGAGAATCTACTTTAAAAACTCTTTTTGTTTCATCAATTTTGAGTAAAAGAAAAGGTCGTCAGCCACATACCCTACACATATCCATCTTATCGCCACTTTTTGGCCCATCATGATCTTGCACATACCCCTTACTAAGTATAATGTTTAAGTGGTAAGGCATGATCTCCAAACATGTGAAGGTCTAGTGAAAGCATATTGATTGAATTGTATGATTCCTTTGAATGTAAATAAAACTCTAAAATTATGGAAACAAAGGAATAAATCATGATATGATAGGAAATAACATTTAATCATGTCTATATATGAATGCAGGAAAAAGTAAATAATATGTGATATTAGAATTAGGAAGACACGTATGTAAGGTTAATTTTCCTCCAAATGGATAAAATAGTACAATGAATCTCATGATGTGATTGGGGTATGAAAAATTTTAGTGATAAAGGAATAACCACTACTATATGCTTCAATCAAAAGTAATATCACTTTAAATGCATAATGACAACTAATTTTATTATTGGAAAATCCAATTTGGTCTATTAGTGACTACAAATATTATCCATAATCCTTCAAATTATATTCAAGATCTATATTTAGGGATACATTCCAACCTAGGATAGTGTGAAAAAATCATGATTTGACTATGGGAAGTCAAGGTTCATATAATAAGACTCACCTGTCTATTTGCTAGTTCAAGGGGGTGTTTCAAAGAGGCCCTGAATATGAAATTAAAAGATACATTAATAACATATTAGTTCATTATCTACCATACCTTAATTATTAGTGAATCCTAATATTGTATCACTATGCCAACAATATGTTTGTTGCTATAAAATAAACCTATACATCTATAAGTAGTTGAAATTATATGATGCATATGAAATAAATAGTATAAAATAAGTTTTGTTTCCTATAAATGAATCCATTTTAAACCTTTATTTCATATGTATTATATAATCTCAACTAATTAATATATGTATATGTTTATTACATAGTAACAATCAAAATCTCTTTAAATACATGTAACAAGTTAACATATTAAGCTATAAAATATGGTATAATTTGATATATACATAACTCCTAACTGCATATCCAATGCAATATTTAAAAAAATTGGAATTGTGTTATAATACTAAAGAATGCATATATTCAACTTGGATTGAAATTATTCCTAAACTAATAAGAGGAAGAATTAAAAAAAAATCTTTAAACATAAAGTTTGATCATTTAACCATTCCAAAATGGTGCTTATTAATTGAATTATAATGTCAAACACTAAAATATAAGAGGGCCAATTATACAATTTCATAAATGAAACTATATGTACACTTACACATATATAAATTTTGGATTTGTGATAAAATATACAAAGGTATATACATCATGTACTCATCTCTATTTAAAGGTTTTACATATGCGTCAAGTAGAAAATAATAATTTTTTTTAGTAATATCTCAACTATTAATCCTCAATAAAATAAACTAGTAAATGTGGTTTTATAATACTTGTGGCCCACTCATGGAATCCATGATGTAGGCGCATCACCATTTTGTAGTCCACTTTTTGAATTTTTGTTTGAATTTTTGAAACTTTACTTGCCTCTTAATTTTGGTTGAGCTTTGCATATACTTTAGCTATGTGTGGCAGAGGAAGTTTGGGGGGTTTATGGAAAATAAAATGTTATGCACAAAAATCCATCGAACTATTCCTGGCAAAAAGAGAGAGACCCACACTTTTTTCTAAGAAAACATTAGCTATGCTAGAAAATGTGTGAGGCAGAAGGGCATCTATGCTAGTGGAATGACAAAAAATTGTGCAGGAGTGCTTTCATATGGTTTAGGACATAGAGCACACCCACTTTCCAGTTATTTCATTCAAGGATAATTATAGGGATCTCAATGCAAATGAGAAAGAGATCTTGTAATAGGGTTCTCCTAGGGGCTGATTGTAAACTAATGAGTGGTTTGCCACCAAGTTAAGACTTGGAAAGACAAATGCAATGTAAGATGAAATGTAAGTTGTAATTTGCTAAGCCATAATTCAATTCAAACCTTCACTAAATGATCTACAAATGCAAATGAAACAAAATAGAAAGCTATAAGATGGAATGTGCACACATAAAAATATGAAGATTGTTGGAAGGAGATCTAAAATGTTGGAAATTTTGACTTTAATGCTAAGTGGGACTCATTCACCAGGATAGGTGAATTATTCCAAAATTTGGGCTTTTGTGCGAGAACAGTAATTTGGAAAATCAGACCAGTTAGTGATTTCTAAAATTTTGGGATCTGAATCTGGTCTTCAAGGTCTACTCTGTGCTTAGCAAATTATTTTCAAATCCAAATCTCTATAAATCAACCTATAGGTGTTCTCTAATGTTCTCCAATGCTTGATGTCAACCTTGAAAACTTTAGGCACTTAGAAAACTTTCTCCAATCTTTCTCTTCAATGTGTCTTCAATCCAAACCTACATGACACACAAAAAAGAGAACGAAAAATGTTGTTTTGTTAGTGGATAGGGGTTTTCCTTGGTCAAACCTCATTTTGGTAATCAAACCTTGAAAAAGAATGGAATAGGAATGGAGAACTATGAATGAACAAAATATGATGTTACAACTCACCAAACCCTATCAATATGATGTTGCAAACATGTGTGAGATAGCTCCAATGGATGTAGATCTTGACTTTTTCTTGAAGGTGATAGATCTTGAATGAAATGTTAGCTTGAATTATAAAACCCTACATCACAATTGTTAGCTCAAAAACAAACATGATGCATGAAGTCCTTGACATGAAACTTGATGCTTGAATAATGCTCTAAAATGCTTGATAATATGCCCTTGAATGCTCTTGTAAATTATTGAATGCTCTTATAAACTCAAACTTGCTATAAGGATGAACATGAATGCTTTGGGTGAAAATGAGTGAGAGAAATTTGTATTTATACTTAATTATACAAGAATTCTTGAAATTACAACACTACAAGCTGACATTAGATCTAGGAGGATAAAATCCTGCAAAAAATTTGAATTAATTTTGATTTTGAGCCACATGGGACTCATTCACCCAAGGTGGTGAATGAGTCCCATTAGGCATAATTTATAGGACCATTTTTTAGTATTATTAGAAAGGCGTGAAACTAGGTTTGGGAACCAAAAAACCAAGGTGGGACTCATTCTCCCAAGGTGGCGAATGAGTCCTAGATCACTACATCTAGGCCACACAAGCTGAAAACACCTGAATTGTGATTTGGTATTGATTTGTCTTGGGATTATCCTTGAAAAGATGGATTAAATGAGGCTTGTGGATGCAAAATAAGGCTAATTAAAGTGTAAAGAAGCCCAATTATTAATGAACACCATAGAAAAGTGAGAAAATGTGTTACAACACTTTACAACACTTCAAAGAAGACATGATTAAGGCTAAAAATAGATTTATTAGGTGTGGTTAATTAATAAAACCTTAGAAAAGTGTGAAAGTGTGTTACAACACTTCACACCACTTTAGGAAGGTACCATTTATCTTCATTAGTTCACAAGGGCCCAAGACCTAATGTGAATGTGTTAAACACATTACAACACTAAATAAAGGTACCATTAAGCCTAGTCTACAAGGAGGGCCCAAACAAGCAAGGAAAAGTAGAAGGGATACTTTTTTCATTGCCACATTTAGCCCCCACTTTAGTGAGAGGATGAACTTGCTTCAAACTCACACTAAAGTAGACAAGCACACATCAAGAGGGGTCCAAGTGTAGAAATACTAGTAAGATGAGATGACAATGATCAAGAGGGATGATCAAGCCCCTAGGCTCAATTTCCCATGGCAAACCAACATAGGCACAAAAGAACACACATAAAAATGATATAAAGAGAATCAACAAAGAAAAAGCATGCACTATCAAAGACAAATAAAATGAAACAAAATTAAAAAGAAAAAGAGGTGGAACAAACTTTGATTATTTTCCATCACAATGTGCATTAGATCTAGGTTGTTTGTCTAAAAAATGCATGCTCAATCTGAGGTAGAAAAACTTCAGGCTATTTGTTGGGTGAGGAATCCAAGAGGTGAGACACATAGACAGATAGTCGGTATGCTCTCTCTCACACACGCGAGTGGCTAAGGGAAAGTCATGCCCTCGTTTGGCTTCTTGTCAAATCATACAAAAGTTATACCTCCTGATAACTTTGACAAGGAACCACACAAAATGAACTTCAAGCATCATGAGACAAGAAAAACTTAATATTCTTAGAGCTCATGAACAAACAAGATGGCTCTACAAGCATGCAATCTATGTTATGCAAGGTGTCCATATAATTGAAAATGAAAATGTAACAATAAGGAACATTCAAAGGAGTCTTTATTAGTTCATGTGAGGTCTATAACTTAGGGGACATTGTGCCTAATGTCTCCAAGACATGACTAATCAAATAATAGAAAATTCACAACTTAGGGGATTTAGTGTGTCACATCAAGCCACTAAGAGGAATATAATATGCTATGAGAAATCATGCTCTTGAAGAACATCACACCCAATGTCATCCACAAAGTGAAAGACACATCACATAAAGTAAAAATATTGCACCATGAACCATGAGAAAGAAAAATGTAAAAGAATAATGCCAATGTATGCCCCCACTTTAAAGAAATTGCTAAACACCATGCTGTGAGAAATTACTTTAAAGTAGTGACTAATAAATGCATACAATAAAGAAGAAATGAGAGCTAACTTGGAAAGCCCTATGCCAAGTCATATGTTTCCCAGTAAAGCTATGTCATGCAAGAGAAAAGGAATTTCCCCCAAAAATGAAAACACCAGACACATAAGGGATCTATGGATTTTGAGTGAGTATGTTCTTGCTACATTAATTTTAGGGATAGCTTGAAATTTCCATTATTCTCCAAATACACATAGAATTGGAAGAATGACACAAAGAGAGAGAAAAAAAAGAAAATGCCTTTCAGGTCAACATGGAGGATACATGACTGTCTCAACACCTTGCATCATCCCCAAAAGGAAAAATCAAGACAAAGGAATAAAGCTTTTTGGGTCAACACAGAAGAGACATTAATGTCTCAATGCCTTACGTCATCCCCAAAAGGAAAAAACAAGAAAATGAAAAGAAATAAAGTAAAGGAAATGTGAAAATATGTATGACATAGAGAAGAATGAAGTTACAAATAGAGGAATGTCACAAAGATAGAGAGATACATCAAACAAAACATCGTGGGGGATCATAATACGTACATGCAATCACACCAAAGAATAAGAAATAATTGAAAGAGAGTAGTTTGACATGTGTGATTCAACCTAAAGTAGTTTATCCACATCTAATTCATGTTTATTGTATACTAAAGGTGGAAAAATAGCCAAAGGGACAATAGAAAGTGACGAACTAGGGCCACCACCAAGTTGAACACTTTTCTTAGGAGAATTATTATTTAAGCTCATGGAAGAGGAAAATAATGTATTCATTTCGTTATGCACCTCTTCACCAATTTTAGAAATTTCCTCATCATCATCTAAATTTAGATGATGATGAGGAAATTTCTAAAATTGGTGAAGAGGTGCATAACGAAATGAATACATTATTTTCCTCTTCCATTATGTTGAAATTTCCTCAGGATCATTATTTATAGAATCATGTTGAATAGCATCATTGTTATCATCATCTGTATTAACATTCATCACATCATTCTTTGTAGTTTCACTAGCTTTGAAAAATGAAATGTTATGACTAGGCATAAGGTTGGTAAAGATTTGCAAGTTTTCGTTAGGAGGCGAAATGGACTTATTTCCTTGATCACTAACACCTCTAATGAAAAGACAACCAAAATTAATGAGGTAGAGCCCAAAATGTTTAAGACTTTTACAATGTTTTGTGTCATGTCCATTTTGTCAGTGATAATGGAAATAAGAATTTTTTCTATAGCTTGTTGGTAATGTTTTATTAGGATTGGTTGTTTTAACGAGAGGTAAGGTAATCATCTTCTATTTTAGGATTTTTGGCATTGTGTTATGAGGGTATCAGGTAGGTTAGTGAATTGTCTTTTTGGGTCCCCATAGCTAAAGGGTATCACAACTTTAACAACTACTTGGTTATTGACATTTTGAGTTGTTTGTTGAGGGGGATTGAATTGAAGGAAACCATTTTTCTATTTTCTAAAAGGTTGTGAATTATTTTTATTTACAGACTCAGACTTCTTAGTTTGGTTAAAAGTGGACTTCGCATCGTGACTAATAACCAAACTTTGATAATCACGGAGGGCAGTACACAAGTGGATGGAGGGATTTTTCATCATGGTACTTGGGGTATGTGCAAGATCATGATGGGCCAAAAAGTGGCAATATGATGGGTATGTGGCTGATGATTTTTTTTACCCAAAATTGATGAAACAAAAAGGGTTTTTAAAAGAAATTATCAACTTTCCAAAAATATAAATTATGCTTTACTTTGAATTTAATAAGTAATTATTATTCATTTTCTATTAAAATTATGATTGAAGTCCTAATTGATAGATTGATTGAAAAACATCTATAGCTTTCAAAAAATATCACATTTTTTTAATCCAAAACATGTGTCACATTCTATGCTTTGCATACTATAGGATTAAAAAAAGAAAAAAATAATTTCATGAAGTTTTCACCAGGTTAAGGTGGTCAAACATACAAGCGTTTTATATTTTTAAAAAGTTGTAATAAAAAATTCATAATTAATTATTTACTTGGAAAAAAATTACAAAAAAATATGCATCACATCAGGACATGAGTCCTCTAATTATCTCTAAACTATTATAAAAAAATATTATCATTTTATTGTGGTTAGGGTGGTCAGACAGACAACTACTTCTTATTTCTTCCTTGAAATTTAAGTACAACTGCATTGAAATTTCAAATTTCCACCAAATAGATTTCTTTTTTTACTAAACAAACCTAGTAGTTTAGAAACTACATTCAATTTTCTACAGATTCTATTCTTACATATTTTTGAAATAATATAGATAACTTATTCAAATTTTTACGTCAAGTTTCCTAACTCTGAATTTTCTAATTTTTTTGCCACTTAAGGGCTTGTTTCTTCCATGATGATCCTGCACATACCCTAAGCTTATCTTGTATCTTACTTTGTTAATTTTCTATGAACATATTTTGAAGATGAGGATTAGGAACCTTGACATCAATTTGGGAATAAAGTGATTGATAGCATGAGATAAAGTCAATTATCTTTTCTTCTTCCTTTTGCTTGCATCTCATCAAATCGGCCAAGGTCATCTTAAGGGTCATATGTACTTGGAAATGGCTAAAAAATACCTCAAGTTCATTAAATGAATGAATTGAGTTGTTTGATAAAGAAGATAACCATTCCAAGGAAATATCTTTCAAGGACCAAGGAAAAAGCTTAGCCAAGAGTTTATCATCAAGGAAAAAGTTACTACATGAGGCAGTATAAGTACTAACATGGTTAGAAAGATCTCCCTTTCCTCCATATTTCTTGAATCTAGGCACATCTACACCTTGTGGAATTGGCATTCACAATATCTCCAATAAAAATGGGATACTTTTGACATAATGTGTGGGTGGTCGATTTTAATTTTGGTTGATGGTGGAAACTTACTTTCAAAGGGAGGAAATTTTTTGCAAAAGTTGATTTTTGAGAGGGTCATTGCTTGCATTATGAAATGGAGGTGTAAAAGGTGAGGGGGTGTATTTGTTAAGGGACAAGTGAATGGAATAATTATAGGTGGTAAAGTGGTAGCAGATATGATGTGCGTTGCCACAAAGGTTCTAGGGATGCTAGCAAAAATACCCAAGGAAGGAATCATATTACTAGTTGGTTTCACTATTGTTGTGACTTGAGGGTTTGTATACGTAGGAATTAAGGTCATTGTTGTGAGAAGAGAAATTTTATTTCCTCCTTGGATTGTGACATTTCTTGTAGGTAAAGGAAAACTAGTGGTTAAGGTAAGATATTTTCCAAAGATTTGAACTGATGGAACCCCTAAAAATTTTTGGTTCCATTTCTGAAAACTCTATAAAATTCAACCAGTTTCAAGTGTTTGGACTAAGCGTTTTTCCCACTATTCTTGCCTTGAAATTTCTTTTTCAAGTTATCTCATAAAAATCCTTTATTCTTATCCCTTGTCAAAGCTCTAATCCACCATTGACCTTCTATTTCCCATCCCTAGTCATATAAAAACATCTTGAGCCTTTCAATCCCATGAAGTTATTGAGCCCTTTGAGCCTAGGTGAGAAATAATTTTATTTTATAAGGTTAATTGATTAACCTTATTTGGCCTTTAAATCCTTTGAAATAGCATGTTTTAATTCCTTTAAAGATTTTTTATACAATGTCCTAGGTGGTCCCCTTCCTCAGTACAACTTATGAGGATGTGCAAATTATTTCACTTAAGTCTCGTCCACTACCTTTTTCTATTGCTCATTGTGGATGGATTTGAGAACTTTGATTCCTATTAGCGATGCATGATGTGAAAGTCTCTCCTTGTACCATTGGACCTTTCAATTATCATTAATTTCTCTTGAGTTTTGAGTGTTGAAGTAGCGATGAGCAATGACCTCATGGCTCTATGTATTTCTTTCCATCACTCATCACAGATAGTTGTGCACTTATCTTGTTCAAATTGGTGATGAGCGATGAGGTTCCTAATCTTAATGATCCATTGTTGTTTTGAAAGGGGTGGATGAGAGATATTTTTGTGCCATTTATTTTGAAGGAAGATGCACACACCCACATTTGGTTCCATTTCTACTTTTCATTTGTCACTGATGCAGTCTAGAATTTGAAACATGCATCAATGGCATATGATGTAAGGTGAATATTTCCAAAGATTAGCAGTGATCCAGTGGTCAAGATTTCATCACGCTAGTGCTCTCATTTCTAATTGAAATATAGAAAGTGAAGGTAGATCCATGAATGGCGATGGGGTACTTTGGGGAATATTCCCTTCAACGACGACTCTTTGTACTTTTTTGATGTAAATAAAAAGCACATACCAGAATTATGATACATGAGTATTGTCAGATTAAAGATGAATAATGAAATTTAGGGTAAATTTGGTGACTTTCTAAGGTGGTATTTCCATTTTTAAGGAACAAGTTGTAAAAGCCAGAAACGATGCTTGAAGATCGCCATTGAAGGTGTTTTAAATCCAAAAATATTGAAAACCTAGATTCAAAGATGATCAGCTAAGTTGTCATCTTAGTACGTGCGAAGCTCTCCAAAATCATTAATGGATACATGCTCCTAATTTTATACTTAATATCTATTTCCTACTAGTTTATCTCAGAGAGAAAATGTGTGAGTCTTAGGGTTTCAATTGCAAAAGAATTGCAATGTTTATCCCAAGTAAGTTGATTTTCATATAGCTATGTTTTGATTCATGGATTGGTTGGTTTAAGAGTTTCATTTTTCTAGGATAAGTGAGAGTTTTGATTGTCTATAATTCACTAGGACTAGTTGAAATTGTTGTAGGAGGTCTAGAAGACTTAGTGTATTTTAATTTCAAGAGGACATCTTTGTACCTAAACAAGAAGCACCCAAAGCTTCTACAAAACCAAAGGGTAGGAGGGGTGCCTGTGGTAAAAACAAAAAGGGTGATATCAAAAGCACCTACAATTTGAGGAGTCAATTTGTTTCAAAATAATTGGTCAAGTTTAGAAAGAAGGAAAAGAAGAATAATAAGTATCATAAAGCTTATCTAAGGAGGCAAAACTTTCCCATTGAGGCTTTAGACAACCCTTCAGGTGATGGAGGAGGTACTGGCCTAGAGTATGTCCATTATCTTCTTTCTTTGGTGCCATACAAGGATTCCTATGAGGGAGGTGTAGTAGCTCCTCTAGCTTAAAAGCATGAACTCAAAGTAGGCGGCATACTCTAATGTTGATGAGTCAAATTTGCATCCCGATCCTGTTTTTGGCTTTGATGACACCATTGCCACTATCATAAACTCATCTTCTTCAACATGTATATGGTTTTTTTTCTTTGGTACTAATATGGAAATCTTTCTAACTAGTGTGAAGGATAGGTGTTTGACTTCATTTCTTCAATGGACAATATGCATTTTACGGTTAGTATATAAGTTTTTTCTTTTAGTACTGATAGAGAATCTTCTTTGATTGATGTGGGAAAGGAATTTGTGTATTGCTACATCAATGAATGATGCATTTTGTAAGGTTGTATTGCATTTTTCAACTGATTGCATGGATTTTTGTCTTTTGCTTCCCCCTAATTCTGAAATGATTAAGTGTAACCATCTGGGAAGTCTCTATTAAACCTAAAATGAAATGTATGTCAAATGAAATATAACTGAAACGGTAATTTAGCCTAGAGCTTGTTGCTCCCATTCTTCTATAAAATATGATATTAGGGTCAATTATAGGGATTTCAATTCTTTTTGTCTCAAAATGATCTAAGTGGGAAAACTAAGCCCATGAGAGAGCATATTGTAAATTCATGCACAAATGAATAGGTCAGTAAGGAGTCTACGGTATGAGTTATTTTGTAATGAGCTAAAATAGTTTTATAGTAGCAATAGTTTATAAATGAAAATTTTAGCTCAAAAGCACATTCTATCCTAACTTTCTTCCATATTATAAATGAAATGGTTAATGATCTTTTCATTTTTCTTCAATTGTTTTAATTGAATGAGTGATTTTATTTTATGCTTCAATTCAAGGAATTGTTTACATGCTAAAGTGAGGTCACATATTTGTAAGGAAAGAGCATAGGATTGATAAGTAGTTGTGTTTCAAGCATAGTGATTTGAATACTATAATGCAATATATCAATAGTTTGTTAATTATTGATTCAAATTGCTAAGGTATTATGGGTTATTATGAATACGACTCCATTACCCCAATATAAGGCACTAATATTTTCATTTGGTTATCCTAAAGATAAATGACTTAGTCATGAACTTGACCAAGGGCTTAAAAAAAATTCATGAATTTGATATGTTTCTTTTATCCCTTGCAAATTTTGATTGAAGATCTACCGCACTTCCATTAATACTTGCATAAAAGTTCTCACTAAGTCTGGGTGGTGACTCTGAGATCTCTGTACCAATATGCATTATTTGAAAAAATCTATTATAATGAAATGAAGGTTTTCTAAGAAAAGTGAAATTAACCTTTGAACGATTCTTCATGTTGTTGAAGCTCATTCCTCTGTAAAAATAGAGGTGGAAACACTATACAAAGAACAAGAAGGAATTGTGATGGTAGCTTTAGACCTACAAAATTTTCCATTTAGAAGAATAATTTAAGGCTTTTGCCATCATATCTAGGTATTTCCCCTATTTTTCTTTTCATAAGTGCAAAATTGTATGAAAGCTGTATTGCATGATTTAGAAAAAAAGATTCCCAATTAAGTGAATTGAGCACTAGTGAAGGAAAGGGTGGTAGTCATTTTTACATACTTCTAAGGTGCAATTTATAATATTTGTATTGGGTTGAAGAAGTATGCTTATTTTTGAAATGTGCCCCTTAGAATGCTTTAAAGCATGAATGTGTTTGAGTTATGCATTTTAAAATCATGATTAAATTAAGGAATGAAGAAACATACAATTGACTATGAAGTTGATATATAGGGATTGAATAGGAATACAAGAGAAATGTATCATTCCCTTGTATCTCCTTTTGGAACATCAAGTAAAAACATGCAAGGCATGCAATCTTTATCATGACATCAAAGGAAATTATCTATTCAGAGATATAAGCCATTGAGCTTTAGTGGTATTGAAGGTTTCCCTAAGTAGATTCCTAATAATATTAGGAAGAATTTGCCTAAATTTATAGGGAAAAGTTCTAAGTTAGCTTCTAAGCATTTGAGTGTATTTATGGATCTGATGGGGGATTATGAGGTATATCATGAGGATGTTGTCATGAAGCTTTTTTCTCAATCTTTAAATGAAGATGCTAGAGACTAGTTCTCATATCTGCCTGAAAATTCTATATCCACATGGGATGACTTCATGATAGCATATGTGGAACAATTTGGTGAAAGGGTTAGTCCAAATGTGATAAGAAAAATATTTATAGAAATCCAAAAGGATAAAGATGAGTTGGTCCCAACTTTTAACCTTAGATTTGTCAAAACAATAAGGAATATTGTTGAAAACATAAGACTGGGTGATGCAGAGTGTTTAATTGTGTATCTAGATGCATTTGATAATGAAATGGGTTATTCGATAAGAGATAAGGAGCCCAAAACATTGTATCATGCATAGCACATTGCTATGGATATTGAAAATACTATGAAATGTTCAATGATGAGGAGATATATGGCTACAACTATTTTTTTCCTAGTACACATCATATAAGTGGAACAAATAAGAATGAAATAGATGATCAATGTGAAGATGTTTTTGATACCTTACCTAGTTTAGTCTCACAACATATTAACCATAGAAAGATTCAAGATGGACTTGAACAAAGTTTAAGTAATGATGATCAGATGTCAGTTTTTTAGAGACTATCAAGCATGAAGAGACATGAGGGGGAATTACCATATGAATTATTAGCAAGGTTCTTGGATGCATTGTTACAAATTCCTAAGAGGTTGAGACCTAAAGATTTAGTATGTATTGACCTATTCTATGGCATCTATGAGCCAGGGCTTAGTACCTTTCCAAAGGAATTGAAACCTTAGGATTTTGATTAGATAATTGGTTTGATTAGGATTGTTGAGGAGGATAAATGTGACTATATACAAAAAATGAGGTCTCAAAATGATAGTGGTGCTCACCCTATTGTCAAAGATCAAGGACTTATCCAAAAAATTGATAAGAATGTTTTAGAAGATGAATATTTGTCTAGTGGTGTAGATGATGACATTGTTATAATTACAAGTACTATTGATATACCTTTGAGGGTTGATAATAAAGATAATGAAAATGAGAATTAAAATTACTCTCATGAGGAATATGAATCTTTTTGTGAGAATAAACTAAAGGCATCCTTCTTCCCTAAAGAATGTAGCAATATCAATACCCATAAGGTTTTTCCCTCATGAGTGGGTGAACAAGTTTTATGTGAAGGATACTAGATGTAATCCAATTGTATCAGAACTGGAATGTTCTGGTAGTAGGTTGATGATGAATTTCAAGATAAGAATATTTGTATTTAGTATTTCAAGCCTGATTCTACTATTAAAAATAATGGGATTTGTGATGCTTTCCAACACGGTCATGTTTTTCAATGCTTGCATGAAACAAAAATCTAATGTACCAGTTTTGTAGTAGAGATGGACATGATTGTTTTTAGCAAGGAATTTTTTGAAAAAAGGAGTGAGGAAACTTGCTCAGCTACTAATGATAAATGTTCACGTTGCAATGAGTCTTGCACATGTGAGTTAGCCAATCTATCAATTGATGATGTAATTGAATACCTTACTACTGATCAGACCAATCATAAGTTGTTTGAACCATCCTTTGAAGCATTTTGTTTTAAGTTGAGCAATGACTCGAAAGGAGAATTGGAATATGAACCTAAAGCAAAAGTATTCTTTGATGCCTGGAATGATGTGGATAGTGCTATTTGTGGAAATGACCCTGATCTAAATGAAAGCAAGAATGCTACTAGGTCTGATGAATCAATTTCCCAAGGAAATGGAGCATATGGCAGCATAGATGACTTAGACTACTCTAATGAATGCAAGTACTAGTTTGAAAAGGAGCATGTGTATGGAAATTTATTGTTCATCACACAAAGTGAATATGTATTTGGTATGAGATAGAAACTAGATAATAATGATCCTAGAATACTATAAATAGAACTGCAATATCACTCTAAAGGGTTGGAATATATTCCCCCAAATGGGAATCCTGAAAGGAGTATGTATGAGGGTTTCCAATTTAATGAGAAAAATGAATTTGATAATGACTTATATGATGATGTTGATCAGAGGGATTATGATTGTTTCACTTTCCCTATCCAGTTGTATGGACTTGTGGTGGAATATGGTTATGAACTGAGCTAGAAGAAATTTCACATTGATCATGTTTTTTAGTTAATGCTTAATTAGAGTTCTCAATTGGACATGAAAGACAATAATAATAACTAGTCTAGACACATGTCCATAGTGCTTGATTTTAGTGGTCACAACATGATCAATAGGTGGCCCATTCATGAGAATATTTTTAACCTTAGCATGGTACAGATGTTAGAATATGGCTTCTAATGTTGTCATTGACGGCAACCTTCCAGTCCCTAGATCAAAATTTGTCCATACCGGTAGGTAGAGTAAACAACAGAGTATTACCAGAAGCAAGAATGAAGAACAAGGTATTCGATTAGTATGTCAATCTATATGCTTAACTAGATTATCATTTTGAGTTGTGGATCTCAAGAAGGTTGTTAAGTATCTATTTATCTTATTGCTAAGTTTTGTGACATTGCATTAATTGATGTACAAGTTCAGAGATTCGGCAGGATGATTTTCTACTTATTAGCTCATGGTGGCTGACTTAGTGAATATGGCATGTCACAGATATTTGAGGTATAATTAATTAAAGTATTCTTGTATTGGAAATTTTTTTGGGTCCTAACTGTGGTTTGATCAACTTATGTGGATGAGAATTAAACATTACACATGATCTGAGCTGACATTTCAATGATATTCTCTATTCTATTGAAGCTGACATATAGCGATTGAATTCTTGCTAGTGGATATAAATATGAGATCGGTTAATTCATTTTGAAGTGTGAATTGGTGTACATGTTCAAAGTGTTTGAATAACAGAAGGGTTGTTGAGTGATTTGGCATAGTTTCACTTGTGCAAAAGTGGATTTTGTGAAGTGAATTAAGGAAGAGCAGAGCGAAGTGCGGGATCAGACAACAGATCTAGAATCTGATCTATGAGATTCACCAGAACTGAAACTAGGCATTTTTAGATGCTACTTTCTTAGTGAAAATTTTTGTTGTAATCCAAATATATTGTAAACTAGTGATCCTTCCTGATTTTGAGCAGTGAGCTCTAGTCAGTGTTCTTGAATGCATGTGCATTCCCCTTTTCTTCATACTTTTAATAGAGTATAAATTGTGGATTAACCTCCACCGTGGTTTTTCCCCTAACAGGGTTTCCATGTAAAATCTTGGTGTTATGGTGTTTTGATTGTTTCCTTCATGTTATTGCATCTTTAATTTTGTTTAAATGTTGTAAATGGTTCAAGATCTAGATTGTAATTTAAATATTGTTCACTATTGATTCACCCCCCTCTTAGTGTTCCTTGAGTACAACAATTGGTATAAGAGCAAGGTTCCTCTACAAAAAATTAATAGCTTGAGGTGGATCTTTGAATGTAATGGACTTTGGTGGTCTTCAACAACAACTTTTTGTGGCACTTGATGATCTTGATTAGTCTAAAGAAAAAGTCCTAGAATGAAAAGAAAATCTTGAGGATGCTGAAAAATTCATTCAATCATTGAAGGATAAAATCAATGAGTCAAGACAAAAGAGGAAGGAACTATGTTATCAACTAAAGCAGAAAGGAAGTACATGCTTGGAAGATGTTCACCTAAATTAGATCCTTAAAGAAATAATTGAAGAATGTGAAAAGCTTGCTAGAAATAATTTTTCTCTAAAGCTTGAGATGGAATCTATGGTGATGAAGCAAACTAGGGAGATTGAAGAAAGGAAGAAGAATGAAGAAAAAATGGCCCAGTCCTAAAAAGAAAGATATAAAGAATGCAACATAGTTAATATCAGATTCATTCAACTGGAGATTGAACTGCAACAATCTAGAAATGATGAAAAAGAGCTTGAAAGACAAATAGTTATTCTCAGAGATGAACTCACTACTATTGGAGAAGTTTAGGATCAGTTCTACTAAGCTTGATGGGTTGACTAAAGGACAACAGGATACAAATGACAAGTGATTTCTTGGATATGAGAAGGGAGAAAGTTTTGGATCTGAACATAAGGATTCTAGACAAAGAAATTAAATGAACAAAGGCAGAAGGTATCTGGTAAGACAACTCAATGCTCAAAATTTTAATGGTCATTGCTTTGATTGTAATAAATTTGGTCATATGGCTTCTCAATGAAAAAGTAAAATAAATTCATGTAGTCCTTCATTTCCCAGTTAGTGTTTTAGTTGCAAGAAGTTTGGTCATAAGTCAATTTAATGCAAAAGTATGTATGTCAGTGTAAGGAATGTTAAATGCTACACCTGTGGAAGATAATCAATGCAGATCAAGAGGAAATCAATGGAATGAATTGTCTAGACAAAGAAATCTTGTGTTACAATTGCAACAGTTTTGGTCACATTGTAAGATTCTACAGGAATAGAAACATGGATAGAAGAGGTCTAGTTTATAAAGGAAATATTTCACAAAAAGATGATAAAGGAAAAGGAAAAGTGACTGTGGAAGAAATAAGAGATCAGATGAAGAAAACATGGGTAAGGAAGAGTGAATTTGATGAAGGAAATAAGCCTGCATTAGAAGCAGTTTCTAGTAATTCCTTTGGAAATTGATCTTAGGCCATTGGCCTAAGGGGAGTTTTTCAAGAAAATCCTTTGTCCCCCTGTTGGTAGTTGGCACCAGAATGCAAGAAATTGTTAGTAGATGTGCTAATAGTTTACCAATGTATCAGTGATCGCTTGTGCAAAAATTTGAGAAGTAGAAGGTCCATTAATGAATTTGTCTTTTGTTGTTTGAGAAAATAGAGTATTTGAAACACCTAGGGAAAAAAAATTAATGTGGTAAAAAGGTTAGGTGTGCAAGTTATAAAAGGATATTTGGAACCCTCCTTTGTCACCTTACATTGAAGAAGAATAAGGAGAGCCTCTACAACAAAATTTCAAAGGAGTAAAGAAAATTTGGCAGCGAATTCATTAGGTATTTTAGTTGCTTGTAGAATTCTCACTTAATTTGGTGCTCGATAGAAAATTGTTCTATACTGAAAGGAAAATGAAGCAAACCAAAGGAATGGTGAATTTAGATGAATATAGCAGTGAAAAGATTAGGGATGTGAGAAATGTGCTATCAGTCAATGAATTGAAATGGCTTGAAGGTGTGAAACACTAAAGTTTGGACATGTGGAGTGAATTTCCATATTTTGATAATGCGGAAGTCGTTAGGTTTATCCTGAACAAATTGAATGATGGCATTCTAACTCTGGATAAACCCTATCTCATTTCAAAAGAGGTGAGTAAGAATCTAACTAGATTATGTGATTTTGGGGATATACCAAAAGAGAAGTCGATTCAGAACAAGGAAGTCGGAACCCTAACCAGAGTAATAGGAGATCAAAGGGGTTTGATAATTTTGATGATCAAAGATCTGATAACATGGTATATTGTGCATGAAATCTCATACAAAATCTTTTTCAGAAATAGGGAAGGCACAACTTCGATAGGTGCAGTTTACATCTCTCATAAAATGATAATGGAGGATCAAAATTTTGACCTTTGTGGATTGCTAGAAGATCAATTGATGGTAAACATGCAATTAACAAAGGAGGAAGATTACCCCTTCAAGTTTGGTACCTTGGTCATTTGTCTTGTGATGTATTCTCTAAATTGCTTGCCATATATCAACAATGTTGTATGGAAAGAGAATGAACTTGTTTTTAAACATATTTTTGAACATTCAAATACTTTAGAAAATTGTGAGCAAGAGTATGCAAATTTCTTTAAAGAATTGCTATGGAAGTTTGGAGCAATTAGTATTTTCATTCTGGTAAAAGCACTTGAAGTTGGATCCTCTTCTGGTGAGATGGAAAGGAAGAAGAAAAGAGCACAAGAGATTGTTGATTACAATCCTTCAACACAAAAGACTCCAAGAATTGAGGTAAAAGGTAAATAACAAGTGATTGTGGACATACCAGATGAAGAATTTGATAAGTACACTCCAAGGGAAGAACTGGAATCAGTTGAACCGGATGTAGTAATGGTAGAAGGAAGTGAGGAAGAAGGTGTTTTATCCAAAGTAAAGATACTACAACTTGTTCAAGAGAAAGATGGGATGCAAAAAATTGCTGACATATGGTCTGATAGAACCTCATATGAGTAGGACCTAATCGATAGCAAACTAAGTACTTTATTTTTGTTCAATAATATTGGATTCGAGAGTTTACAAAATGTGTTTCCTAAAGAGATGATTGAGAGCATTAAGGAAGCCATGGTCTCTAAGTCCTAGGATAGGAAAGAGGAAGAAATAATTCTACATCTGAAGGAGAAGTTCAGGCTATCTCTTACTAAACTAAAAAGGAAAATGAATGTGTTGAGGAAATGCATAAATATAGAAAATAACATCTACAACTATTATCTTCATTGGCCTCATGGAGTTGGGAAATATAAAGATAAGCTAGAGCAGATTGAATCTAACCTGAATAAGATTAGTCAGGATTATAACATGTTTCAAGATTAGGATGGTGCAGTTAAGAAAAGGATTCAATAGTTGTAGTCTGAGCATACAAAAGTTCATTTCACTAGAAACAACCTTGTGGCACCTTTTGGAAAGTGAAGGATTTAACCGAATGTAGACTAGAGCAGTTCATTGAGGTTCTAAGGAAAGGAGAGAAATTAGAAGAGGCAATCACAATTTTGAAACCCTTCATCCAGATTATCAACCAGACATCTGAAAACTATAGCTCAATCTTAATCATTGGGATTTCAGTAGAAGCTTGGAGGAAATTTCTTCCAGAAATAAAAGATACGTACAAGATAATTTTTTGACTCGAGTGGTAGTTGTATGTCTTCAAATTATGATCCAATTTTTGAATTCACAAGGGAGGAGATCCAAAATATGTTTTCCATTGATTTCAAAGGGGGAGAAAAATGCCTTATCATTCTAAGGGGGAGTTGGAGTTATGTTTTGAAGTTTTTGAAATTTTTAACTCTGGCAGCATAATCATATTGGTTTCAACACTTAGTCATTTTTCACTAAGTGTTGCCATCAATGCCAAAGGGGGAGATTGTTGGCATATGGCTTCTAGTGTTTTCATTGATGGAAACCTTCCATTTTGTAGATTAGAATTTTTTGATACTAGTAGGTAGAGTAAAAAACAAAGTATTACTAAAAGCAAGAATGAAGAATAGGGTATCTAGTTAGTATGTCGATCTGTATGCTTCACCGGATTATCATTTTGAGTTGTTGATCTCAAGGAAGGTTGTTAAGTATCTATTTTATCTTATTGTTAAGTTTTGTGATGCCACATTAATCAGTGTACAAGTTAAGATCCGACAGGATGATTTTCTATTTATTAGCTCATGGTGGCCGACTTAGTGAATATGGCATGTCACGGATATTCGAGGTATAATTAATTAAGGTATTTTTGTATTGGAAATTTTGTTTTGGGTCCTAGCTATGGTTTGGTCAACTTATGTGGATGCACATTAAATGCTACACATGATCTAAGCTGACATTTGAAAGATATTCTCTATTTTATTGAAGCTGACATATAGTGATTGAATTCTTGCTAGTTGATATAAATATGAGATCAATTAATTCATTTTGAAGTCAAAATTGGTGTATATTCAAAGTGTGTGAATAGAAGAAGGGTTGTTGAGTGATTTCGCATAGTTTCACTTTTGCAGAAGTGGATTTTTATGAAGTTAATTAAAGAAGAGAAAATTGAAGTGCATAATCATATAACAAATCCAAAATATGATCTATGAGCTTCACCAGAATTGAAACTAGGAATTTGTAGATGCTACTTTCTCAGTTCAACCTTTTGTTGTAATCCAAATATATTGTAAGGTAGTGAACCTTCCTAATTTTGAGCAGTGAGCTCTAGGTAGTGTGCATGAATGCATGTGCATTCCACTTTTCTTCATACTTTTAACCAAGTATAAATTGTGGATTAACCTCCACCGTGGTTTCTCCCCTAACAGGGTTTCCACGTAAAAATCACGGTGTTATGGTGTTTTGATTGTTTCCTTCATGTGATTGTATCTTTACTTTTTTTTAAATGTTGTAAATGGTTCAAGATCTAGATTGTAATTTAAATATTGTTGAACACTAATTCACCCCCATCTTAATGTTCCTTGAGTCCAAAAACAGATAATAGAAAACAAGGTTTATGATAGGGGAAAATACTAGCCCTAAGATGAAGCCTAGTAAAGTTGTAGAATGTAGGTTGAAAATTTGCACATCAGAAGAGTCTTCAAATAAAATAGAGATTGGATCTCTTGGTATAGTCTTGTAACTCATGTAAATATTGTACATTTGTTGTTCATTTTTGTTTAGTTTTCTTGCCTAGTCCAGGAAGGTCCTTGGTTTTTGGTTCTCTATGCTTGGTCTGCTTCACCCAATATTCTAGAATATCACTCTATTCTATAGGAACAAGCATCCCCAACTGTAGTCATTGATGGAACCCCTGAAATTTTT
The DNA here is from genome assembly GCA_007258455.2 of Sequoia sempervirens. Lineage (NCBI taxonomy): Eukaryota > Viridiplantae > Streptophyta > Pinopsida > Cupressales > Cupressaceae > Sequoia > Sequoia sempervirens. The sequence continues at coordinate 33,482,612 of VDFB02292527.1, read as the reverse complement.
TTGTTTCATTTCTAAAAACTCTATAAAATTCAGCCAGTTTCAAGTGTCTGGACTCAAGGTTTTTCCCACTATTCTTGCCTTGGGATTTTGTTGTCAAGTTCTCTCATAGAAACCATTAAGTCTTAGGCCTTTTCAAAGCTCTAATTTTTCATTGACTTTCTATTTCCCATCCTTGGTCATATTAAAATATCTCGAGCCTTTGAAGCCCGTAAAGTTATTGGCCCCTATGAGCCTAGGTGAGAAATACATTTATTTTATAAGTTTGATTGATTGACCTTATTTGGCCTTTACATCCTTTGAAATAACATGTTTTAAGTCCTTTAAGTCCTTTTTATACAATTTCCTAGGCTGTCCCCTTCCTCAGTACAACTTATGAGCACATGCAAATCATTTCACTTAAGTCTCATCCACTGCCTTTTTCCATCACTCATCGTGGATGGCTTTGAGAAATTTTTATTCATATCAGCGATGTGCAATGTGAAATTATCTCTTTGCACCACTATAGATTTCAGCTATCGCTAATTGCTCTTGAGTTTTGAGTGTTGAAGTAGTGATGAGCAATGACCTTAGGGCTCTTTGTATTTCTCTTCATCACTCATCATGGATAGTTGAGCACTTTTCTTGTTCAAATTGACAATGAGCGATGAGGTCCCTAATCTTAATGATCCATCACTATTTTGAAAGGGGTGGATGAGAGATATTTTTGTGACATTGATTTTGAAGGAAGATGCATGCAACCTGATCTAGTTCCATCACTAGTTTTCATTTGTCACTGATGCGGTCGGGAATTTGAAACATCCATCAATGACGTGCAATGTAAGGTGAAGATTCCCAAAGATAAGTAGTGAGATCCAATGGTTGAGGTTTCATCGTGCTAGTCCTATCATTGCTAACTGAAATCTAGAATGTGAAGGTAGGTCCATGACGAGTGATGGGATGCTTTGGGGAATATTCCCTATCATTTATGTAAATGAAAAGCACATACCAAAATGGTGATATATTAGTATTGTTAGATTAAAGATGACTAATGAAATTTATGATAAATATTGTGAATTTTTGAGGTGGTATCACCATTTTTAAGGCACAAGTTGTAAAATCTATAAATGATGCTTGAATATCACCATTGATGGTGTTTCAAATCCAAAAAGATCAACAACCCAGCCTCAAAGTTGATCAACTAAGTTGTTAGCTTGCTCGTGTGAAGCTCTCCTCAATCATTAGTGGCTACACACTCCTAATTTTATACTTAATGTGGATTTCCTACCAATTTATCTCACCATTTGTAGTTTTCAAAAATTGAGAAGTGTGAGCCAAAGAGAAAATGTGCAAGTCTTAGGCTTTCAATTGTAGAAGAATTGCAATGTTTATCCTGGGTAATTTTATTTTCATATGAGCTCTATTTTGAGTCATGCATTAGTTGGTTTAAGAGTTTCATTTTCCAGGATAAGTGAGAGTTTTTATTTTCTGTAATTGTCACTAGGACTAGTTGAAATTGTTTTGGGTTTGAGGGTTTTCTATTCTGCAAATTCAATTTAAAAGCTTAGGCTAATGATTCTTCTCCTAATTAAAGAATTGCTAGTTTATGCCTTGTGTCTTGTGAGAATGGGTAAGTCAGTCATTTCTGTCCAATCAATTAGGGGGTCTAGGATGCTTAGTATGTTTGAATCTTAAGAGGACATATTTTTAGTTGATCAAGAAGCACCCAAAGCTTCTACAACACCAAAGGGAAAGAGGGGTTCCCATGGTAAAAAAAAATGGTATGTCAAAAACACCTACAATGTGAAGAGTCGGGTTGTTTTAGAAGAATTGGTCAAGTTTAAAAGGAATTGGTTGAGCCTAAGGAGAATGCAAAGAAGAAGAATAAGTATCATAAAGCTTATCTAGGGTGGAAAAACTCTCCCATTGAGGTTTTAGATAGCCCTTTGAGTGATGGAGGAGATACTGACCTAAAGTATGGCCATTATCTTCTTTCTCTGGTGCCATACGAGGATTCTGATGAGGAAGGAGTAGTAGCTCCTCTAGTTTTAGTGTGAACATGGAGTATGTAGGAATACTCTGATGTTGATGAATCAGATTATCATCCTAGTCCTATTTTTATTTTTGATGACACCATTGCCACTACAACAAGCTCATCCTCTTCAATATTTTATCTTTGGTTCTGATGTGGAAATCTTTCTAGCTGGTGTGAAGGAGAGGTGTTGGACTCCTTGTCTTCGATGGAAAATATGTCATTTATGTTTAGTATAAAAGTTTTTTCTCTTAGTATTTATGGAGAATCTTATTTGTTCAATGTGGGTAAGGAATTTTGGTGCTGCTACATCAATGAACGATGCCTTTTGGAAGGAAGGATGGTCTGGTTCAACCGACTACATGGAGTTTTGTCTTTTTCTTCCTCCTAATTCTGAAATGTTTAAATGTAACTATTTGGGAGGTCTCTAAACCTAAAATGAAATATAACTAAAATAGTAATTCATCCTAAAGCTTGTTTCTCCCATTATTCTATAAGAAGGGATTTCAAGGGTGGTTACAAGGAGTTCAATTTTTTGAGTCTCAAAATGGTCTAAGTGGGAAAACTAAGCTCATGAGAGCATATTGTAAATTCATGCACAAATGAATAGGTTAGTAAGGAGTCTAGGGTATGAGTTGTTTTGTAATGATCTCAAATAGTTTTACAGTAGCAACAGTTTATAAATGAAAATATTAGTTCAAAAGCACATACTCTCCTATGTAACTTTCTTCCAGATTATAAATGAAATGGTTAATGATCTTTCCATTTGTCTTCAATTTTTTTAATTGAATGAGTGATTTTATTCTATGCTTTGAGTCAAGGAATTGTTTAAATGCTAAAGTGATGCCATAGATTTGTAAGGAAAGAGCATAGGATTGATAAGTAGATTCATTTTAGGCATAGTGAGTTGAATACTGTAATGCAGTATATCAATAGTTCATTAATTCCTAATTCAAATTGCTAAGGTATTATGGGTTATTATGAATATGACTTAATTATCCCAAGACAAGGCACTGGTCTTTTCATTTGGTTATCCTAAAGATAAATGAGTTATTAATGCACTTGACCAAGGGCTTAAAATGAGAATGCAAATCATCTAAAACACCTTCAATCATAATGTACCAATCTAAAGTACCATATTATTCCTTGCAATAGATAGTAATTTTTTTAAAGGTCGGACAAATATTTAATGAATGTTGTCTATTTGCAATTTATAGGAATTTATTTCTTTGTAGAAATGTTCTTAATCAAATGAATACCCTATGAACATAACAAGGATTACCCTCTTGGTTTTCATAGAGCTCAAAGTGAAGAAGTAAGGGCCTCAAAATCCTTACTCATGTGTTGGCCAATCCTTACCCTTGATAATCATTGAATCTTGGAAGATTCATAGGTAAGAGGTAAGATCAAGTTTGGTTCATAAAAAATAACCAACATGAACTATGTTTTTCATAAGGTCAAGTCCATCTTCACTTTCAATCATGCGATGAATGTTATCTATAGTAGGCATGGAAGTAGTTGAAATTTTTTTATTTTTCACTTGAGATTGTAGGTTTGCTAAGTCTTCATGAATTTGAATTATGTTTTCTTGCAGGAAACTAGAAACCATTGTTTCAACATGCTTCACACTACTTGAAGGTAAAGAGTTGTTAATGGTATGGTCCATACCTAGTGTACTGCTGTCAATACTAGGAGTGAAAGAGCTAGATAACCCAAGATCCATAATGATTGTGCTATCATGTGATGACATGACTCTCAAAATTCATCTAACTAGAGTATTAGAAATGAGACACCAAATACTCATGCAAAGGCTTCTAAATGCAAAATGAATGAAAATGAATATAAGCTAAGAACAATGAAATAACTATAAAAAAAATTGTAAATTGGAACATAAAGCTATAAATAGCAATCAAAAGCTCAAAAATACTGCTTTAAATGCTAGAAAATGTGGTGCAAAATCTACACTAGGATTGATTCACCCAAGGTGGTGAATGAGTCCCAGTAGAGATTTATTTTCAAAATTTTCAAAAATTTTGAATTTATTTTATGCTTTTAATGTTGTATGATCTAAATCCTAAGTGAAAATGCAAGTTTTATATGAATTGCAATGAAATGAGATCTACAAATGCAAGCTATATGAACTTTCACTAATGCAAAATTTGAAAACCCTAGAATGCCAATTAACTAATGCAAATCCTAATGCAATGCTAATGCAAGTCAAATCTAGGATGATAATGAAATCCAACTTAGAATTATGATGTTCTAAATGGACTTTCACCAAAATGGAATGACGAAAAATGGTGGAGGGGTGCTATCATATGGTTTAGGACATATAGCATACCCACTTTCCAGTTATTTCATTCAAGGATAACCCTAGAGATCTCAATCCAAAGGAGAAATAGATATTGCAATAGGGATGTCCTAGGGGTTGATTGTAAAATAATGAGGGGTTCACCACAAAGTTATGTCTTGGAAAGAAAAATGCAATGTAATGTTAAATGTAAAATGTAATTATAAACCCTAATTCAATACAAACCTTCACTAATTGATCTACAAATGCAAATGAAACAAAAAAAAGCTACAGGATGGAATGTGTGCACCTAGAAATTTGAAGATGGCTCGAACAAGATCTGAAATGTTGGAAATTCTAACCTTAATGCTAAGTGGGACTAATTCACCAAGCTAGGTGAATCAGTCCAAAATTTGGGGATTTGTGTGGGAATATGAATTTGGTAAATGGGTATGTATCTGAATCTATAAAAATCTAAATTTTGACCTAAATTGGGTCTCATTCACCAGAAGTGGTGAATCAGTTTTGAAACTTCAAGATTTGAATCTATTCTTCAAGGTCTACTTTGTGCTTCACAACTAATTTCTAGATCCAAATCTCTGTAAATCAACCCGTAGGTGTTTTCTAATGTTTTCTAATGCTTGATGACAACCTTGACAACTTTAGGCACTTTAACAACTTTCTCTCCAATCTTTCTCTTCAATGTGTATTTAATCCAAACCAACAAAACACACACAAAAGAGAGGGGAAAATGTTGTTTTTTTAGTGGATAGGGGTTTTCCTTGTTCAAACCCCATTTTGGTAATCAAACCTTGAAATACAATGAAATAGGAATTCAAAATGATGAATGAAAAAAATATGATGTTGTAACTCACCAAAACCTCTCAATAAGATGTTGCAAACACGTGTGAGATGGCTCCGATGGATATAGATCTTGACTCTTTTTGAAGGTGATAGATCTTGAATGAAATGATAGCTTGAATAAGAAAACCCTACATCAGAATTGTTAGCTCAAAAACATACATGATGCAAGAAGCCCTTTACATGATATTTGATGCTTGAATAATGCTCGAAAATGCTTGGTAATGTTCCCTTGAATGCTCATGTAAACGTGTGAATTCTCTTATGAAATCAAAATTCCTATAAGGATGAATACTTTAATGCTTGAGGTGAAAATGAGTGAAAGAAACTTGTATTTATACTTAATTATGCAAGAATTCTCAAAATTACAACACTACAAGCCAACATCAGATCTAGGAGGATAAAATCCTACCAAAAATTTGAATTAATTTAGATTTTTGGCCACATAAGACTCATTCACCAAAGATGGCGAATGAGTCCCATTAGGCATAATTTATAGGACCATATTTACAAATGCTTAGAAAGGTGTGAAAGCGGGTTTGGGACCCAAAAAATCTAGTTGGGTCTCATTCACCCAAGGTGGAAAATGAGTCCCAGATCACTAAATCTAGGGCACACAAGTAGAAAACAACTAAATTATGATTGGGTATTGATTTTTGTTGGAATTATCCTCAAAAAGATGCATTAAATGAGGCTTGTGGATGTAAAATAAGGCCAATTAAAGCATAAAGACACCTGATTATTCATGAAAACCCTAGAAATGTGTGAAAGTGTGATACAACACTTTAAAACACTTTAGATAAGGCATGATTAAGGCTATAAATAAATTTATTAGGTGTAGTTAATTAATAAAACCTTAGAAAAGTGTGAGAGCGTGTTACAATAGTTCACAACATTTTAGCAAGGTACCATTTATCTTCATTAGTTCACAAGGGCCCAAGACCTAATGTGAATGTGTCAAACACATTAAAACACTAAATCAAGGTTCCATTAAGCCTCCCCTACAAGGAAGGCCCAAATAAGCAAGGAAAAGTAGAAGGGATACATTTTATGTTGCCACAGCTGGAAAATAATTCAATATAGAGAAAAGGAATAGACCATGCCTTGTTTGGAGAGCAGACAGGTTGATGTTGTAAAGCGATTGAATAGACTGATAGTGAGTAGAAAATAAAAGAGAGTGAATGATTTATTACAAATACTATTAATTTCTTTTAATGTTAATCTAACCCTACTCCAATCGCTCTTTCTTGTAATTCAAATAGCTTGTTTTCCTATTGATGGCATTGTCTTGTTTGGTGTAGTTTTTGTAATTAGGAAATGTTGTCTTGCCTACTTCTCCTTATGTGTATCAATTCACTTCTATTGTATGGCCATGTAATTCTATTCTTAGTAGTAAGAATGAGATTGGGGTTTCATTTTTAATTGACTTTGATTACCATTTTGTATGCTTTGTCCTCCTATCTATTGTATACACTATGTTGGTAATTGACTCCTATGAAGGCTTGGAATTTGGGAAATTGCAGTACCTTTGTACCTTTGTCTTGCTATTAGTTTTTGGTATTAGAGAAAATAGGATGATAGAGCATACATAATGGTAATCAAAGTCAACTAAAACTGAAACCCTAATCTCATTCTTACTATGCAAGAATAGAATTACATGACCATACAATAGAAGTGAACCAATACACACAAGGAGTAGCAGGTAAGATAATGTTTCTAGATTACAAAAAATACACCAATAAAAATAAAACCATCAATAGGAAAACAAGTTGTTTCAATTACAAGAAAGAGCGACTAGAGTAGGGTCAAATTAACATTAAAAGAAATCAACAATCTTTGAAATCAATCATTCACTCTCTTTTATTTGCTACTCACTATCATCCTATTCAATATATCTCAATCATTAACCTCTCCTCTCTCTAGACAAGGTGTGGTCTCTTCTTCTTTTCTAGATAGAATTATTTGTGAGCATATATCCTCTTCTACTTCACGTGTTTTCCAACAAAGCTAATATTTTCTTAGAAAAAATGTGGGTATCTCTCTTTCTGCTAGGAATAGTTTGATGGTTTTTTGTGCATAATGGTTTCTTGTCCATAAATCCCCCAACTACCTTAGTCACACCTAATCAAAACATATGAAAAGCACAACCAAAACTAAGAGGCAAGTAAAGTTTCAAAAATTTAAACCAAAATTCTAAAAATGGACAAAAAAAAGGTGATGCCCCTGAATTAGGCTCCCTGAGGGAAGAAAAGGTTCATGAAATCCCATTCATGATGTCATCGATGGAATGAACAAAGGAAATAGTGTTAGGTATAGTTAACCACTAAGCATCCTCTAAAGGATAACCACACCACTTGATGAGATACTTGAAATACTCCTTGCCTTGGGTCTTCCATAGCAACTTTTTGTCCAAAATGCACTCAATATCCAAAGGAATTGGTTTTTTCATGTGTTGATCATCAGCGGATTTCAACTCCAACTCAGCTGCTTCATCATATGTAGCACCTTTATATGGATATAAATCAACTACATTGAAGATGGGTGATATTCTCAATCCTTGAGGAAGATTGATCTCATGAGCATTCGTTGATAATTTTTAAAGAATCTTGCAAGGATTAATTTCTAAGCCTTCACAAGGGTCAATTACCAACACATTGTATACAAAAAATTGGAGGATAGAGCATACAGAATGGTAATCAAATTCAACTAAAAAGCAAACCCCAATCTCATTCTTATTGCTAAGAACAAAATTACACGACCACACAATATAAGTGAACCAATACACATAAGAAGCAATAGGCAAGACAATGTCTCCAGATTACAAAAACTATACCAAATAAGAAAACACCATTAATAGGAAACAAGTTGTTTGAATTACAAGAAAGAGTGGATAGAGTAGGGTCAAATTAACATTAAAAGAAATCAACAGTCTTTTTAATCAATCCTTCACTCTCTTTTATTTGCTACTCACTGTCGGCATGTTCAATCCCTTTCCAACATCGACCTCTCATATCTCTAGACAAGGCATGGTCTCTTCTTTTTTCTAGATCAAATTATTTCTTAGCATATATCCCCTTCTACCTCATGCATTCTCTAGTAGAGCTAATGTTTCCTCAGACAAAAACATGGGTCTCTCTCTTTCTTCCAAGAAAATTTTGATGGATTTTTGTTCATAATGGTTTCTTGTCCATAAGCCCCCAAAATTTCCTTAGCTACACCTAACCAAAATATATGCAAACCACAACCAAAATTAAGAGGTAAGTAAAGTTACAAAAATTCAAACCAAAATTCTAAATTTGGACAACAAAATGGTGATGCCCTTGCATGAGGCAACAATACAATCAATACGCTGATAAGAAGTGGGGAGAAGTTCCTTTTCATGTGGGTGATATTTTGTTAGCACATATTGGGAAAGAAAGATTTCCTATAGGAGAATACAATAAACTAAAGATGAAAAAATGGTCCTTGTAAGATTCCTTGGAAATTCTCAATGAATGCCTATGAGATCAGTCTTCCTCTAGGCATGCGGATTTCACCCATCTTCAATGTAGATGATTTATATCCATATCAAAGTGCTATAGATGATGAAGCAAGTGAGTTGGAGTTGAAATTTGATGATGATCAATATGTTACCAAACCCATTCCACTAGAAATTGAGTGCATTCTAGACAAACAATTGTTACGAAAGACTCGAGGAAAGAAGTATTTCAAGTATCTAGTCAAGTGGTGTGGTCATCCTTTGGAGGATGCTTCGTGGTTAACTATACCTAAGATTTTTACCTCTAGTCATTCCATCGATGACCTCATGAATGGGAGTTCATGAACCTTTGTTCCCCCTATTGAGCCTGATGCAAGGGCATCACCATTTTGTTTTCCAATTTTGGAAATTTATTTTGAAATTTTGAAACTTTACATGCCTCTTATTTTGGTTGTGCATTCCATATATTTTTGTCAGATGTGGCTAAGCTAGTTTAGGGGGTTTATGGACAAGAAACTATTATGCACAAAAATCCATTAAACTATTCATGGTAGAAAGAGAGAAACCCACATTTTTGTTTGAGAAAACATTAGCTCTACTGGAAAACATGTGAGGTAGAAGGAGATCTATGCTGTAAAATAATTTGATCTAGAAAAAATAAGAGACCATGCATTGTCTAGAGAGAGGAGAGGTTGATGTTGGCATGGGATTGGACATGTCTATAGTGAGTAGCAAATAAAAGAGAGTAAAGGATTGATTGCAAATATTGTTGATTTATTTTTATTTTAATCTGACCCTACTCCAGTTGCTCTTTCTTGTAATTCAAACAACTTGTTTTCCTATTGATGGCATTATCTTGTTTGGCATAGTTTTTGTAATATGGAAAGGTTTTATTGCCTAATTCTCCTTGTGTGTTTTGGTTCACTTCTATTGTATGGCCATGTAATTCTATTCTTCGTAGTAGGAATGAGATTGGTGTTTCATTTTTAGTTCAATTTGATTACCTTTTTGTATGCTCTATCCTCCTATCTATTGTATATAGTGTGTTGGTAATTGACCCCTATGAAGGCTTGGAATTTGGGGAATTACAACACCTTGGTAGCTTTTTCTTACTATTAGTTTTTCGTATTAGAGTAGATAAGAGGACAATGCATACAAAATTGTAATCAAAGTCAACTAAAATTGAAACCATAATCTTATTCTTATGGCCAAGAAAATAATTACACAACCATACAATAGAAGTTAACCAATACACATAAGGAGTAGCAGGTAAGAAAACATTTCTAGATTACAAAAACTACACCAAAAAAGACAATGCCATCAATAGGAAAACATGTTGTTTGAATTACAAGAAAGAGCAACTATAGTAGTGTCAAATTAACATTAAAAGAAATCAACAGTCTTTGCAATCAATCCTTCACTCTTTTATTTGCTTCTCACTATCAGCCTATTCAATCCCTTTCCAACATCAACCTCTCCTCTCTCTAGACAAGCAATGTTCTCTTCCTTTTTTCTAGATTGAATTATTCAATAGCATAGATCCCCTTCTGCCTCATGTGTTTTCTAGCAAAGCTAATGTTTTCTTTGACAAAAATATGGATCTCTCTTTCTTCCAGGAATAGTTTGATGAATTTTTATGCATAACAGGTTCTTTTTCATAAACCCCCCAAACTTCCTTAGCTACACCTAACCAAAATATATGCAAAACACAACCAAAATTAAGAGGCAAGTAAAGTTTCAAAAATTCAAACCAAAATTCCAAAATTGGACAACATAATGGTGATGCCCTTGTAGCAAGAAACAATACAAAAAATATGCTAATAAGAAGTGGAGGTAAGTTCATTTTTAGGAGGGTGATCTTGTGTTAGTGCATCTTGGGAAAGAAACATTTCCTATAGGTGAATACAATAAACTAAAGATGAAAAAATTGGTCCTTGTAAGATTCTTTAGAAATTCTTAGTGAATGCCTATGTAAGATTAGTCTTCCTCCATGCATGGGTATTTCACCCATCTTTAATGTAGATGATTTATATCCATATCAAGGTTCTATAGATGATGAAGTAGCTAAGTTGTAGTTGAAATCCTCTAATGATTAGCACGTGACCAAACCCATTCCTTTGGAAACTGAGTGCATTTTGGAAAAATAGTTGTTGCGGAAGACTGAAGGCAAGGTGTATTTCAAGTATCTAGTCAAGTGGCATGGTCACCCTTCGGAGGAGGCTTCATGGTTAACTATAAATAATATTGTCACCTCTAATCATTCCATCAATGACATCATGAATGAGATTTCATGAACCTTTGCTTCCCCCGGGGAGCTTGATGTAGTGGCATTACCATTTTGTTGTCCAATTTTGAAATTTTGGTTTGAATTTTTGAAACTTTACTTGCTCTTAATTTTGGTTGTGCTTTGCATATATTTTGGTTAGATGCAGCTAAGGTAGTTTGGAGGGTTTATGGACAAGAAACCATTATGCACAAAAATCCATTGAACTATTCTTGGTGGAAAGAGATAGACCCATGTTTTTGTTTGAGAAACATTAGCTTTGCTAGAAAACATGTGAGGTAGAAGGGGATCTATGCTGGGAAATAATTTGATCTGGGAAAAAAGAAGATACTACACCTTGTCTAGAGAGAGGAGTGGCATGGGATTGAACATTTTGATAGTGAGCAGTAAATAAAATTAGAGTGAAGGATTGATTGCAAAGACTGTTGATTTATTTTAATGTTAATTTGATCCTACTCTAGTTACTCTTTCTTGTAATTCAAAAAAAATGTTTTCCTATTGATGGAATTTTCTTGTTTGGTGTAGTTTTTGTAATATGGAAATATTGTTGTCTACTTCTCCTTGTGTATATTGGTTCACTTCTATTGTATGAACATGTAATTATATTCTTGGTAGTAAGAATGTGATTGGGCTTTCATTTTTAGTTGACTTTTATTACCATTCTATATGCTTTATCCTCCTATCTATTGTATACACTATGTTGGTAATTTACCCCTTTGAAGGCTTGAAATTTGGGAAATTATAGTGCCTTGGTAGCTTTGTCTTGCTATTAATCCATTGAAACAATTCAAATATTTTTGGAGACAATTGGAATTGATTATCTATGTGATTAAAACATATTTTTAATTACAAAAATGAAATACCAAAGTGTCACATGAAAATGGTATGCACCAATAGATTTTATAAATCACCCTCAAGACTAACCTCATATGAGAAGTAGCTCAACAACCAACCCAATTTAATTTTAATAAAATGCATATAAAGCCATGCATTTCCTTATAACTCACATGATGTATAATGCACTAGATACTTTTGTAGCCTAGGTGAAAGTCACTTCTATAATATATACTATAATTGAACTTCCAAAAATAAGGGAAATTATTCCTTACATTGGGTTATTATAAATGGAATAGGGAAATATAATTACCCAATCACATTGCAATCTATTTATTTGTATTATTCTTATCTATCAACTATGTAGTCTTAGTGCAGGAGGAATTTCCTTTTTCTCAAGTAAGTGATTCTTCTTTGTCAAGGATATCCAATACATAAAATATTCATGTCTCCATTGCTTAGAGTTTAATATTGTACACATCACAATAATGGTTGAATTTCCCTTAAGAGAATATGAAAATTAATAGATAGTACTATAAATTATGTTCAACAATCCATTGGGATCAAAACACATTACCAAAGCCCCAAATATCAAATTATACACTTTTATTCTTCATTAGGTTCCACCTATATAGAAAAACCTAATATTTAATTCATTTCCCATCAATAAGAATACAAAAAAATTATTTGAAACATGGGTTGAAATCAACATCCCCTATTCATTACACCTCGTCATATACTATACCTATGTCTATAGTTGGTCAAAAAGGGTGAGTATCATCTATGTTCACCCTAGTCCCTACTACAAAGAGATGTATTTTATGGAAATTTTAGTAGTTATTACCCAAGAAAAAAAACTCATAATAAATATGAGACAACAAAGCACATGCATTATTTCAATAAAAGTCCACCAAATTTTTCACATAGATATATATATCTTACCTTTTGAGAAGTCAAAAATTTTCACATAAAGAAGATAAGCCTACCATCTTACCATGCCTTATACATGTGGTTCCTTATCATTAACTATTCATGTGCAAAATAATCTAAATAAATGCACATTAGTTTACAAGAAAAATATAAATCAATTAATAATTTTCTACATATATTTTATGATCATATAACCCATTACACGTAGTCTATTCAATAAAGCTCAAGAGGCCCTTCAGCTTTAGGACTAATTAAGATCAATATTGAATAAATGAATTGGTCCACATATGTGTAAAAATATAATATTTTGACACCAAATCTACCAAGATAATGATAATATAACAAACTTATATAGTAAATCTCTAGAATAATGGATGTAGGTGAGTTGAACATTGTTGTGGTGGGATTGAGCAATTTAAATTTGAAATTTCCTTTTGGTGTTCATTGTAACTATGATCTGTTTGGTCTTCCTACAAACTATATCTCTTGTCAAGTTTTTGTTGGGAAGGATGACTTGTGTGGCACAGAGGTGGTCAAATATTTGAGCTCTATGGGTCAGTGTGTGATTTTTATTTTCAACGATCTATGTGTGGGGGATTTGGTGGTGGTGGATTCCTTCCATGATCACAAATACTTAGTAGGTTAGGCATTGATTGTGGGGTCAAAAAAAGTTGTAGAGTGGGCCCCTTCAAGTAGGCCTTTTGATGCTCCTCCAAGCAAAATTCCCATGAGGATCATGTACTAGAGGAAAAGGCCCATCAGGTGGGTTCATTTTCTTTTCTTGGATGGAATCAGGATGATTTATTTTTCTCCAAGCTCAAAGGTAAGGGTGTTTCTTCTGAATTGGTTTCTTCTTCAAAGATCGAGGGTGGTTTTTCCCTTTCCATCTTAGACTCTATTGTGGATTAAAACATTGCTAGAATGGATTTCTCTTTGGTGGGCAATTTTTTGGGGCCTCATCCTAATATTGAGGATGTTTGCTCATGGGTTCATAAGAAATGGGATCTCAAGGGTTATGTGGAGGTTGTTGCCATGGCTAAAAGCTTTTCCTCATTTTCCTTTCCTTGCAACGAGGATTTGAGGATGGTTTTCTCCAAGGGCCCATGGGTTTTTGGTTGTTTGACTTTGGTGTTGCACCTTGGGATCCTGGTATGGATCTATCAAAGTTCCTATTCCAATCTATTCCTATATGGGTAAAGCTTCCTAATCTACTAGTAGAGTATTGGGATGAGGTCTTAAAGTTGTTGCTAATTCTTTTGGGTTTCTTTTTTCCATTATTGAATCTACCTTATCAAGAAGACTCTTGGTTGTTACTAGGCTTTGTGTTATAATTGACCATGATGCTCACCTACTCACCTTCTTTCATTTGAGTTCAAAGGTGTGTAGTTGGAAGAAACATGTTATCTTTGAATCCCTCCCTTTTACATTCTTAAAGTGAAAAAAAATGGGGCATTGGGCCAAGGACTGTCCTTCAAAAGTTTTTCAAACCAAAGTTTTGAAAGTTAAGGAGGCAAAAGACTCTTCTGCTCCTCAAGTTGAGGGATTTGTTGGGGAGGGTGTTGTTTCAACACCTATTGCTAATGTGGTGACCTTAGTAACTCCTCATGTTGTTGAGGATTCCATTACTTTTAAGAATGTGAGGGATTTTCCATCTGATGGGGTTGAAGTGGACCATGTGTCAGATTTGTTGTGCTCTCCCAAATGATTATTCATGGAGTTGAATGATGTTTCTGCTTCTCCCCATGATGGAGCTTTAAGACTCTTGGGTGGTGAGGCTAATTTGGTTGTCCTGGACTCCCTTAATAAGGAGGATGATGGCTATATCATTGTTAAGGGAAGAAAAAAGAAGAAAAAATCCCCCCTCGTCAGGTTCACAAAGGGGTTACTATTGGAAGGAAAAAAGTGGATTGTGGCTCTAAACATCAGGGCTAGGGGAGACCTTCTTCTCAAAAAAGTAGGGAAAGGGAGTGCAAGAATGATATTGTGGAGGGGATCTGAAAGATCCTTTTTGACTTGTGCTCAAAGAGCACACCCTCTTCTTACAACCCTCCTCTTACAAATGAAGATCATCTCTTGGAACATCAGGGGTTAAATAAAATGCATAAGTATGACCTCAAGAATTCAATCTAGGATCACAAGCCAAATATTTTTCTGATTTAAGAATCTATAATGCAAATTGATAAGTTGGAATCATTCAAGAACTATTTATTTAAGGATTATGGTTTTCATGGGCTTAACTCTGAGGGTTCCTCAGGTGGTTTAGGAATATTTTGGAATACTAGAGTTGTGAAAGGAACCTTGGTTGTAGAATACTTTAATCATGTGGATACTTAGTTTATTCATTTTCATGATAACTCTTTCTGGGTTATTTCCCATATTTATGCCCCTAATTTGAAGTGAGAGAGGAAAAGGCTTTAGGATAGGCTTGGTTCTTTGCATTCAACCTTTCAAGACTCCCCTTGGTTGGTCATGGGGGATTTTAATACTCCTCTGTTGGATGATGAGAAGTTTGGTGGTTCTCAATTTCCCCAAAAAAATTGTTTGGATTAGAGAATGTTTATAAATGATAATGCTCTCATTGATATGGACCTCATGGGGTCTAAACTGACCTAGTCTAGTAGAAGAGTTGGTGTGGATAATATTCAAGTCAAATTGGATTGTGCTCTAGTTACATCTTCTTGTTTTGTTGAATCTTCTCGCTCCCTTTCTTCCATCATGAGATAGGGTTGGAAGTTCCATTTTCCTAATTACTTTGTGGCTAATAAAATTGGTAGAAGGAAATGCTTTATGTTTCAGTTTGAAGCAATGTAGCCAAGGTACTCTATATTTATAGATTGTGTCAGGAATTGGTGGCAAGTGAATATAGATGGAAGTGGGTGAGTGCAAGATCATGGGGGTCCAAAAAGTGATGATATGAAAAAAAATTAGTTGGTGACCTTTTTATCTGAATTTGATGAAATGAAAAGGGTTTATTGATAAAATTTTCAACTTTTAAGAAATGTATAAGATATACCTTATTTGGAATTAAATAGATAAATATTATTGATTTTATACATACATTCTAACTAACGTCCTAATTGATAGGCTTATTGAAAAAATCTATAATTCTCAAAAAAATTCACATTTTTTGAATCTAAAAGATGCAACACATTCTATGCTTCCCATACTAAAGGATTAAAAAAAAAAATGAATTTCATAAATTTTTGACCAAGCTATGGTGGTCAAAAAAACAAGGGGCCTTGTGGGGGAAGATGGGGAATAATATGTTGATCCCTAAGGTAAATATCTTTTTCTAGCTCTTAATGCAAAGCAAAGTGCTAACCAAGGATAATCTTTGTAGAAGGGGTTTTGCTATGCCTAAAAGATGTGTTATTTGTGAGTGTAATGTAGAGAGTGCTTTTCATCCCTTTCTTGGTTGTAATTTTTCCTTTCTCTTTGGAATCTAGATTGGGTATTCCCAAACTCTCTTTGTAACTTTGCTAATCAATGGAAGTGTCCTTCATATTCCTCACCTCTTCGAATGATCTGGGAACTTGTCGCCCCACATATCACTTGTGGTATTTGGAAAGAGAAAAATAATAGAATATTTTATGAAGTTCCAAACTTAAAGTGGACAGTTTCTTTATCAAAATTCAAAGGGCCATTGTGGAAAACATTTCCCTTCAGTTTCAAGATTCAAACGAGTGTGCTCCATCCTCTTTTTTGGTTAGCTACAATGTAGTGGTGATTACTAATTGGAATATCACTTCTCTACCTTCTAGTTTAGTTAATTCCAACATTGATGCCAAATTGAATACTAAGTGGAAGCCTCCAACATCAAGGTGGGTTAAAATTAATTTGATGGGTCAGCCAAGGGTAATCTTGTGCCTGCAAGATGTGGGGGGGTGTTGAGGAATGAAGATGGTAGGTCCTTGGGTGTGGTGGGACTCCCATTGGGAAACCAAACCAATCAGTGCATTGAAGTTGAAGTTGCTTATATCAGCATCAAGTCTATGTTGGATAGGGGTTATTCTAATTTATGGGTAGAGGGAGACTCACTCAATTTCATTAATTTCTTGCTTGGAAAGCAAAAGTCAAGCTAGACTATTGAACATCTTATTGTGGA
Organism: Sequoia sempervirens; assembly: GCA_007258455.2. Classification (NCBI taxonomy): domain Eukaryota; kingdom Viridiplantae; phylum Streptophyta; class Pinopsida; order Cupressales; family Cupressaceae; genus Sequoia; species Sequoia sempervirens. The sequence goes on along the minus strand of VDFB02292527.1, from coordinate 33,465,822 downwards.
TTCTAGCATGATGTTGAGATCCTTTGATGATATTTGTGTCATTTATATCTATAGGGAAGCTAATTCCCTGGCTGATTTCTTTGCAAACAAAGTTATTTTCCTTCATAATTTCAAGACATGCGATGAGTACTCTCTCCTTCCGGAGGAGGCCACAATTTTATTATGAAATGATAGCTAATTTAGAGCTTGTAATTTGGGATGATCGAGCAATTATCACCCTCCTTATTATCACACATTTTTTGGGTTATGTATTTCCTAATCTTGTGCTTATTTTTAATCTTGCAAGTGTGATTTGGCTTTGTTTTCATTAATGTTGACATTCAAAATGGGAGGAGATAGGAGTAGAATTGAACCACTAACTTGTGAGAGATGGAAGAATAAGCATAAAATGTGGAGAATCCTGAGATATGGGCATTTTACACCCTATTTGGAGAGGATTCATGGACACAACCCCAAAGCCTCTCTAGAGTTTGTTTGCTACAAGAACAATAGATGTTTGAAGGTGAAAGGTATGGATTTTTTTATCAATGAAGACTTTATTTCCTTCATTACATGGTTTTCGATGGATGGCCACAAATTTTTTAAGGAAAGGAAAAGCAACAATGATGCTATGGGTTAATTCTTCAAGGACAACAAACAAGAGAAGTTTACAAAGATGCCCTCATGGGGTTATGAATGAGCTTCCTTGAAGTGTATCTTGGCTGATGTGGAAAAAGTTATTATGCAACATGTTACTCTTGATGGTTGGTTTACTGCTATTCTAGGGCACTATTTTACCCTGCTTAATCATTTTACATAAGGCAATTAGTTATCATATGATCAGGGTAGTTTTGATTTTCAGAAGATCTCCACTAAACAATTTGTAATAGAGATTCCAATGTTAGAATTAATTAATTTTCAATTAGTAGACCTATCTACCTTTCCCCCATAGTAGACTAAAGCTACTTGACCTACCAAAATTTAAGAAGGTAGGTAATTTTGAACTTGACATTAAGAACTCATTTTCTGAGCTTGTAAACAAGACAAACAAAAGGAATGTTATGATCATTTTTGGAGTAGTTAGTTTTTGGGATTAGAAGAAGACCGTACAATAGAAGGAGAATGTTCAGCTGAGAAAAAGGAGATAAAAATAGTGAACAAAAATGAATGTTCAAAAGATGTAGTGGAAAAACAAAAAAAGCTACATAATAGTAGTCAACTCCATATTGGGTGCATGAATAGCACCAAGTATTGTAGAACTTCTAGACTATATGTGTTTTATTTTTTCAGTGTAAAATAGAGAAAGTACTCTATGGTTTTGTAATTTTTGGAAGCATATGAATATATATAAATATGTTTATGTTTGTCATACATTATGTTGTCTATATGCTTTTATTTTTTTTCTATCCATCATTCTATAACAACAATAATATTGTTGCAACCCTTGCCTACCAACAAGTGGTATCAGAGGCCTATTTTTTTTGGAAACTTCTTTTTCATCAGTGTGTTTGGGAAAGCCCTAAGTTATCTGGGTACTAATTAGTCTTCTATAGTCTAAGAAGAATGGCAGGTGGTGATAATAAAGGTTGGCAGTATCCTGATGATGGATCATGGAGTTTGAACCGAAACGTTGATGTAAAAAACTGCACACAGTTATTCCAGAAATCTTGTTCACATCTATCATGGACTGTGGAAACAAAATGTTACTAAAGGTTGGCAGTATCCAACAAATTTTAATGGGAAAAACTATGAAATTTGGGATAAGAAGATGAAAACCATCTTGGTTGCAAATGACCTATGGGAGGTAGTAATTAATTGCTTCACTAATACAATAGACCAAACATCCTATGTAACCCAATCAAATTGTCAAAAAAATCAATTGAAGGAAAATTGAATGAAGGATGCAAACTCCCTTAGTTTGATTTAGGTAGCCTTGAAAAGGCTATTTTCCCACATATTGCAGTAGTAAACTATTCAAACCAAGAATGGGAAATTATACAAAATAGTTATAAAAGGACTGATAAGGTGAGATTGATAAAACTCTAGCTACTAAGGAGAGATATTGGGGCCTTACAAATGAGGGATGGTGCGTTAATTTTAGACTTTCACACAAAGGTTTCTACCTTGATTAATTAACTAAGAATTAATGGAGAAAGAATGGAAGAATAAACAATTATTTAGAAAATATTAATAATTTTTCCCACTATGTTTGATCCTATAGTCATTTTCCTTGAAGAGGCCAAGGAGGTCTATCCAAAATGACTGTAGATGAGTTGATGGGTTCACTACAAACCCATGAGCAATGGTTGAACATGTCTACTCATTCCCTAGAGAAAGCCTTCAAGGCTCAAATCAATGCAAGAGGTCGGGAGAGAGGAAGGAACAATAGAGGAAGAGGCCAAAGAGGTAGAGGAAAAATCAATTCTAGAAGAGGAGATACAAACATCCAAGAGGATCCAAGAAGCTTTAAATGATACTACCAAGAAAAGAAGAAGAATAACAGTTCAAAATATAGGTATGAAAAATGTAATATTCAATGTTATAACTCCCATAAGTTGTTGGCATATGGCTTTTGGAGATTGCTTTTGGTTGCTAGTGTTTTCATTGATGGCAACTGGAGTCAGTAGTGAGGTCTATAGTTTAGAAGTAGCTCATACTGGCAGGAAAAGTAGAAGACTGTATTCTACCAATAGAAAGCATGAAGAATAGAGTATCCGGTTGAATAGTTGGTAGGAATACTTCATCGGATCATTATTTTTTTGTGTGGACCCCCATGGAAGATTTTCAATCATGTATGTTACTTGATTGGTAAGTTTTGTAATGTTGCATTGATTGGTGTACGGGTTTGGAGATTTGGTAGAATGACTTATTGTTTATTTTCTCATTATGGCTAACTTGTTTTTTTATAGCATGTCGTAGATGTATGAGGAATAGTTGTTTAACTATTTCTTGTGTTGGGAATTTTTTTTTGGGTCCCTACTATAGTCTAACCAACTTGTGTGGGTACACATTAATTCTACTTGGTGATTTGAGCTGACATGTGGAAGAATATTATATTTTGTTTGAACCTGACATATAGTAATAAAATCTTGTTAGTGGATATATATGTGAGCTTGGTAAATCATTTTTGGTGTGTGTATCAAGAAGTGAGAGGGTGTGAGAGAAAAAAAGTATAGAGCAGCTATATGAGCTAATATCAAAAGATCTGTTGAAGTGAATTTTGTTTGTGCAGCATAAGGGTTTTTATGTAGGAAAGAAGAGCAAAGTAGAGCAGAAGTGCAAATTGGACAAAAGGTGTAGAATATATGTTATGTGCCTCATTGGAATTGAATCCAAGCATTTGTAGATGCTATATTCTCATTTCAACATTTTGTTGTAATCTTAAATATTTTGTAAGGCACTAAGCCTTCCCTATTTTGAGTAGTGATCTCTAGGTAGTGTGCCTGAATGCAAGTGCATTCCCTTTTGATTATAATTTTAACAAAGTATACTTTGTGGGGTATGTGTAGGATCATGATGGGCCCAAAAGTGGCAATATGATGGGTATGTGGCTAACAAATTTTGTTTTTACCCAAAATTGATGAAACGAAAAGGGTTTTTCAAGGAGATTCTCAGCTTTCAACCAATATAAATTATGTCTTACTTTGAATTTAATAAGTAATTATTATTCATTTTCTATTTGAATTACAACTAAAGTCCTGATTGATAGGATGATTGAAAAAATCTATAGCTTCAAATGGCATCACATTCTATGCTTTGCATACTATAGGATTAAAAAAATAAAAAATGAATTTCATAAAGTTTTGACCAAATTAAGGTGGTCAAACATATGTGTTTTAATATTTTTTAAAAATTGTAATAAAAAATTCATAATTAATTATTTACTTAAAAAAAATTAAAAAAAATATGCACCACATTGGGGCATGAGTCCTCTACTTATATCTAAAATCTTATAAAAAAATATTATCATTTTATTGTGGTTAGGGTGGTCAAACAGACACCTACTTCTTATTTTTCCCTAAAATTTAAGTGCTATTACATTGAAATTTCAAATTTTCACCAAATAGATTTAAAAAAAAAAAACCTAGTAGTTTAGAAACTACATTCAATTTGCTATAGATTCTTTTCTTACATATTTTTTAAATAATAGAGATAACTTATTCAAATTTTTAAGTCAAGTTGCCTAACTCTAATTTTTTCTAATTTTTTTGCCACTTAAGGGCCTATTTTTTCCATGATGATCCTACACATACCCTATGGATTAATCTCCATTGTGGTTTTCCCCCTAACAGGGTTTCCACGCAAAATTTTTGGTGTTATGGTGTTCATATTGTCTCTTTAATGAGTTTGCGTGTTTTCTTTTTTTTATGTGTTGTGAATGTTATTTAAGGTTAAATATTGCTATTGATAGTTTAAGATCTGATTTGAAATTCAAATATTGTGGAACACTGATTCACCCCCCTTCTCAGTGTTCCTAGTGTCCAACAATTGGTATCAGAGTAGGTTCCTCTTCTGAGTTTAATAGCTTGAGGTGGATCTTGGATTACAATGGACGCAAGTGGTCTTCAACAATAGCTTATGGTGGCACTTGATTATCTTGATCAGTCTAAAGCAGAGGTCATCGAACTAAAATAAAACCTTGTGGCTACTAAAAAATTCATTCAATCACTCAAGGATAAAATAAATGAGTCAAGGGAAAAGAGGAAGGAACTATGTGGTCAGTTGAAGCAAAAAGAATTCAAAGGCCTGGAAGATGTTCATCTGAATCAAACACTAAAAGAAATAAAAAAAGAGTGTGAAAAGCTTTCCAAGGACAATGCTGCCCTAAAGCTTGAAATGGAATCTATGATGATGAAACTAACTAAAGAGATTGAAGAAAGAAAGAAAGAAGAATGAGGAGAATCTGGCCCAGTCCTTGAAAGAAAAATCTGAATAATGTAGTAGAGTTAATACTGGATTCATTCAATTGGAGATTGAATTGCAACAATCCAAAAACAATGAACAAGAGCTTGAGAGATAGGTTGTTATTCTTAGAGATGAGCTTGCTATTGCAAATGAGTTTAAGGAGAAGTTCAAGATTAGTTCTTCTAGGCTTGATGAGATAACTAAAGGTCAAAAGGATGTAAATGATAAGCGAGGTCTTGGCTATGTGAAGGATGAGAACTCCGGATCTGAACAAAAGAACCCTAAAAAGAAAACTTAGAAGAACAAAGGTAGAAAATATCCTATAAGGAAACCCAACACTTAGAAATTTAATGGATATTTCTTTGTTTGTAATAAATTTGGACATATGGCTTCTCAGTATAGAAGTGAGATAAAATCTAGCACTCCATTTTTTGGTTAGTGTTTTAAATGCAAGAAGTTTGGTCATAAGTCATTAGAATGCATAAGTATGTCTATCAGCATAGGGAATCCTAAATGCTACACCTTTGGAAGATTTGGACATGATTCTAATCAATGTAGATTAGAAGGAAATCAGTGGAATAGATGGTATAGATAGAAAAATCCAGTATGCTATAATTGTAACAAATTTGGTCACATTGCAAGATTCTGTAGGAACAAAAACATGGATAAGAGAGGTCTAGTTTATTAAGGTAGAAATTTATAGAAAGGTGATAAAGGAAAAGGAAAATCATCTATGGAAGAGATAAGAGATTAGATGAAGAAAATATGGGTAAAGAATAGTGAATATGATGAAAGTAATAAGGCTGTACCAGAAGCTTCCTCTGGTAATTCATCTGACAATTGATTTTAGGCCATTGGCCTAGGGGGAGTTGTCATCAAAATATTTTGTCCCCCTATGTATAGTTGGCACTGGATCATAGGACATTGTCAGTAGATGTATTATTCATCCTCAAATGTATCGGTGATCACTTGTTTAGAAAAAATGTTGAAGGTCTGTAGATGGATTCTTCTCTTGTTATCTGAAAATATAGAGTAACTAGAACTTCTAGGGAAAAACATTTAATGTGGTAGGAAGTTAAGTGTGTGAAGTTATAAAAGGGAATTTGGAACCCTCATTTGTCATCATGCATTGAAGGAGAATAGTTGGAGAGATTTTTTAGCAAAATTTTGAAGGAGTGAAAGTCAATTCAGCGGTGAATTCTCCAGGTATTTATGTTGCTTGTCAATTTCATACTTATTTGGTGATCAGTAGAACCCTGTTTGGTACGAAAATGAAGCAAATAAAAGGAACAATAACTCTAGATGAATATAGTAGTTGAAAGGTCAGGGATGTAATAAATTTGTTGTTTTCTGTCAAACTGAAGAAGCTTGGAGGAGTGAAACATAAAAACTTGGACATTTGGAATGAATTTCCTCATTTCATCAATGTAGAGGTAGTTTGGTTTATCTTGAATATATTGGATGGTCATATCCTTACTCTAGATAAACTCTATCAAATTTCTAAGGATGCAATCAGAAATCTAATAGGATTGTGCAATGTTGGTGTTGTTCCAAAAAAGAAGTCGATTCAGAATCTTGAAGTTAAAGCCCTAACTGGAATAACAAGAGATCAGAGGGCTCTGGTAATCTAACCAATCGAAGATCCATTAACGAGGTATATTGCACATGGAATTTCATATAAAATTTTCTTCAGAAATAAAGAAGGATCAACCTCAGCAGGTGTAATGTATATCACTCACAAGATGATAATAGAAAATGAAGACTTTGATCTATGTGGATTGTTAAAGGATCAATTGATGGAGAATGTGCAATTGATGAAGGATATAGATTACTCTTTCAAGTTTGGTACCCTAGCTATATGCATTATGATGTATTTCTTGAATTGGTTGCCTCATAATGACAATGTGGTATGGAAGGAAAAATATGTCGGTTTGCAAGCAAATTTTTGAACATTTCAACACTTTTCAAAATGGTAAAAAAGCTTATGAAAGATTCTTTAGGAACTTGTTAGGAAAATTTGGTGTAAGTGATATTCCTCTCCTAGTAAAAGTAGTTGAAGTTGGATCATCCTTTGGTAAGGCAGAGAAAAAGCAGAAGAGAGAAAAAGAGTTGGTTGGTGACACTCTTCAGGCACCTAAGTCAGCAAAATTTGAGGGGAAAGGTAAAGAGCAGATGGTTGTGGATATAGTGGATGAAGATTGTAAAGAATATACACCAAGGGATGAACCAAAACTAGTTGAACTAGATGTGATAATAGTAGAAGAAAGTGATGAAGAAGGTTCTTTTCTTAAAGAAAGATATTTTAGATTGTTCAAGAAGAAGATGGAATGCAAAAGATAACTAACATATGGATAAATGGAACATAATATGAACATGAATTCATTGAGGACACTTTAGGAAGATACTTTATTGATAACAACATTGAATTGGAGAGTCTGTAGGACATACTTCTAGAAGAATTGATTGAATATATCAAGGAGGCTATTGACTCTGTGCCTCTAGATAGAAAAGAGGGTGAAATAAAATCACATCTGAAGATGCAGTTTAGGCTACCTCTCGCCAAACTAAAAAAGAAAACAAATGTGTTAAGATAGTGCATTGACTTAGAAAATAAGATATACAATTATTGTCTTAGGTGGCCTCATGTGGTTGGAAAATACAAGGACAAGTTAGAACAAATTGAGAATGAGCTTATCAGAATTAGACAAGACTACAGTATGTTTCAGGACAAGGATGGAGTAGTTAAAAAGAAGATTCATGAGCTACAAATTGAGCATGTAAAGGTTCACTTTGCCAGAAACATTCTTATAGATACTTTCTGGAAAGTGAAGGATCAGACTAAGTACAGATTAAAGCAAATGATTGAAGTTTTGAAGAAAAGAGAAAAGATGGAAGAAGCCATTACCAATCCTGAATCCCTTATCTAGGTCATCAACAAGACATCAGAAAATAATAGTCCAATAATAGCTACTGGGATTGTAGTGGACTCTTGGAAGAAATTTCTTCCAGAAATGAAAGATAAGTATAAAATAATTTTTTGAATTTAGTAGCAGTTGTAACCTTTTTTTTTTTATAAATTGGGGGAGACAGTGCAGTAAGAGAGTGTGCAGTAAAAATATTAAAGGGGAAGAGAAATTAGTGGAATTTTTTGTCATTGATGTCAAAGGGTGAGAGAATGCAGTGAAAAATTCCTTGACATGCAGAGGGGGAGCAGTGTTTTGTTGTGTTTTGAAGCTTTGATTTTTGACACTTAGTCATTTTTCACTAAGTGTTGCCATCAATGCCAAAGGGAGAGATTGTTGGAATATGGCTTTGGGATATTGTTTTTGTTTGCTATTGTTTTCATTGATGGCAACTAGAGTCAGTAGTCTAATCCATAGTTTAGAAGTAGCTCATACCGACAAGAAAAGTAGAAGACTGTATTCTACTAGCAAAAAGCATGGAGAACAAAGTATCTGGTTGAATAGTTGGTCTAAATACTTCACCAGATCATTATTTTGTTGTGTGGACCCTTAAGGAATCTTTTTAAGCATGTATGTTACTTGATTGGTAAGTTTTGTAATGCTTCATTGATCAGTGTATGGATTTGGAGATTCGGTAGAATGACTTATTGTTTATTTTCTCATTATGGCTAACCTGTTGTGTATAGCATGTCACGGATGTATGAGGAATAGATTTTTAACTATTTCTTATGTTGGTAATTTTGATTTGGGTCCCTATTATAGTCTAACCAACTTGTGTTGGTACACATTAATTCTAATTGGCAATTTGAGCCAACATGTGGAAGAATATTATATTTTGTTTGAAGCCAACATATAGTAATAAATCTTATTAGCGGATATATATGTGAGATCAGTAAATCATTTTTGGCGTGTGGATCAAGAAGTGAGAAGGTGTGTGAGCAAAAAAGTACAAATTAGCTGTATGAGCTAATATTAGAAGATCTATTGAAGTGAATTTTGTTTGTGCAACATAAGGGTTTTTATGTAGGAAAGTAGAGCAGAAGTGTGAATTGGACAAAATGTCCAAAATCTATTGTATGTGCCTCATTGGAATTGAATCTAGGCATTTTTAGATGCTATATTCTTAGTTCAACATTTTGTTGTAATCTCAAATATTTTGTAAGGTAGTGAGCCTTCCCTATTTTGAGCAATGAGCTCTAGGCAGTGTGCCTGAATGCAAGTGCATTCCCTTTTGATCATACTTTTAATAGAGTATACTTTGTGGATTAATCTCCATTGTGTTTTTTTCCCCTAACAGGGTTTCCACATAAAAATTTAGGTGTTATGGTGTTCACATTGTCTCTTTAATGAGTTTGCATGTTTTCTTTGTTTATATGTTGTGAATGCTATTAAAGGTTAAATATTGATGTTGATAGTTGAAGATCCAATTTGAAATTCAAATATTATGGAACATTGATTCACCCCCCCCTCTCAGTGGTCCTAGTGTCCAACATAAGTACGGTCATTATGATAGTGATTGTAGGAAAAAAAAGCATGACCATGGGAGTCAAAATGCTAATGCAGCAAATGAGAATAAGGGAAAAAATTAAAAAATAGTTAAATGTGTTCATTGTTTGCAACCTTGTTTAGTGTAGTAGTGATGAAGTATGGTACTTAGATAACACATACAACAACCACATGAGTGGTAACAAAAAAAAAATTCCTCCATAAGTAGTAGCATAAAAACTGAAATCAAAATAGGAAACAATAAGAATGTTCATGCTATGGGAAGAGGTGTAGTCAATGTACAAACAAAGAATGGTGAAAGGAAGAAGATTCGAGATGTTTATTATGCCCCTAGCATAAAAAATAACCTATTGAGCATTGGAAATAATGGTCCAAAATGGTTATAAAATCTTGATGGAGAATGTTGAATGTATGATATTTGATAAAGGAGGTCTCAAGAAAGTGATTGCAGTAGTGTTGATGGTGTTTTCTGCATAGCAACAACTCAGACAGAATGCAGTATTCTATCTCTCTTGAAAGGTAATGTTCAACAATAAATCGCTAAAAATCACCCCAAGGTCTCTCGGGTGTCAGGTCATGATGATGCATAAACAACTCAGATAATATGTGAAAATGCTGGTAATCACAAGGGTGCTTACAAATGAACAATGCTAGAAGTGAATTTTCATCAGATGCAACAATATGGTGATGCTTTCAACCTTAAAACTAACCCAGATTCAAAATAAACAGCAAAAGAGATAAGGGTTCAGAGAAATTTCTAAATCTAAACTATTTCTAAAACTAACAATGCAAATGATAAACACTTGAAATGGACCAATCCCAACGAAACCAATTTCTGCTTGACCAAGATTAATCTACAATCTCACAGAAACAGTGTGATCTTCTAAGGTTTTAAAGATTTTCAGATTATGAACATTCACCCAAGTTAGCCCAATTGCAGCTGAAATGAATAAATCTCCATAATTGAACCAAGCACAATGAATATAAAGGTCCAGGCTAACTTTGCAAAGCAACTAACAATCAGCTAGCTACAAAAAGTATGGACCCAGGATTGCTGCAAACACTTCAAACATTAAATCATGAACATCATTGAACCAGATCTAAATCTAAATCTAACAACCTTGAGCAATTTGAAAGATAGAATTATAAGAACCATGCAAGATAAGTCAACACAAAAGAGATCACCAGAAAATCACAATGTCTGCAATTGCATTGAATCACCAAACTTCAGCAACAATTCCTGTGTTCTATTACATTACTTGCTCAGAAAGAAGCTAACTCCTAACTCTAACTACTGCTAAACTCGCTTGTATCAAATCTTCTCCTTCTACTCTTCTATCTATCTCTATCCCCCCTTTACAAATGAGGCACAAATGCCATTTATAGAAAACCTCAAACATGTCGGCCAAATTAGATTTTACAATAATAACTGGCCTCAAAACAGGTCGGCCAGGAGAATTTCAAAATAGGACAAGATTTGCATTAAATGCATGGATATTATCCATGTCGGCCTATGATCTCCAACAAGATTAGATTCACGTTTCTTCCAGAAAGTTCTCCAGCTGTAGACAGTTTTTGGCACAGATTCTTAGGCAGGTCCCCCTTTGAAAAATTTAAATAGAACACTTCTAGATTCCCCTTTTTTGGCACGAATCCATATGTAAGTCCCCCTTTTTTAATATTTTCTTAGTCTTGAAAAATAGATATCATCATTAATAGCCCACATGTTCAACTTAAATTTGAATAAAATCTTGACCTTTTCTAAAAAACTTACATTTTTATAAGGAAACTTTCCATTTTCATAATTTTTTCCATTTTTGGAAATTTTATTTTCAACATCTTTTCAAGAAATTTTCATTTTCAGGAACATTTAAAAAAATCCATTTTTGGAAAAAATAAATAAATAATTATTTTTGGAAAAATTTCCATTTTGGGAAATTTCAGGATTTGGGCCCTTCCGGGGAAATCAGACCAAGAGGAAAATCCGGAAAAATCTGGACCAGGCGGACTCCAGACCAAAATCCAGGAAAATCCAGGTGGACAGGAATCCGGAAAATCTAGGCGGACAGGAATCTAAAAAATTCCAGCCAGACAGGATTATGGGAAATTCTAGGCAGACAGGATTATGGAAAATTCCAAGCAGACTGGAAAATCCTGAATTTTGTTTAAAGCCTAGTTTTTTCGAAGCACAACTCGGGGGAAGGACTTGGACCAGCAAGATAAACATCTAAGGACCTCCAAAGGCAATGAAATCGATAAAATTAAGAATCCAAAAGACACCAAAAGCCAATCCAGGAAATCCTAGGTAGACAGGATTATGGGAAATTCCAGGCAGACAGGATTATGGAAAATTCTAGGTAGACTGGAAAATCTCAGATTTTGTTCAAAACCTAGTTTTTTCAAAGTGCAACATGGGGAAAGGACTTGGACAAGCAAGATAAACATCTAAGGACCCCCAAAGGCAATGAAATCAATAAAATTAAGAATCCAAAAGACACCAAAAGCCAATCCGGGAAATCCTAGGCAGACAGGATTATGGGAAATTTCGGGCAGACAGGATTATGGGAAATTTCAGGCAGACAGGATTATGGAAAATTCGAGGCAAACTGGAAAATCCCAGATTTTGTTCAAAGCCTAGTTTTTTCGAAACACAACTTGGGGAAAGGACTTGGACAAGCAAGATAAACATCTAAGGACCTCCAAAGGCAATCAAATTAGTAAAATTAAGGGGCCAAAAGACACCAAAAGCCAGAGCAAAAAGAGGGTCCCTACTTTCAGTGGGGCGTGTGTGCAAAACTGCACAACAAGTAGTACAAATGACAAGAAACCAAATGTTTCCTCTTAGGATGCATATTGTCTCATTGATGATCATAGCATAAGGACAATAACAATAATCTTCTCTAGTTCTCATAATACTAGAACAACAATTGATAGTAGAACAATAGTCTTCCATCAGGATAGTCATCAGAGACCCATCCAAACTTTGGCATTTGAGGAATGGGAACTTAAGAATTTCTAGTTTGATTTTTTTGTCTAGGAAAGGCATGGTTAGAGGGAATAATATATTTTAGAACTCAATATAAAATTTAAAGCCTACATTTTAGGAAACAAACATAGACAACCCTTCTAATCAAGGTATTATAGAAGAGCAAAATCACCACTTGATAGTGCACTCAAATTTAGATGGTCCCATGAAAACTCAAACCTTGGGTGGAAATTATTATTTCATGACATTCATAGATGATTATAATAGAAAATTATGGGTTTATTATTCTAAAAAAATTGGAAGAATTTGAGAAGTTTAGGTGGGTTAAGGAATCAACAAAAAAGCAAAGTGGCCACTTTATCAAATCCCTAAGAATAGATAGAGGGGGAGAGTACATCTCCAAAGAATTTTGGGATTTCTGTAGGAATGAAGGAATTGATAAACAATTTACAACAAGGTATACTCCACAATAAAATAAAGTGGTTGAAAGGAAAAATAGAACCATTCAAGAGATAACATTAAGCATGTTGAAAGAAAAAGGACTGTTGCATGTTTTTTGGGGTGAAGCTATAGCAACAATAATTTATCTATTGAATAGGTTCCCTAAAAAATTTGTTTGTGATAGGATTCCATAATAGGTATGGAAAAGAAACAAATGAAGTGTTTAACACCTAAGAATCTTTGGGTGTGTGGCACATGCATTTATGCCAAAAGAGATGAGGCATAAATTTGATGATAAGGGTGAAAAATGCATCTTCATAAGTTATAGTGAAGAGTCAAAACCCTACAAACTTTATAATCCCATCACCAAAATGGTTGTGATTAGCAAGGATGTTGAGTTCATTGAGAATGAAGCATGGGATAAAATGGTGGATAGCAACACAAGTATTTTAGTCACAATACCCCTTGATGATGAAAAAGCTCCAATGGACAACTTAGGAGGAGCTTGAGAGAGCGGAAAATTAGGAAGAAACTACCACAGAGCATTGGAAAATAGTAACTCCATAGGTTCTAAGCAAAATAGAAGTTCTATAGGTGTTTAATAGAATAGTAGCTCTAGACAGGTATAATAGAGTAACAACTCCATAATACAATAGAGTAGTAACCTCAATAGTCAATAGTATAACAACTCTAGAGATCAGAACAATAGCAACTCTAAAACTAATTCAAATCCTACACTTTCATCATCGATGTCATGAAGGAAGAGGAGTGTAAGGAAGATTTATGACAACACAAGGTATGTTGATTTTGATGAGAATTCAGATTTTTCTTTATTCTCTTATAGTGATCCAACACACTTTGAGGAAGTAGTGAAAGAAGAGAATTGGTGTAAGGCCATCGATGAAGAGATGGATTCTATAGAGAGGAATGAAACATGGATGCTAACCGGTTTACCCAAGGATAAAAAACTGATTGGAGTTAAGTTGGTCTACAAGACCAAGTGTAGAGTTGAGGGTAATATTGTAAGACATAAGGAAAGGCTAGTTGTTAAAGAATACAAAAATAAATGGGGAAAATACTATGATGAGACATATGTGTTAAAAGGAACATAACAACTAAGAAGGGAGGGTGAATCAGTTGTTCCCAAATTCAAATAAAAAACTTCAACACTTATCAATTCCACAACCACATTATTCTATTATTAAGTATGAACATGAAATGTAGATAACGGAAAGTAAAATCAACACAATGAACACGATATTTTACATGGAAAACCCAATAAGGGAAAAACCACAATGAGGATTATCTTACAATATAAAGTGATAGAAAAACTAAATACAAAGGCTCACTACCAAGGGCTCACTACCCAAATATAAAGGTTCACTACCTACAAAAAGGACTTACTACCTACAAATAAAAAATAAAATAAAAGATCCACCATAGCAATTTACACACATGCCTAGCCTTGATCAGAAGAATACAAAAACCTTCAGCTCACTGCTTTCAGGAATCTAACACAATGAAGTACTGCTACCTCAACTCACCTTCACACAACTTTACTCTTCACTTGAGGCTTACTTCATTGCTTTGCATCACTACACCTTCACATCTTGACTTACATTTATACCATCTTCAACCTTAGAAACATTCTCAGGGGTCAGCCACATATGCTTCATTTCATCAATTCAAATTAGGTTAGAAACTCAACATTCTCATAGTGGAAAGGAATGAGACTAGACCAATTAAACACTTAACCAAGACCAAAAGCAATGTATCGAATCAACCACATGCTTCCTTAATTAATTTTAATTATTCATATGAAGTGTAAACACTAGGCCAACCAAACCTAATGAAAACACAAATGAACACTAAAGTACGCACTTTCCACATCAAAAAGATGACATGAAAAACCACACAACATGCTTCATCATGCACGAGTACACGTCTTAGATACTTCCAAATACATCCACAATAGGTGTAACAACCTTCAAACATAGAACTCTTTCCAACAGTCCATCCAAACTATGCAAACACATACATCAACTCTTTAGCTCAACTTCTGAAGCACCAAACCTCAAATTTCCTTGTCAGAATGTAGAGAACATCATTATAAGACATGTTCCAGATCCACAAGACCTGAAACAAAATAGCAAAGGACTACGGAGTAGAAACATTTCTACTATTCCATAGATAACCAACTCTTCCAAAACATTTCACATACCGGTGAACACAACTTTCACCTTTGATCAAACCAGCAATAACAAATTAGGAGATATCATCATAAAATCACCATCAACAAAACTTCAGATCTATACAAGCATAGGATCAACATTGGAGAAATGTGGAGCACATTCTAGAGCATATTTTGAACACATATATAACTCTGACTTAACTCTATTAATTTTCTCAAAAGCACTTGGTAACCCATCATTTCAGCATATCTACAACATCATAAGGATAGCTCCATGTACCCACAACATCATAAGGATAGCTCCATGTACTCACAACATCTAAACAGTGTCTCAACTATACATGCATAATCTGCAACATACTGAACTATATTGACATCAATGAAAACATTAATGACAACACCACCAAACTTGCTCATACTTGCAACAATCTCACCCTTTGTCATTGATGGCAACACATTATGTGAAAAACCATCAAAGACCACATTCTCCTTTAAGAAACAATATTCCAAGAGAAGACCTTCTCTTTTCTACTATTTTTCACAAGACTCTCTCTGCCCCTTTGACATCAATGGAAAATACTAAAAGATCTAATTACTCCCCCTTAGGAGTACACCCATTCAACTCATACTACAACAATGAAAAAATTTCTACTCCCCCTATAGAGTAGACCCATTCATCAATCTAGATAAATGAAGAATTTGTGAATTCAATGGACTGATTTGCCTCCATGTGCACCTAGTTTGAATGGCCAATGACTCCCAACCTCTCCCTGAGATACTCAAAAATATCCTTCAGAAGAGCCTTAGTAAATATATCTACAATATATTCCTTTGTTGACACATACTCTAGCCTAACTTCATTATCCAACACCTTCTCTCTTAGGAAATGATATTTGATAGATATGTGTTTTGTTCTTAAATGGATTACTGGATTCTTTGAAATTTTTAATGCACTTGTATTGTTACAAAAAAAGGAACAGACTCATCACATATCATTCCAATGTCTTTTAGAGTTTGCTTCATCCAAAAAACATTTGTACAACAAGATGCTACAACAATATATTCTACTTCTACATTGGATAAAGAAATTGAGTCTTGTTTCTTACTCAACTATGAAACCAATCTTACACCAAGAAAGAAAGCACCTCCACTAGTACTCTTCTGGTCACCCACACAACCAGACCAATCTGCATTGGTATAAGCACTCAAAGTGAAATAAGCACCCTTATTATACCATAATCCATCATTTGGTGTACCTTTAAAATATCTAAATATCCTCTTTATAGTTGTAACATGTTCCTCTTTCCAGTACACATTAGGTACATTTGATTCTTTCATCATGGCTCTTACAACTTCCTATACCATCGAGTTTTTCTCTCAACAACTCCATTCTTCTTAGGGGTTCTCAGAGTATAAAATTTTCTTTTTATGCCATGCACTTCACAAAATGCATTAAATTCACTAGAAGTGAATTATCCACCTCTATTATATCTCAAACATTTGATTATTATGTTCACTTCATTTTCCACTATTACTTTGAACACTTTAGACCTATCCAGAGTCTAAGGCTTCTCTCTAAGAAAAGAAACCCATGTCATTCAAGAATAATAATCAATAAGGAGCACTAAATTCTTGTCAACATTTAGGCTTCTTGTTCTAGTCAAACCATAGAGGTCTATATGAATTAATTCCAACATTCCAATAGTAGATTGCTCTTTTCCCTTAAAACTGCATCTTGTTTGTTTCCCTAACTGACAACTTTTGTAGATAGTATTACCAGGATTTGTGATTCTAGGTAGACCTCAAACATCTTTTGAATTGGTTCTAACTAGATTATCAAAGTTTACATGTCCCATTCTCTGGTGCCACAACCAACTGACCATCAACACCCTTAAGCTGATAGATGTTTCCATGAGTTCTCCTTCCTATAGAAACCATATCTCTGGATCCTTTTTGATCTCCCAAGTATTATTCTAAAACACAAGTTTAAAACTACTACTATGCATTTGTCCAATAATCAAAAGGTTATGCCTTAAACCCTTTACATAATATACATTATCAGTTTTGTGTATTCCATCAAAACTAAATGTACCTTTTCCAGCAATCTTCATTCCTAAATCATCACCAAACATGACCAAACCACCATCATACTTTTCAAGTTTAGTAAACTTACTTTTATCTCTAGTCATGTGGTTAGAGCATCCACTGTCAATCAGCCAATAGTCTGCATCATGTCTAGCATGAAAAGCAGTGACTAAAGTACCTTCATGATGTAGGAGCACCAATCCATTTCATGATGATTTGCACTAGTTTGAGTCATGATAATATTTTTTAGTGTTTTGAGGTCTTCTGCTAAGTAAACAAGGTCTAAATTGACCATTGATCATGTATTCAAGAGTTCCTTTTTGTAAATGTCCAATATTGCAAAAGTTGTCACAAAACATGTAAAATTGCAAGATTTTAAAAAATTGCACAATTTGGGGAGTCCAATGGTCATGGGAGGTTAAGAGGTAGTTTTGTTGGTTTGGTTGGTTTTTTTTTGTGGTAAAAAATGTAAATATGTGAAATGGTTTGATGCAAAGGTTGTTGAAAGTTTGTAGAAGATTGGAACAACAAGAATTCTCAGTTTTCCTTGCATTTTCTGTGTTATTTTCTAGAAATCTTTGTTTGCAAGGTATGGTACAGACCCGTACTACTGCATCTTGAACTAAAATGGCTTACATGGTGTGAAGGCATGTTTTAAATTTGATTTTCACATGGTTTGAGGTGTTCAAATTGCATTTGAAGGATTTTATATTGGTTTTCCTGAGACTACCCTGGTATACCCTATTTAAGGGTTTGTGAGCCAAAAATATGTTTTGAAGGACCATTTCACCGACTGTAATGCCTATAACTAGTGAAATGGATCCCAATGAGTAGGATTAGGTGTAGGTTAGGTGTATAGAGTAGAGTGTAATGTTGGGAGATGTTTTTGATGACTGTCCTCAAGAGTTTGTAAGAGACTTTGCTTGAAAATTGTGGTTTTGAACTAGGGTTTGATGAAATATTGTTGAAAGAGGTTTGGTGAATTATTTTTAGGCATATGTAGGAAAAAAAAAAGGGTGTTTGAAGTGGTGGCTAGGTCTATTAAGGTCTATAAGGTGGTTCTTCAATAAACCCCCAAGTAAATGGCTAGAAATGAGGGTTTCTTGATGGAGTTCCTTGGAAACCGTCGGTTAGAAAAATAATTGTGAAATTTAGGATTTTCATGTCTGCTGAGTGCTACCCCATCAAGATTCTGGGTTTGTATCAGGTTTAGAGAGGTGAACTTCTGTAAAAGTGGCCTAATTCAAGGCCTAGGTTATTGTAGAAGTCAAGATTTGAGGTTGATATTTCAAAAGAGTTGCATAAGATTATGAGGTATGTTATAGTATGATTTAATGGTTGTTTGAAGGTATCATGAGTTGGTTTGTTGTGAGGGTTTGGTGTGAGTTAGGCTCAAAAAATCTAGGTCTATAGACCTACTAGTAGAGAAGTGATTTTGTGTGAAGAATTGACCTAGTTAGGGTTTGGAGTTTCAAACACTTGTTGAATTGAGTTGGTTTTGGGTTGATTGATTTAGAAAAGTCCCTGATTGACATCACTTATATCTCATTCTTTTTGTTCTTCAGAACATTCTTTCTTGCACATTTTCCAGGGTTAGTAGACATATATTTATTCTCCAAGGCTAAAAACAAGCATTCACTGTCATCACCCTCATAATTACATACATGATCAAATATTTTGGCTTCTTTAACATAATACAAATTCTTGTATTTCTTATCCTTTCTATCTTTATCTTTGTAATCCTTGTTCTTATGTACAACTCTATTCAGACATCTTGAAGCATAGTGACCAATATTACCACAAATAAAATATTTAAAGGGTAACATACCTTTTTACTTACCAGTACCTTTCTTCAAATTTCTAGTAAAATTCACTTCCAACTCATCAGCATCATCACTATCTGGATCATCCTTAGTCTTTGTTGCTTTAAATGTTATTTTTTTCTTTTCTCCAAACTTTCTCATTTCAAATGCAGTCAAGGTGCCAAATAGCTCTTCTTTAGTGTATTTCTTGGGATCATACATTTCTTCAATAACTGATATCTTATCACTGTACCACTTAGGTAGGGTGATTAGGATCTTCTCAACTATATCTTCATTGGTAATATTTCCCCCATTGATTCCTAACTCCATTTGCTACAAGTTCAACCCTCTAGAAATAGCTTGCAAAATATTCACCTTCTTCCATTTTCAAATTCTCATATCTATGCTTTGCCATCAGCTTCTTTGTCAATTTCACTCTATCATTTCCTTCATAAATATCTTTCAACTTTTTCCAAAATTGATAAGCAGTGCCCAAAGAAAGAACCATAGTTCAATCCGTTTTAGATATAGCATTGAAAATAGCATACCTCACCTTTCCATTCTCCAAATAAGTAGAAACCTCATCTACAATAGTAAGACCACTTGTCAGAGCAACATAGTTCATCTCAATAGCCTTCTAGGTCTTGTAACCAAGAGAGATAACATACCCTCTCATCTGTACTTTCTAGTCATTGTAATTAGATCCACTAAACATAGGGATCACAAACTTATGTGCCATTGGATATTCCTTAAGTGGTTAAGCTCTACACCAAGGAACTAAAGCTCTAATAATATTTGTTAAAAGGCATCAAACAACTGAGAGGGGGGGTGAATCAGTTCTTCCCTAATTCAAACACAAAAATTCAACACTTATCGATTTCACCACCACACAGTCCTGTTATTAAGTATGAACATGAAATGTAGATAACAGAAAGTAAAATCAACACAAAGAACACTAGATTTTACATGGAAAACCTAATAAGGGAAAAACCACAGTGAGGATTAACTCACAATATAAAGTGATAGAAAAAATGAATACAAAGGCTCATGGCCAAGGGTTCGCTACCCGAATACAAAATATCACTACCTACAAAAAGGACTCACTCTCCAATAGGGAGGATCACAACCTATAGATACAAAAGAAAAAAAAAGATCCACCACAACAATTTACACACATCGACATCCTTGATCAGAAGATTGCAGAAACCTTCAACTCACTACTTTTAGGAATCTAACACAATGAAGTATTGCTGCCTCAACTCACTTTCACACAACTTTACTTTTCAATTGTGGGTTACTTCGTTACTTTGAATCACTACACCTTCACATCTGAACTTACATTTATACCATCTTCAACCTTAGAAACATCCTCCAATGTTAGCCACATTTGCTTCATTTCATAAATTCAAATTAGGTCAGTAGCTCAACATTCCTGCAGTGGAAAGGAATGAGAGTGGACCAATTAAACACTTAACCAAGACCAAAAGCAATGTCTTGGATCAGCCACATGCTTCCTTAATTAAGTTTAATTCTTCATATGAAGTGTAAACACTAGGTCATCCAAACCTAATGAAAACACAAATGAACATTGAAGTACATGCTTTCCATATCATAAAGATGACACATGAACCACACAACACACTTCATTATGCACAAGAACACATCTTAGATGCATCTACAATAGGTGTAACAACCTTCAAACAAAAAATTCTTTCCAATAGTCCATCTAGACTGTGAAAATACATACAACAACTCTTAAGCTCAACTTTTGGAGCAACAAACCTCAAATATCTCTATCAAAATGTAGAGAACATCATTATAAGAAATTTTTCAGATCTACAATACCTAAAACGAAATAGTGGAGGACTATGGAGTAGAATTTTTTTTTTCAGTCCATAGATAACCAACTCTTCCAAAATAGTTCACACATCAGTGAACACAATTTTCACCTTTCATCAAACCAGTAGCAACAAATCAGGAGATGTCATCATTAGATCACCATCAACAAACCTTCAGATCTACACAAGCATAGGATCAACATAGGAGAAATTTGGAGCACATTTTGGAGCACATTTTGAACACATACATACTTTTGACTTCACTTTTTATTATTATTTTCAAAAGCACTTGGTAACCCATCATTTCAGCATATCTACAACATCATAAGTATAGCTCCATGTACTCACAACATCTCAATAGTGTCTCAACTATACATGCATAATCTGCAACATACTGAACTGTGTTGACATCAATGACAACACCACCAAACTTTCTCATACTTGCACTAATATGTACCAATTGCAAGGCTGGAAATAGTTTGAGCAATCATAGAAATAACATTCCAACTTAATTTGAAGGTGTATCAAATGGAAATTTACTTCACCTTCTTTAATAGAGTGCTCAAAGAGGAAGTGTATGTGGAGGAACCACCAAGCTATTAAGTACTAGGGAAAGAAGACAAAGTATATATAGGCTCTAGAAAGCTCTCTATGAGCTGAAATAATCTCCAAGGGCATGGTATATTAGAATGGACTCATATCTCTTGAGAAATGGCTTAGTAAAATAATTAGTGACCTCACACTTTACATCAAAGCAACTCCAAATGATATTCTAATTGCTTTTTAGTTTCATATTTTTACTGAAAATAGTGACAACCTCATTGCTGATTTCAAAGAGGTAATGAAGAATGAGTTTGAGTTGATAGATTTCTAGGTTTGTTTAAATATTTTCTTAGTATTGAATTTTGAAAAATAGAGCATGACATATGTAGTTTACTAAATAACTATGCTAAATAGATTTTAAGAATATTTAAAATAGAGAACAACAAACCTACCCAAGCAACAACAAGAACAAGTCTAAAACTAAGCAAAGAAGACAACAACAATGAAGTGAACCCAACCCTCTACAAAGTATGGTTGGAAGTTTTATGTACTTGACATCTACTAGGCCTAATTTAATGTATATAGTAAGCTTAATTTTTAGATTCATGGATAAACCTAAGAACACACATCGGCAAGCAAGAAAGAGGATTTTGAGATATGTGAATGGAACAATAGGTTATGGCATTTTGTATGGGCTATCCAATGAGCTTAGACTAGTTGGTTTCATAGATAATGATTGGATAGGTAATGTGGATGATAGGAAGAGGAAATCAAGATATGTGTTAGATATGGGTTCAAGTGCAATTTCATGGGCATAAAAGAAACATCCCATTGTCTCTCTTTCTATAATAGAAGTTGAGTATGTTGCAGAAAATGCAGTAGCATGTCTTGCTATTTCATTGAGAAGAACCCTTGTGTATTTGAAGGAGCATAAAGAAGATAGTATAGTCATTTATTTTGATAATGTTTCTTCAATATCCATGATGAAGAATTCAGTCTTCCATAGACAAAGCGAGCACATTGTGATGCATTATCATTTCATAAGTGAGTTTGTAGAACATAGTGAGATTGAATTACAATATTGTAGATCCAAGTAGCAACTCGATGATATCTTCACCATGGAATTACCAAAAGATAGTTTTGAATGCCTAAGAGATAGGCTTGGCATTGTAGACAACACTGGAAATGTGCATCCCTTGAAAGGAGATAGCTTTGGAGATCAACTCCAAAAGGAAATTGTAGAATGACATATAACTTTAGATTAAGGGGGAGTGTTAGAATTAATTAATTTCCAATTAGTAGACCTATCTCCCTTGTGCCCATATGATACTTGTTGATGGATTTTTTGTACACTTTCTCAACACAGGTAGTGTGTATGTACACTACCTCTCTTGAAAGGAAATCTCCAATAGCAAGTTGCTGAAAATCTCCCCAAGGTCTCTCGGGTGTTAGGTCATGACTTGCATAGAACTCCTTAGTTGATGTTTGATGTGATTTTGTTGGTAATCATAGGGCGTACTTACGTAGCTGGATGCAGAGTGGATCTTAAAATCTAAAGTTTTTTGGGATGGGAGTCAAGGTGCATTTTACTGTAAATTCGGATAGTAGTCTAAAACTTACATGTTTTCTTCAAGTTATGGCTTTATAATGTGCAATGAACCTTAGCATAGGTCACTAATTAAAAAAAAGGAAAAAGGGTAGGGAAGAGAGAAGGTTCCTGGATTTGCAACTCACTGTGAATAGTAATCATGGAGTTCCTGCTATGGAGAACTTCCTTCAAACAAAATTTCACTTAACTAGAAAATTCACAGTCTCATGAAATTTGTGCTATCTTCTAAGGTCTATAGATATTTCACCTTCCATTCACCATATAAATGCATGAAAAAAGATAAAATTGTGGAGCAGCTTTGAATTCAAACCCAGACTAACTTTGCATAGCTATTTACCAATAGAAAACAACCAAAAGTATGGGCAAGGAAGGCATCTACATAGTAGCAATTTTCACAACTATAGAACAACATTGCTAAAATCTACTCAAGAAATTTAAATCTAACTTAAAACAACAATGTACAAATCTAAATAAAGCATCTAACAATGGAGGTTGAATCATGAAACATGTGAAGAACTCAAAAAATGCACCAAGTCAATGTATTTTCATTAGAAATTCCAGTAGCATGTCTTTACAACAACTCAACTCCCTTTGGAAATGAGAGGAGACCCCCTATTTATAGTGCCCAAAAAGTAGAACGAATGGCCAAGATTCAATCTCATTGTGTGGCCAAGATTCACTACAAACAAGGGTTCTACCTACCCCCCAAATATATTACAATTTAAAATACAGTTTTGTCCTCATCCCTATTTCATCATCTAGTGACAACACTGTAGCATTTTTTCCTTTGTTGATTGCTCTTTCTACTGTAGCTATTCCTTCAGAAGCTCTTCAATGACAATAGGGTCACCCTCCTACTTCTTCAAAGTTGCATACTCCATGAATTTCAAGATTACCGGTTGGAGCTTGTCAAATTCTATGATCTCGAACCGTAGCACTTGATAACTCAATTCTTTTGAGTTGTCCTCAAGTCATTTTCAGTCTTTGTCATACTTGGAAGTATGGTACTTGAACAGCTCTGACCGGGAAAAGGCACGGGTGACAAAACTCATGAAATCCGTTGTTATCTCATATGACATCTCATCCTCCATCTTCTTTTGGAAATGAGGTTTTGTCTTTTCCAAATCAATTTGTACTATGTGCATGTCATATCTCATCATCAGCCTCAAATATCAGGCACAATCCACCCTAACCCCTTTGACCCATTCGATATCTAGATCCACTTTATCCATTATCTCCTCTAATCTTTCTCTTCTATTATCAAAGTCCCACTTGCAGACATCTACCAACCAATGGTCATCCCTTTTGAATGGGAGCTCCTTTTCACATGTCATGCTTCGCAGTCAGAGGATAGCCTTGATCTTTGGATAGGTGGACTCATAACTTGCAGGGAATTCGGTGCAGAGCCTTCTTGTGTTCTTGAGGGACTATTGTAAATCCAATAACTTGTTGGTCATTCGAATAACCTAATTGTTACCCATGTTCCCAATGTATAGAACCTGTCGGAACCATCTCTCTATAGTTTTATCCAAGTTCTTTCTCTTTTCTAGTTTGTCAATCTATTCCTTGGACAACAGTTGGGGTGGACCAACATATGTGGTAGACAGGTCTTCAACTGAAGACCATTGTTGAATGTAATATATCAAGGTGGCCACCTGTACTTTGAGATCATCTCTCGAGACCTTGTCTTGTTGGATTAGGTGCACCACCATCACCACGGACTCCTTGAGATGCCCCGTCTTTTTCTCTCTGGTAGGAGTCCCTAAGTTAATGGTGGTGACATTAAAGCTTACACCCTCTTGCCCTACCACCGATGTTGCTATTTGTACAATTCAGGACCTGGAAGTATCCATCGTTACCTTGGATCTAACTTTGGGCTTCTTCTCCTTCTTGGTTGAGATCTGCACTCGAGCTAGGATAGCCTCGAGCCTCGCTTATGGCTCCTTTAGGGTAGGAGTCTTCTTTTCAAGCTGCCTCTCCAGCCATTCAGGCATGGTATATTTTTCCTTTGGAAATTCTCGATCACCCTTGCCTTCCTCTATTTGAATCTCTATTTGCTCACCTATGGGAGCCCTTTCTTCCATTCTAGCATCGTCTCCCTCTTCCTCTTCGGAGTCTTGAGTGAATGTGAGGTGTTTGACAGGAAGCTTTGTTGGCAATTACTTCTGTGGGCCTTCTTCTATCTCAATTTTTTTTCTTTCGCCTCCTCAGTTTGTTTTTCCTCGTGCCCAAGCTCCTCAGGTTTGTCTTCTTTGACATTTCCTTCTTCTTTGTGAAGAGATGGCACAACCTTCAGCTGTCCCCCTATAGGGAGTTCTACCATTTCCGCTGTCCTACCACCTTCTTGCTCTTCTCTGGGAGGTGACCTTTATGTCTCTTCTTCATCATGCTTTAGTTGTTTGGCCATTTCCTCTTCGAGATCATCTTCGAAGGTCTGCACAATAGTTCTACCACTTGCACCCTCATCTTCATCTCTGCTCTTGGAAGACCCTATTCCCTCTTGCTCATAGAACACCCTATCAATTTTATGGTGTTCATACTCTAAGTGTTCATGGTACTCATCGACTTCCTCCTCCATTACCTTCAAGGCTTCTTTCTCTCGCCTCTCCCATTCTTTGGAGATTAACATTATGGCCTCCATTCTTGGCAGTCTCGTTGGAGGTTACAAAGGTGTACCACTGGTGAGGACCCATGCTACAACAGCTTGGATTGTGGGATCGAGAAAGATTTGAGAAATTTCAGAGGGGACATTTTGCATATGATGCGAGAAAGCCTCTAGTAATGCTAGTGCGGGCATTGGCATTGTCACTGCTGCCAATGGGAGTGATGTAGTAGGTGACATGGTGGCAGAGGAAGGTAAAGTAGTTGCTGCAAAGGAAGAGTCAATCATTATTATGGGCCTTGTTGAGGGAGAGGAGGTGAGATAGACTGAGATTTCCACTCTAGGTGGGGATGTAGTGACCATGGCCTGGGAAATAGGCGTAAGGGTGGTAGAGGTAGGGAGAGTCAGAGGAGGTTTTGGCTGATCTTTCTGCACTTTCTCACCCTCTTGAAGGGGATCCTCATGAGTTAGTGGCTACTCTGCGATGCTTCCCATCCATTTGGACCTCTTAGAAGGTGAGTCTCCTAAGTCTTTCCTTGAATAAATTTTGGGGTATGGAGACTGTTCCGCTTCGGTCCCTTTCCTCTTCTTCGATCTTGTGATTGGAGGAGATTTGGATGTCCCACCTATTGAATTTTTTGTGGTGCAATGTTCCATGGCACTAGGCTCACTCCTGAGCCCTTCGTATGTTAGGACAACCCCTTGTTGCTTCAATTGGGCTACTTTTCCATCAATCCATTCTTTGGTTTGAGCCATTATTGGTTTAGTCACAATGTCAAGGTCATCAAACTCTTCTTCATCCCAGTCTATCATTGGCAGTGGAAAATTAGCAACTACTACATACATAGGGTCCATGACGGTGCCTATATCCTCCTCAACCTGGTCTGGTATAGGAAATAGTTGTACCCTTCTTACAAAGTATGCAGTCATCCGCATGTAATGCCTCACACACACCTCCTTGTCACTCTAAAAATCTGCCCAAAAATCTTCAACGTGATGTAGGTGGGCATACCCTGGTCCTAGTACCTTTCTTATATGCCCATATGGGTCCATCTATGGGTGAGCAGTATGTTAGTGAAAAATGGTACTCTGCCAATTCCTTTTTAGAATTCCCAGCGCACTAGGAAGTTTGCAATTTATACATCCCCCGACTAAAGGCTAAGGGATAAGGGATCCCTGCCAAGTGTTTACTGTTGAGGACTGAGTGTATATGTTGTAACTATCAGGAAATTTCTAACAATATGATCCGTTCATTGGGGTACCGAGGCAGCTTATTCGGTCTTTTTGTGAAGCCCTGGGCATGAATATATGTGAATTTTGGGAAATGTATAAATAGGAAGGCGTATTGTTTCAAGAACGCCAATGCACTATGTGAGATCCTTCTCTCAAAATCCCCTCCTAGCAGCTAGATGATGTGGCCGATGAAGGAGTCATTCACCTTGTAGTACTTCTTAAAGTTTCTAAATTATAGCTGGGGATATCGGTCATAGGCTTTCAACTTCGACCTGACTCCTCATCGAGTTCCACAAATAATCCACTGTATTACCTCTGCTCTGCCAGTAAGTGGACCAGATAGGAGGTCATGTAAAATTTAGAGCTCTTCTTCACATTTATAAACTGCTCATGGAAGAAGTCACTTATGATGCCTCCCCAGTAGAATGAGGCTTTTGTGGTGACATCTTCATCCCCACAGAGGATGTGCTCAACAAGATACACCATCCACTCCTAGAAAAGCATAGCAGTGGGGAGGCCCATCACCCTACTCAACATGGTTACTAGGTCATGGTAGTCCTCAAATAAATCACTGCAAAAGAGCTCTTGAGGAACATTCGCAATGCTACCTCTTTTCTCCTTGAGCCAGTACTGATTTATTATTTTCTTGCAACCCATAGGGTTTTCATCCCATGTTTCCTTTTTTTTCCTCCATGGTGGGCATCTGCATCTCTTCAAAGGTAGGAATGTGAAAAGTTCTTGTAATTCTCTCAGCCAACATATAAGTGACAATGTTTCGGTCTCTGTTAATGATGGTTCTTGTATGTGGCTGGTAGGCCCGTCGACAAGCCATGACCAATTTAGGGGCTATGACAGATGGGGGGAATCTTACTACTTTCGCAGTCCCACTCTATCTAATTGATCTTGCATTATCAATGTTTGGGTGGACTCTAACCCTTTTCTTGAATTCATCAATATCGAAATGGTCAATATCGGTGTCTTTCATCTCCTTCCAGTTGGTGATGATTTTTGAATGTATAGGCTCACCCTAGAACTGGTGTTTCATTTAATCTTTTTCTTCTCTTCCACGAGGAGTTTTTCCTACTTTATTTCCTTTGTCTTTCTCTGCAGCTGCCCCCTAGGGTCCTGCACCTGATTCCATATATCTTGCAAACATATACGTAATGAGTACACCCAACTATGAAAGCATTAACATTAGCAAAAATCCTGTAGACAAAATCCAATTAGACATTATATGATAAATGAAGTTAAATTTTCTCTTTCAGATGCCATTATTTCACTTTCTAAAAGGGTTTTTGACAATCCAGGCCCAATGGGTTGGATTTCGTTGGTAGGAATGTTGTCTTAAAGGGCAAACATGCTAGGTAAATCTAGGTGGTTTCACTCGTCTTCACATGGTTTGAAAGGCTTGTGTTGAAGAGGGTTGAATTTAAGTACGTGGGTCAAGATTGGTTTTCAAATTTGAGGTTATTTTGACCACTTTAGGAGAATTCAGAGGTTTAGGGTCAAAAAGCTATTAGGACCTTGTTGTTTGAAATGGCCTAGTAGAAATGGAGTTATGAGGTCAGAACTCTGGGGTCTAGGACCCGAAAGGTCAAAGGAAGGCCAAATTCCTTCTTCAAAATTCAAGGTGCCCGGGTCCAGTGGAGCAGGATGTTGTCAGGGTTTCACCATTCAAAATGGTAGTCATTGCACGAAAGACCAGAAGGAGCAGCCTGACGAACTGGACAAAGTAGAGGATTTGGCTGCGGGTTTTCCTCTTGAAGTTTCTAGGTGGTCGGTGGTGCGAAGCCTGAAACTTGAGAAGACGTGTCAGTTTTTCCTTCATTCATTAGATGAAGCTGAACAGAACTCTAGCGAGTGAAGCCTAGTGGAAGCAAGGATGTCAAATGGGAGGACGAGAATTGAGAGTTGAAAGGTTGTCAATACACGACCATTTCAAATAGCGGAGACTCCATAGCGGCCGACAAAGCATTGACAAGCAGACCTCAGAGGGTGGAAAGGTAGACTCACTTCACAATTTGGGCACGGTGGTGGTGTGGCAGAGTCTCGATGACAGAAGTTCGATGAGACGGGGCCGAGATGGGCGAAAGCAGTCTCAAGATGTTACATTTTCATCGTGCGAAATTCGGTGAGCTGGGGCCCAGGGTTAGGAAGGTGGGAACCATCTGCCATTTTAAAATGGCGAATGCTCAGGGGAAACGTGGCAAGTGAATCCCAGTGAGGCTGGCTTGGGAGGCTAAAAGGGAAGCCAAATTTTGAGTGTTTGTTCATTAAACTGGACGGCAATTAGCCAATGACGATCCAGGGTAGCGGGTTCAGTAGCACAATCTGCTGTCTGAAAAGTTCATTTTCAAATTTCTCAATGGTAGAGGGAAGGAGTTGGCCCTGGAGGGAAAAAACACCCTGTGTGAAGAATGGTGGTGGCAGTGTTTGGTTTCGGCCTTATCTTGATAGGTAATTTTAGAGGTTTCTTGAAATTTAAAGACATGGGTTTTGTAAGTCTTATTGTGTTCTATCAATTAAATTGATTTTTAGCCTATGTTGTTCATTATTTTAAGTACAAAATCATGAAAAACCTCCCAGGAGGGTGGATAACAAACCTAACTTGAAAGTTCGATGGGAGAAGAGGTGAAATCCACTAAGGGAGGCCGAATGATGATCTCGGATGCGAGGGTAATGGACGACGGGTGCATTGATCTCTGCTAGCAAGCACTCTAATCTCTTCTAGAAAACCTAACAAATGAAAATGATAGTTTGTTCCCTATATTTTATAGCCTCATACACATTTAATTCCTATATTTAATGCCTATATGGCTGGCTGTTGGGTTGGTGAGTTCAAACTTATGGGCGGTGGTGGGAGTCTCAGGGCCAGGGGACCGAAAGGACGTGGGTTGATGGCTATTTAAAAATGCACTTTGGAAGCTGATGGTGAAGGGAGTGCCAAAGTATAGATAGCATAGCATCGTCAGATTTTTTCCATCAGAAATGGTGAAGATTGAAGGGAATTCCAAGGATGGAAGTCCAGTGGACTGGACCCAGCGGGGGAGAAGGTAGTCTGAAACTCACAAAATTTAAGCCAATGAAAAAAAGGGAACTGAGGCCTGGGGTTCATGAAGGCGGGAGCTATCCACAATTTGGGAATGGAAAACACCTAGGGGAAAATAGTCAAGGGAGTCTTAGCGAGGTGGGCCCGCTAGGCCTCAAGGCTACTGGAAGAAACAAACTACCAAGGAGAGTTTGCAAGGCATCAGGACTTAGCCAAAATGAAGGGGACAAAACATGGTCAACGAAAGATGGAAACTCAAAGGTACGTTGACCATCTCGGACACAAAAAATGGGGGCATGCAAAATGAGGTAGTGAAAGAATGACTCAACAAGGTGAAAGAAAAGAGGGTCCCCATTCAGAATGGGGCATGTGTGCTGAGGGCATAACAAATGGTGACTCCACTGGGAAACTCTCCCGAGCATTCTAGGGATAAGCATTCATTTTGGACTAAGAATCTATGGTTTTGTAGACCAGGACTAGGCTCCCAAAAGTGAACTGGGAGAATAGGATCCTTAGTTGGGTCAGTCTATAAGACATCTCAGAAGTATGTGTGGTGAATTAATTCCTTTTCATGGGACTGTGACAAGTGGCTGCTAATCCAACCAAATAAGCTACATAAACCGTCCAACACCAAAAGTAACCTAGACATTGCCCCGCTGCCAGTCACGCATCCATAGCCTTGGTGGAGTTGTCGCTGTGATCCCATGGATATTGCTCTACTACTAGCCGGGCATCCATAGCCCCAGTAGAATTTTTCATACACCCATACAATCGCTTGATTTCAGATTTTCTTTTCTGTGTTTTGATGTTTCTTTGAATGTTCTTTTCTCACTTATCTTTTTCTTGACCGTGTAGGCACCGAAGCCTATAATGGGTTTGGGAACCGCAGTGGTCACTAGATTGTACTTGGGATTTTTCATTCATTAGGATATCATAGCAGCCATTGTACAACCCTTTGGAAATACTTAATATGTGTTTTGTGCAAGATCTAAGATATGCGTAAAAAGAGCCAACCACGAGTCAAGTTCTAAAGCAGAGTTCAAAAAAGGAAACCAATTCTAGGCAGCCTTTAGGGACCAATAGTAAGGAATGAATGTTTATCTGAAGTACACTAAGGATGGATAACAATGTGAACCATTCATTGAATGAGCAGATCCACTGCAGAAAAATAGAGGACACCCTCCTCGAAACAAAATAGTTGGGGAACAAGTAAAAAAGAGCAATGAGAAACAACAAAATACAAGCAAGCCAAAAGACAACCTACTCTAACCTATGTACAGGTATTTAAAGGAAAGAGCTCGACATAGCTCAGGCTTGGAAGTAATGTTTGAGGTGTTGCCCGTTGACTAGCAATGGGACGTTTTCACCAGTTAAGGTCTTTAGGCAGAAAGCATTGTCTCCCAAAATTTCAGCTATTTGAAAGGGGCCACGCCAAAGCTTATCAAATTTGTTGTGTCCCCCTTTCTTCTCATGGGCCTTGTCCCAATACAGGACTCAATCTGCAATTCTAAAGGCCTTGACCTTGGCTCGGTGGTCAAACCATCACTTAACCACAACCTGATGTTTGGCAAAATTTTCTATTGCACGGTATCGAACTTCTTTTAAATGCAAGAGCTCAGCTAATCGAGCTTCTCTACAGTCTCTCCCTTTGTAAAAGTCATTGATAAATTGGAAAGTGGGAATTTTCAAGTGGATAGGAAATATGGGCTCTAGGCCGTAAACAAGATGGAATGGGGAATCACTAAGGGTAGCCTTGTGGCGGGTGCAATCTGCCCAAAGGGTGAATCAAAGCTGGGTATGCCAGTCCTTGGGATTCCTATCGAAGAATTTTTTTATCACGGTTTTCAGGTTTTTGTTCATGGACTCAGCAAGGCCATTTCCTTGAGGGTAGTAATTTGATGAAAATTTAAGGGCAATCCTGTAGTCAAAGGCCCAACTAGCAAATTTTAATGAAGCAAAAGAAGGTCCATTATCACACACTAATGCATAAGGACAATCGAAGTGATTTAAAATGAAACTTTCCAAAAAAATTGTAACTACCTCAATTGTGCATTGCTTACATACAATTGCTTGTGCCCATCTAGTGATGTAATCAGTAGTGGTAGGAATGTACCTGTGTCCCACAGATGATGGAGGGATTACCAGACCAATGAAATCAAGACCCCATTGGGCAAACGGCCTCACCTCCAACACGGGCTGCAAGGGGACAACAACATTCTTCTCCTTGGTAGCGACAATTTGACACGTGTGATATGCACAAACATGACAATAAGCATCCTTGAAGATAGTTTGCCAATAATACCTTGCTCTTAATATCTGATGTATAGTGGAAGGCCTAGATCTGTGACCAGTGCCAAACTTGTCATGAAACTCCTTCAAGACTTGGTCTGCTTCTTCCTTTCCAAGGCATCTCAAGTAAATGCCTTCATGATTTTTCTTGTATAAAATGGATCCTTGTAACATCTAACTGTCGCTCTTCAGTTTAAGAGCATGTTTTTGGACTCCTTGTATGTGAGGTGGATACTTGTGATTCAACAAATAATAAACAACGTCCTTGTACCACTCTCCCGGGGAAACATCTTCAAGCTGGTATTGCTACACAATAAGTTTAGGTCCTACTTCTATTATTGTCTCAGCAATTGTGCGGGTGAGTGCCCATCCTCTTACCAACCTCATTGGTTGGATTTCCATATCATACTCTTGGAGCAGTGTGACCCATTTAGCTCTTCGTTCCCCCAATTCATTTTGCATAAGTAGAGTTTTCACTGCCGGGTCGGGGACAATGGCGAGCACTTTATTACACAAGATATAATGCCTAAGGTTCTTCACTCCCTTAACGAGGGCATAGGCTTGCTTTTCTATGTTATGGTAGTGTAACTCAACATCTTTCAAAGGAGCACTCATAAAAGTGATCGGGTGCTTATTTCCTTCATCATCTTTCTGAGTCATAATACTAGCATAGGAATGCTCTGAAACAAATGAATAGATATAAAACAGCTTCAAATAGTTTGGACTGATGAGCATAGGTGCCTTAGCAATAGCCCTTTTGATTTCTTAAAAAGCCTATTTAGCTTTGGGATTCCACTCAATTTTGGCATCCTGCTTTAGCATGGCATTGAGCGGTTTAACAAACTCAACAAAACCCATGATGAATTTCTTGACGAAGTTGATCTTTCCAAAGAAGGATTTCAATTCTTTCTTGCTACTTGGAGGTAGGATCTTTAGCAAAGATTGGATGCACTCAGGATCTATGGAGATTCCCTATTCTAAAATAACATGTCCAAGCAATCTACCCTTAGTCACACCAAAAATGCACTTCTTTGGGTTATGGGAAACTCCAAACAACCTACACCTCTGAAACACCCTGCATAAATCAGAGACATGATCACTCTGCCTTTTAGAGAACATAGTTAAATCATCCATGTAGATGATTATGCATTTTCCAATTAGATCTTTGAAGGAAATATCCATGGCACGTTGGAAAGTGGCGCCAGTGTTGATGAGCCCAAAGGGCATTCTCTTGTAAGCGAAGGTTCCCCACTTAGTGGTGAATGCAGTCTTAAAGAGATCTTTGTACTGCACCATTACTTGGTTATATCCAGATTACCCATCGAGGAAGGACATCATTTGGGAGCCATTAACAATCTGTAGTACCTCATCCAATGAAGGCACTAGATAGTTGTCCTCTGAAGCTCTATTCAGGTTACGAAAGTCTACACACAATCTGATTTCTACATTCTTTTTTTTTTTACTAGGACCAAGTTGGCCACCCATGTGGAATTCCTGACTGGGAAGATAATTTTTACTGAGAGTAACTTTTGTACCTTGTTGTAAATGATGGGCTCTAGCAAGGCATTGATAGGACGTTGTCATTGGCAAAAGGCTTGACCTCTGTCTTAAGAGGGATGGTGTGCATGATGATGGAGGTGTCATAAGTCTTTAGATCCTCGTAGCTCCATGCCACCATGTTGTGATACCTTCACACTGCATTGATGATTCCCTTCTTTTCTTTGGGCATGCATACTTTTCCAGTAAAAACATTTTTGATCTCCTCGGCAGTCCCGAGGTTGTGAGCATCACACTAGTTGCATATGGCATCCTTTGTTTGTCAATCTTGATCTCTAATCTGGGCCAAATCAAATATACTTTCAAGTTGAACCATACCTCTAGGAATCATGTTGGTTTTGAGGTTGATGACCCCTTCTACATCCAATTCGGCCTCTTCCAGATCAACCTCATCAATTATTTGGGTCATGAAGACATCATAACTCATGATGAAGTCAAGGATGTGCTTATCATCATTAAAGACTTGAAAATGAGTGACATTATCTAGGATATTTGATGTGGATTTCAACTCAACTATAAATTTCTTAAGCCCAGACAAGGACAGGGGTTACAAAGTTTTGGCTTCCTGAGCCAAGGAATTGGCTGTATGATTCTGAGTACGAGGGATCAATTGTATATTAAATGCATCTAAACATTCTAAGAGATCCCAAACCCTATGCCTATAGTTTGCAAGTCTTCTATCATGGCAAGAATACAATTTTCTAACTTGTTTGACTACAAGTTTGGAGTCCTTGAACATTTGCAACATTTTGACATTTTTCTTTAAGGCCATAAGGAAACCATGCACTAGTGCCTTGTATTTCGCTACATTATTAGTGCAATAAAATTGCAACTTATAGGTAGCAAGAAAGGTCTTACCCATTGGGCTGATGATTTTGAACCTAGAACCAACTCCTTGTTTTGATTTGGATCCATCAAATCAAAGTGTCCAAAAGCTAGAAAGATCTTTGATTATGGGCCTAACTTGGCTCTTATTTCCTTTTGGCTGGGCAGTCACCTCCGTGACCTTTGGGGAATCTTGCAACTTAGTGTGTTTAACAGTGGGTGGTTCTGCTAGCACCTCCTTTGGTGTTTTTTTTAGGGATAATTGATCTTTTGACATGCTCTACTTCTATTTGGCACAACTAGCAATCAAACTCAGAGTGAGCAACATTGTGAATTCTGCACCAATTTGGTAGCAAGAGATCCTAGAAATCCATTCGAGCACCCAAGCTGAGTTGATCCTTTGCACACTTTTCCATGAATTCTTGGAAACCATTGAGTAGTCCCAAGTTATCATCTTCATTGGGTTTATCATCTGATTCTACCATCATCTCTGTACTCTAGGCATTTGGGTGAAGTAGTTCGAGGGCTGAATTGCACCAAGAGGACTTTGGCAACAGGCTCTTCTTGGGGTTCAAATTTTCCCTAGCAGGAAAAGGGACAGTAGTTTCCCAATTTTGTGTCAACAAACAACACCTCATTCAGGTTGTTGTGCTCTATGATCATGTACTTCATATGGGGCTCGCGGTCTATACGGATTTGATTTGGCAGCCTTTTCCATGGCAACCACATGTGAGAAGTGTCTGTAGCAACATATCCATTCAATGATCTAGTGAAGTCTCTACCCAAGATGATCCCATATGTGTCAGGAATGTCAGCCACTTGAATATCAATGACTTGTTGTATTCTTGGATCTACAACAATTTGTATCAGGATTCGATTCATTTTTCCCACAATGTTGATCTCTGTTTTGTCCAACTAATTCACCTTACTTCTTGAGGGTGTGGGGGTAATCCCAAGAACCTTGCACACCGCAAGGGGCATAACATTAGAAGATGCTCCTAAATTGAGAAGCCAGTTGTGCAAATTTTTCCCAAATATTTGAATGGTGGTAAGAAAATGGGAAGTTTCAAATTTTCCTTAGAAGAGGCCCATAGGTGTGTCTACCTAAGCCACTTGAGCCCTATTTTTATCATTAGTTCTATCCTTGGTTTGCCTGGGTGGCTGATCCTTGGAAATATGCCTATTGTTCTGATCTGGTTCCTTTTCGAGTTGCTTACTCGTAGATTGATTTTGGGGAACATCCTTCCTTTTCCCTGTGCTGTCATGAACTACAGGTTCCTACCTAGGTTCTTCAAAGGTGACTCTTTTAGTTGACACCTCTTATGTCATTTTAGAGGATGGGGTCCCATTAAGTACCCTAAAGAAGGCATGCCTTATAGTAGGGAATTTGAGAAGTTCAAAGGAAGATAAATTTATTTTCACTTTTTTGAACTCCTCTACCACGTATTCACCCATTTTTTTGATTTCAGAGTCAAAGGCTCAGCTTATGGTAGAACTGGAAGGTTGCATTTTCATTTGGTTTCACTGGTTTTGGGGTTGGCCTAAAGGTTGCTTTTGTGACTGATTTTGAGGCCTATCCTTGTTAAAATACTGAGTAGGTACATGGGGAAGCCTGGGGTTATTGTTGGCATTAGGGTGACTAGGCAGAGTAGTAAAATTGTTTGGTGGAGTAGAAGTTTTAAAGGGTCCACCTGCCTGCCTGTTTCTATGGAAGTAGGGAGTTATTCTTTGGTGGAACATATGAACTTCATCTATATGCATTTCTCCCTCATCTAATGGACCATTATCTACTGAATCAAAAATTTGAGCCAAGGTTTGTTCGTTACTTACTTCTTGCACTTCCTCACTCTCAATGGGGGTAGGCTTCACCTCAGGCTGATTGTGGTCACTTTATGGAAATGGCGCTTAGTTCACCATGAGATAGGAAGAGTCATAAGGCTTGGATACAATGATGTCTCTGCAGCCGACACTATCAACAACATTTTAGACCCCCACTTAGAATATTTTAGCGGATTTCTAGAATTTAGGACAATCCAACTTAGAGTGTCTACTAGTTTTGTGAATCTAGCACCATCCAGACAAGGCTGCCTCAACGAGATATACCCCAATAGTCATTTTTTCATTGCTAGCCGACTAATCAAGAGGAGTAGGGACACCTCCATTATTGGGCTTTGTATTGCATGTGTGATTATTCCTCTGAGAAGGTCTCCTTTCTAAGTTTTGATTTGAATTCCGCCCTCTATCATAGTTCTGCCTGGAAGAAGTGCTTGCTTTCTAGTTGTCTCTAGCATCCATGTTGTCTTGATTTTCCTGAATAAAATTAGCATGGATGCTACGCTGGGATACCTGTAATTGGTTATTCTAATTCTTTAGATGTGCCATTTCCATAGAAATTTTCTTTATCATCTCGGTTAGCTCTTCAAGTTTTCCCTTCTTAAAATTGTTGCTTGGGTTCGGTACTAGATTTTGGAAAAAGACAGGTGGGGCCACTGGCTGATTTTGATGTGCAGGGGGGAATTCTGGTCCCTATAAGTACAAAGGTGCTTGTGACTACTAAGAGTATGTTTGTTTTTGTTGGGGAGCCTAAGGATAACTTTGTTGTTGTTGAGGCTGCAAATAAGAAGGCCTGAGAGGTGTGTAATTCATTGGCTGTCTGGGGTACAGAACGATAGGTAGTTGGGGAACGATAGGTAGTTGGGGCACCTGGTTCATAAGAGGAGTCTGGTGAGCGAATTCTTGATTAAGCCATTGAACTTGCATCAGATGAGCTACTGTTCCCAAAGAAGGTGGTAGACCAGAGATGTTTTGCCCCAAATCTGCACTGGCGACAACCGCCTCTGCATAAGCAGTTACCAGCATGGTGAGCGTCGGGCGCATCCTTTTTACCAATGCTGACATAAGATTATCCAATGTTGTATAGTAGACAAGAAGGGAAGCAACACCTTGTGTACATATGGATCCTAAAGTGTCCTGATGGCACGATGAAAATGATCATTAAAGGATCCAACAGGTTCATTAACTTCCCTCTTGATGGACATAAATTGTTGGTATAGCTCTGAGCGGCTTATTAGAATCTTATACTTTTGTAGGAAAGCATTCTTCATGAGGTCCCATGAAGTAATGGACCTCCTAGGAAAATTGATGTAACAATAAAAGGCCTCCTTGCCCAATGAATGTGGAAAAAGGTGGCATGCAATGTCTTCATGACCAACCTGCATATCTATAATTGCTATTTCAAATATCTTAATGTGTTCTTCTACAGTCCTTTGTGGATCACGAGGATGGAATTTTGAACATAAGCCTTCCAGATTCTTGGGCATATCGTGGTAAGCACCGAATTGCAATGGCAAAGTTTTTTGTGGCAACCAAGCCATGGCAGGAGATGGAGGTGATGTTTCTTGTTGAAGGACAACAATTGGGAACTACACTTTTTGTAAAACAATAGCCTAGGATTGCACCTGGGTTGTGGCTGTTTGGATTGTACCTTGGGCTGACAGGGTAGGGAGAAAGGCAACTTCTTGGCTGCCGGAAACAAGAGGTGGAAAAATAGTTTGGTATGGCTGGGTGGAAGATGAAAAAGAGCTGAATGGAGGTGAGGGTGGAAGGGAAGAGGAAGAGGCAATGTTTCCTCCCTTAGATCCTTTTACCCTTGTGGGGGACTATAACTCTCAAAATTCTCCTTTGTTTGGTGTCGACCGTAAAACTCTTTGAAATTATTCTGAGGAGAATGATCCGATTTGATCCAACTTCAAAAGGCCCTCCTTCTAGTACCAGTTTTGTTGATGGGTGTTTTGTACACTTTCTCAACACAAGTAGTGTGTATGTACACTACCTCTCTTGAAAGGAAATCTCCAACAACAATTTGCTGAAAATATCCCCAAGGTCTCTCAGGTGTCAGGTCATGACTTGCATAGAACTCCTCAGTTGATATTTGATGTGATTTTTTAGTAATCATAGGGTGGAATTACGTAGTTGGATGCGGAGTGGATCTTAAAATCTCAAGTTTTTTGGGATGGGAGTCAATGTGCATTTTACTGTAGGTTCGGACAGCAGTCTAAAACTTCAATGTTTCTTCAAGTTATGGCTTTACAATGTCCAATGAACCTTAGCATAGGTCACTAATTAAAAAAAAGGGAAAAAGGGTAGGGAAGAGAGAAGGTTCCTGGATCTACAACTGATTGTGAACAATAATCATGGAGTTCCTGCTCTGGACAACTTCCTTCAAACAAAATTTTACTTAACCAGAAAATTCGCAGTCTCATGAAATTTGTGCTATCTTCTAAGGTCTGTAGATATTTCACCTTCCATTCACCATATACATGCATGAACATAGATAAAAGTGTGGAGAAGCTTTGAATTCAAGCCCAGAATAACTTTGCACAACTATTTACCAACAACAAAAAACAAAAAGTATGGGAAAGGAAGGCATCTACACAACAATAATTTTCACAACTACAGAACATCATTGCTAAAATCTACTCAAGCAATTTAAATCTAACTTAAAACAATAATGTAAATCTAAATAAAACATATAACAATGGAGGTTAAATCATGAAACATGTGAAAAACTCAGAAAATGCTCCAAGTCAATGTATTTTCATTAGAAATTCTAGCAACATGTCTTTACAACAACTCAACTCCCTTTGGAAATGAGAGGAGAACCCCTATTTATAGTGCCCAAAAAGTAAAATGAATGGCCAAGATTCAATATCATTGTGTGGCCAAGATTCACTACAAACCAGGGTTCTACCTACCCCCCAAATATATTACAATATAAAATACAGTTTTTTCCTCATCCCTATTTTGTCATCTAGTGATAGCACTATAGCATTTTGTCCTTTGTTGATTGATCTTTCTGTTGTGGCTATTCCTTTAGAATCTCTTCACTGACAATAGGGTCGCTCTCCTACTTATTCAAAGCTACATACTCCATGAATTTCAAGATTACTGGTTGGAGCTTTTCAACTTCTATGATCTCATACCGTAGCACTTGATACCTCCATTCTTTTGAGTTATCCTCAAGTATTTTCTAGTCTGAGATCATACTTGGAAGTGTGGTCCTTGGACAAATCTATCTGGGTGAATGTGCTGGTGGCGTAACTCATGAAATCCATTGTTATCTCATCTGACATCCTGTCCTCCATCTTCTTCTGGAAATGGGGTTTTGTCTTTTTTGGATCAATTTTTACTACGGGCATGTCATATCCCATCATCAAATTAAGATATCGAGGGCAATCCACCCTAACCTCTTTGACCCATTCAATATCTAGAGCCACTTTATCCATTATCTACTCTAATCTTTCTCTTCTATTATCAAAGTATCACTTCCACACATCTACCAACCAATGGTCATCCCTTTTGAATGTGAGCTCCTTTTCCCATGTCGTACTTGGCAGTCAGAGGATAGCCTTGATCTTTTGATAGGTGGAATCGTAACTTGCAGGGAAGTCAGTGCAGAGCCTTCTTGTGTTCTCGAGGGACTGTTGTAAATCCAAGAACTTGTTGGCCGTTCAAATAGCCTAACTAATACCCATGTTCCCGATGTATAGAACCTATCGGAACCAGCTCTCTCTAGTTTTATCCAAGTTCTTTCTCTTTTCTAGTTTGTCAATCTATTCCTTGGACAACAGTTGGGGTGGACCAGTAGACATGGTAGGCAGGTCTTCAACTAAAGACCATTGTTGAATGTAATCTATCAAGGTGGCCACCTATTCTTTGAGCACATCTTTCAAGACCTTGTCTTATTGTATTAGGTGCACCACTATAGCCATGAACTCCTCGAGATGCCCACCTTTTTCTCTCTGGTAGCAATCCACAAGTTAATGGTGGAGACATTATAGCTTACTCCCTCTTGGCCTACCACCGGTGTTGCTATTTGTACAGTTTGGGACTCGGAAGCATCCATTGTTACCTTGGATCTAACTTTGGACTTCTTCTCCTTCTTGGTTGAGATCTACACTTGGGTTAGGATAGCCTCTAGCCTCGCTCTTAGGTCCTTCAGGGCGAGATTCTTCTTTTCAAGCTACTTTTGCAGCCATTTAGGCATGGTATATTTTTCCTTGGGAAATTCTTGATCACCCTTTCCTTCCTCTATCTGAATCTCTATTTGCTCACTCGTGGGAGCCCTTTCTTCCATTCTAGCATTGTCTGCCTCTTCCTCATTGGAGTCTTGGGTGAATGTGAGGTGTTTGACAAGAGGCTTAGTTGGAAATTTCTTTTGTGGGCCTTCTTCTATCTCAATTTATTTTTCTTTCTCCTCCTCATTCTATTTGTCCTTGTGCCCATGCTCCTTAGGTTTGGCTTCTTCCACATTTCCTTCTTCTCTGTGAGGAGATGGAACAACCTCTAGCTATCCCCCTGTAGAGAGTTCTACCATTTCCGCCATCCTACCACCTTCTTTCTCTTCTCTAGGAGGTGACCTTTTTGTCTCTTCTTCATCATGCTTCAGTTTTCTAGCCATTTCCTCTTTGAGATCATCATTGAAGGTTTGCACAATAGTTCTACCACCTGCACCCTCCTCTTCATCTCCGCTCTCAGAAGACCCCATTCCCTCTTCCTCGTAGACCACCCTATCAATTTTCTGGTGTTTATACTCTTGGTATTCATGGTACTCATCAACTTCCTCCTCCATTACCTTCGAGGCTT
Organism: Sequoia sempervirens; assembly: GCA_007258455.2. Taxonomy (NCBI): domain Eukaryota; kingdom Viridiplantae; phylum Streptophyta; class Pinopsida; order Cupressales; family Cupressaceae; genus Sequoia; species Sequoia sempervirens. The sequence continues at coordinate 33,424,774 of VDFB02292527.1, read as the reverse complement.
CTTTCTACCACCTCTCCCATTCTTCGAAGATTAACATTGTGGCCTCCACTGTTGACAGTCCCATTGGAGGTTGCAAAGGTGTAGCACTAGTTAGGACCCATGCTATGACAACTTGGATGGTGGGATCCATAAAGATCTGAGAAATTTTGGAGGGGACATTCTACATGTGATGTGAGAAAGCCTCTAGTAATGCTAGTTCAAGCATTGGCATTGTCACTGCTGCCAATGGGAGTGATGTAGTAGGTGACATGGTGGCAAAGGAAGGCAGAGTAGTTGCAGTGGAGGAAGAGTCAATCATTATTATGTGCCCTGCTAGGGGAGAGGAGGTGAGATGGACCGAGATGTCCACTGGAGGTGGGGATGTAGTGACCATGGCCTGGGAAATAGGCGTAAGGGTGGTGGAGATAGGGAGAGCTAGAGGAGGTCTTGGTTGATCTGTCTACCCTTCCTCACCCTCTTGAAGGGGATCCTCTTGAATTTTTGGCTGCTTTGTGATGCTTCCCATCTATATGGACCTCTTGGAAGGTGAGTCTCCTAAGTCTTTCCTTGAAAAAACTTTGGGGTCTGGAGATTGTTCCACTTCGGTCCCTTTCCTCTTCTTCGATCTTGTGATTGGAGGAGATTTGGATGTCCTACCTATTGAAGTTTTTGTGGTGACATCTTCCTTGGCACTAGGCTCACTCTTGAGCCCTTCATATGTCAGGACAACCCCTTTTTTCTTTAATTGGGCTACTTATCCATCAATCCATTCTTTGGTTTGAGCCATGATTGGTTTAGTCACAATGTCGAGGTCATCGACCTCCTGTTCATCCTAGTCTATCATTGGTAGTGGAAAATTAGCGACTATTGCGTACCTGGGGTCCATGTCGATGCCCTCATCCTCCTCAACTAGGTCTGGTGTAGAAAAAAATTGTAAGCTTCTTACAACGTGATGTAGGTGGGCATACCCTCATCCTAGTGCCTTTCTTATATGACCATATCGGTCCATCCGCGGGTGAGCAGTGTGTTGGTGGAAATGGAACTCTGCCAATTCCTTTTCAGAATTCCCAGCACACTGGGAATTTTGCAATTTATGCATCCCCTAACCGAAGCCTAAGGGATAAGGGATCCCTACCAAGTGTTTACCCCTTGGGACTAAGTATATATGATGTAACTTCCTGGAAAGTTCTAACAATATGATATGGTCATTGGGGTACTGGGGCAGCTTATTCAATCTTTTTGTGAAGCCCTCAGCACGAATATATGTGAGTTTTGGGAACTATATAAATAGGAAGGTGTATTGTTTCAAGAACACCCATGCATTGTGTGAGATCCTTCTTTCAAAATCCCCTCCTAGCAGTAGGATGATGTGGCTGATGAAGGCATCATTCACCTTGTAGTACTCCTTAAAGTTTCTAAATTATAGCTAGGGATATCAGTCATAGGATTTCAATCTTCGACCCGACTCCTCATCGGGTGCCACAAATAATTTGTTGCATTATCTCTACTCTGCCAGTGAGTAGACCAAATAGGAGGTCATGTAAAATTTAGATCTCTTCTTCACATTCATAAAATGCTCGTGGAACCAGTCACTTATGATGCCTCCCCAATAGAATGATGCTTTTATGGTGACATATTCATCCCCACGAAGGATCTGCTCAACAAAATACACCATCCACTCCTGGGAAAACATAGCAGTGGGGAGGCCCATCACCCTGCTCAACATGGTTACTAGGTCATGGTAGTCCTCAAAGAAATTGTTGTGGAAGAGCTCTTGAGGAACCTTCACAATGCTACCTCTTTTCTCCTTGATCTAGTACTGATTTATTAATTTCTTACAACCCATCAGGGTTTTCATCCCATGTTTCCTTTCCTTCCTCCATGGAGGGCATCTCCATCTCTTCAAAGGTAGGAATGTGAAAATTTCTAGTAATTCCCTTAGCTGACATATGAGCAAGGGCATTCCTGTCTCTGTCAATGATGGTTCTTGTCTATGGCTGGTAGGCCTGCCGACAAGCCATGACCAATTCAGGGGCTATGAGAGACAAGGTAAAGCCTATTGATTTTGTAATCCCACTCTGTCTGATTGATCTTGCATTATCATTCTTTGGGTGGACTCTAACCCTTTGCTTGAATTCATCAATATCGACGTGGCTGATATTGGTGTCTATGATATCCTTTTTGTCGGAGATGATTTTTGAATGTAGAGGCTCACCCTAGAATTGGTATTTCATCTGATCTTTGTCTTCTCTTCCATCAGGAATTTTTCCTAATTTCCTTCCTATGTCTTTCTCTACAGCTTCCCCTGAGGGTCCTGCACCTGATTCCATATATCCTGCAAACATAGACATAATGAGTACACCCAACTATGAAAGCATTAACATTAGCCAAAATTCCATAGAAAAAATCCAATTAGACATTATATGATAAATGAAGTTAAATTTTCTCTTTCATATGCCATTAGTAACTTTTTGAAGGGGTTTTGGACAATCCAGGCCCAATGGGTTGGATTTCCCTGGCAGGAATGTTGTTTGAAAGGGCAAACAGGCTGGCGCAATCCGGGTGGCTTCTCCCATCTTCACCTTTTGATGATTTGAAAGGCTCGTGTTGAAGAGTGTTGAATTTAAGCACGTGGGTCAAGATTGGTTTTCAAATTTGAGGTTATTTTGACTACTTTAGGAGCATCCAGAGGTTAAGGGTTAGAAAGCTGCTAGGACCTTGCTATTTGAAACGACCTCGTAGAAATGGAGTTCCAAGGTTGGAACTCTGAGGTTTGGAACCCAGAAGGTCAAAAGACAGCCAAAGGCCTTCTTTGGAATTCAAGGTGCTCAGGTCCGGAGGAGTGGGAGGTCATCATGGTTTCACCAATCAAAACAGCGGTCATTGCACAAAAGCTCAGAAGGAGCGGCTCGGTGAACCGGACCCAACAGAGTGTTTGGCCATGGGTTTTCCTCTTGAAGTTTCTAGGCGGTCAGTGGTGCAAAGCCCGGAACTCGAGAAGACATCTGAATTTTTCCTTCATTCATTGGATGAAGGAAAATGGAACTCTGGTAGGCGGAGCCCGGTGGAAGCAGGGACGTCAAATGGGAGGCTAGGAACCAGGAGTCGGAAGGTCGTCAATACATGGTTGTTTCAAATGACAAAGACTCCACAATGGCCAACAGACAGAAGTCCACGGATCGAGACCCAATAGAGCATTGGAAAGAAGACCCTAGAGGGTGGAAAGGTGGACTCACTTTGCAGTTTGGGCATGGAAGTGGCGAGGTAGAGTCAAGGTGACAGAAGTCTAATGGGACAGGCTCGGGATGGGCGAAAGGAGTCTCAAGAAGTTAAATTTTCATCGTGCAGAATTTAGTGAGCCGGGGCTTGAGGTTTGGGAAGGTGGGAAGTATCCACCATTTCAAAATGTCGAACACCTAGGGGAAACCCGCCAAGGGAGTCTCGGTGAGGTGGGCCTAGGAGGCTAAAAGGGAGGCTAGATTTTGAGTGTTTATTTGTTAAACTAGACGACAATTAGTCGACGGCAATTCGGGGTGGCGGGCCCAGTAGGGAAATATGCTTTTCAAAAAGTTCATTTTCAAATTTCTCAATGGTGGAGGGAGGGGTCGGGCCTAGAGGGTGAAAATGACCTACGCAAAGAATAGTGGTGGCTGTGTTTGGTTCTGGCCTGATCTTGATAGGTGATTTTGGAGGTTTTTTAAAATTTAAAGACATGGGTTTTGTAAGTCTTCTTCTATTCTATCAATTAAATTGATTTTTAGCCCATGTTCATTATTTTAAGCAAAAAACCATGAAAAACCTCTTTTGAGGGTGGACAAAAGACCTACCTCGAAAGTCCGATGGGAGAAGAGGTGAAATCCATTGAGGGAGGTCGAATGATGGTCTCAGATGTGAGGGCGGCAGGCGACAGGTGCATTGATCTCCTCTGACCAGCACTTTGATCTCTTCTGGAAAACCTGACAAATGAAAATGATAGGTCAGCCTCTATATTTTATACCCTCATACACATTTAATGCCTATATTTAATGCCTATATGACTGGTTGTTGGGTTTGTGAGTTCAAACTTATGGGCGGCAGCGGGAGGCCCGGGGCCCAGGGGCCAGAAGGACGTGGGTCGACAGTTGTTTGAAAATGCACTTTGGAAGCTGATGGTGAAGGGAGTCCTGGAGTCTGGATAGTGGAGCACCGTTGAAGTTTTTCTGTTAGAAACGGTGAAGACTAAAGGGAATTCCAAGGACGGAAGTCTGATGGACTGGATTCGATTGGGGTGAAGGCAGTCTGAAACTTGAAAATTTAAGCTGGGAGAAGAAAGGGAAGCGGGGCCCAGGGTTTGGGAAGGTAGGAGCCATCCACTTTTTGGGAACAATGAACACCCAGGCGAATCTCAGCAAGGGAGTCCTAGCGAGGTGGGTCCACTAGGGCCCAAGATCGCTGGCAGAAGCAAAATTCCAAGGAGAGTCTGCAAGGCATCAGGACTTAACCAAAATGAAGGGGAGAAAATAGGGTCAACCAAAGATGGAAACTCGAAGGTACATTGACCATCTAGGACACTAAAAATGGGGGCACGCAAAATGAGGCAATGAAAGAATGACCCAACAAGGCAAAAGAAAAGAGGGTCCCCATTCTGAATGGGGTGTGTGTGTTGAGGGCACAACAATACTGAAGCTTCTCAACCTACCAACATTTAAGAAGGTAGGTAATTTTGAATTTGAAATTAAGTACTTATTTTTTGAGCTTGCAAACAAGACAAACAAAAGGAATGTTAGGATCAATTTTGGAGTAGTCAGTTTTTTGGATTGCAAGAAGACCCTACAGTAGTAGAAGGAGAATGTTCACATTAGAACAAGGAGATAGTAGCAGTGAACAGAAGGGAATGTTAAGTAGACACAACAAACAAATAGTAGGAAGCTACAAAATATAAAATAAGTCTAGATTGAATGCATGAATAAGACCAAGTATTGGATAGTAGTCTAGATTGTATGTGTTATATATTTTTAGTGTAAAATAGAGCAAATACTCTATTTCTTTATAACTTTCGAGAAGCAAAGGAATATATATATAAATCTATTTTTTGTGTGTCATACATTTTGTTGTCTCCGCACTTTGTTTTTTCTATTATTTCCATCATTATGTAATAGCAATAATATTGTTGCTACCCCTTCTATCTAACATCCAAAAGGGATATGATCCTTACATCAAGCCTTTCCTTAATATTTGAGAATATCAACTTAAAGAAACATAAGATTATATACCTAATATGGAAAACAATAGGTCGGTCACTAAGGCATATGACCTTTCATTACTATACTCATTCAAATTGAATATGATTATAGGAGAAAGTATTTTAAATGGATATTTAAGATACTTCAAGCTTTTGCATTATCATAGAATCTTGAATAAACTCTATATGAAATAATTTGATCAATTACAAATCTAATGTGTAGAATTTTAAGATAGTAAATAAATAGATAGTATAGTTCCTATTTAGAAGAAAAAAAGTGAAACATGCATTCGAATAGAACACTCAATGCATGACATGCAAAATATTATTGAATTAGATTAACATAAATGATAGATACTTGAAATCCTTACACACACTCAAGTGTCTATTCTCCATACTCTTGCTCTTCGCCCATCCATTTCTACCCAAATATTGAAGTATTTCTCCCTTTTATAGAATGAGGTAAGTTTCCTCCACTTTCACTAGTCAATCCTTCTTTTCTATTATTAGAGTTCATTACTAGTGTTATCTCATATTTCTTAGTAACTAAATTTAATCAAGACCATGGGTTTGTTATAACACATGCTATTTCCAATACTAGATCATGGTTAAGATTATTCAATTTGTACTATTATTTGTAATGTAAGATAATGTTATATAAAATTTCTATTTAGTTTATTTTCTTCTATTTCTAACTAAATTTGGCTCATCAATATAACATAATATTTATAATTGTCTTGTTTTTTATTTTTATTGAAATTATATCAATAATACACTTAATAGTTTAATTATAGATATTAAAAAACAAAATAAAATATAATTGTTCTTAAGGGAGGATATTATTGCATTTGTGAATCGTCTCGATGCACATACACAACAATTCAAAATTTGGAGATGAAATGTAGAAAAGTAGGGTCACCAATATGAAATGGTAACAAAGGGGGTATGATATATTTATCTTTCCTTTTTCATTAGGAAATGAGATCCCCGCAAAGAATTGACTAACAACCCTTAGGTGAATCAACTCAATCCAATAATCTATTGATTTCCTTATGATTGAGGATGGGGGTACAAGGCTAAACATCACTTTTGGGAGAAAAATTAAAAATAGAAAAACAACCTAATTATGCCAATTCAAACTTGCAACAAAAATATAAAGCTCAATATTAATAGAAACAAAAAACTTCTAGGAGATTTGAGAAGGGAAGAGGTTGTGTACCAATCACCAAAAGGCACTTTTTGAAGGTTGTCTGAGACTCATTCTCCCATGGATGAATTAGTATTTTGTTATATTTTTTAACAATTTTTTGGGAGCCTCTAATACTGATATGTAGCTTTTGATTTGTCTAGGTTTTAGTGTCAAAAAGTCAAAAATCATATCTATAGGTGAGATTTTGTGATTTGACAACTTTGACAACTTCTCCAATCTTTCTCTTCAATATGTCTTCAATCCTTCTTCAACCTAACTCTTCAACAAAAACATAAGAGGAAAAATTGTTTATTTTTGGTGGATGGGGGTTTTCCTTGGTCAAACCCTATTTTGGTAATTAAACCTTGAATTGAAACAATGATAAAAGGAGGTAATTATGAATGAACAATTGTTTGTGGCAACTCACCAAACCCTTGAATGGAGATCCATGAAACACTAAAACTTGCATGAAATGGTTGAATTGGATGTGGATCTTGATGACTTGAGTTGATGCTTAAATGCTTGAACTTGATCTTGAAACCTACATCATAATGCTAGCTCCAAAAACATGCATGAATGAACATGACTTTGACATGATGCTCGATATCTTGATTGCTATTGTAGATGCTTGATAAATCTGCTCTTAAATGTTCTTGATAATAGTATTTTCTCTTGTGAAATTTATCTTCAAAACTTCTAGTTGATTTGATAAAATAACTTTGTATTTATAGATATGTATCCTTAATTTCTCAAAATTTAAAAATTACAAGTCAACATAAAAAATATGAATTTAGAGATGTTAAAATATGGCCAAAAAAATATTTTAAATTTAGGTTCAAATGCCTAGGAATACCCATTCGCCCATGGGAAAATGGATTGTAGGTCCCTATTCTTGGAACACACATTGCTCAAGGTAAAGTATTGTGTGTTGGCATTATTTATTGTTAGGATCCCTCTTATGAAAATACAACTTTAAGGCTTGTAGATGAATAATAGGGCTTATTAAGGGATAATTAATTCCAATTTAATTAGGAGGGCCAAGAAAAAGTGTGAAAATGTAAAGAGATACATTGTTGTACACTACATTTCGCCCCCACTTTAGTGAGAGGATGAACCCAAGAGCAAATTCACACTAAAGTAGAAAAATATGCATCAAGAGGGGTCCAAGTGCACAAATGTTATTGAGATAGGATGACAAGGATCAAGGATGTGGCTAAGCTCCTAGGATCAAGATCCCATGGAAAACCAACATAAGATCAAAGGAACACATACAAGATGTATGATATGCAATAAAAAGAAAAGATACACAAACATACAATGTCAAAGACTAAAAGAATGAAAATAAAAATAAAAATAGGAGTGGATCAAGACTCAACTATTTTTCCAACTCGATGTGGATCAAGCCTTAGTTGTTTGTCCAAAAAAAATATTCACAAGTGAAACCAACTATCTAATATACAAACAATAATGAACTCACAAGGGCTAGTCTAGTTTGATATATACTAGGTAAGCCCCTAGAAAGTGACTAAGTGAGATAGTTGTTCCAGTCTATATGCTCTCACCGTACAATGAGAAATTCATGCTAGGTCTACAAGATCTTATCATACTAACCATACCAAATCTATACCTCTGATGACTTTGAAAACACACCACAAAAAATTATCAATATGCTCTACTAATGCTACAAGAAATGTCAAAATGTTAATACCAAATTGAAATAATGCTAATGTAAAGGCTTCCTAGGATATGCATGCTATCATCACTAAGAAGGGAACATGCAAACAATGAATAGGGGACAATATCCCCCCCACTTAAAATGTTAACATACTTGCTATGTTGGTATTTTAAGTAGAATGAGAGGAAGAGGAATCCTTAGAAAGAATGCACACCTACCAAAAAATAGTTATCCTTGCACCCCAATCATAGAGAAAAAGACAACCACCAAGAACTATCATGTTGCTTGCATGAAAAATATGGTTGCACCTAACACTATACCACCGTGATTGGCAATGAGCAAGACACATAAGGATACTAATGCAACATAGTGATCTGAACAACACGATATAATGAAAATCATTAGAAATTAGAGGAAATAGGTGCATCAACACAAGGAAGAGCACCACAATCCTTAAAATGTTGATTTTTATTACTTAAAGCCTTTTATTCATTAGCATAATGACCATGAACTATATGATATACACAAAATAAACTCTTGTTGTAGAATTTCTTTCATGTTTTTGGAGGAAGAGTAATCAAGCAGGATTTGATAAGCCTTGATAAGATATTCTTTTGATCAATAGTAGGGGATATTTCTTTCTCATCACAAGATTTTATACACACGTCAGATGATAAGGCATTGAATGAAGATGTAGATAATGGTGGTAAACCTAGACCATTCTTGGAAATGTATGGTATAGACTTCACTTGTTCTTTAGCATTTTGCTCCATGTTTTCATTGTATCCATGTTTAGTAAGGAGTTTGTATTCAAGGCCATAACATGCTTCCAACCTATATGTAGATATTTTATTCTTATGACAAGGGTTGGATACTTCAGGAGCACACAAATCCTTGTTAAGCTTTGTAAAGTTATGTATCTTCCTCTCATGGGGGATGGGAGTTGAAGAGCCCCCATCACCAATAGCGGGTGATGTTTTTGAGGTAGAACCAAGTTGAGAAAATGAAACAGAAGGTTGTTTTGGTTTAGATTGTGAGATTTTGTATTCTCCCATAAATGAGCGTGTAAAATCTAATGAACCCAAGTCATCCCTAAAACATGTGTTTGAAGATGAATCATTTGTATATGAATCTCTGGACTTTGAGGGTGAGATTTTGGATTCTTATTTGAAACAAGGTGTAAAATCTAAAAACCCCCAATCATTACCTAATAGTTTTGTTGTAGATGAAATGAAATTAGGATTACCATAAACTTGTATAGGTTCTACTTTTGAGGTTGGAATTAAAGTATTAGGGGATTTGGAAGTGTCATAATCATGTTGAACTTGTGAGTTATAGCTTTGTTCATTTGCTTCAACCATGTATATCTTGTTTTTGTATTCAAATTTCTTGTCATGGTGAAGAGTAGATGGGACTCCTTTCATAGCATGAATCTGATGGATAGGGGTCATTTTTGTCACAATTCCCTAATCATTTAACATTTAATTGTCAACTTGTGGGTGTCTAAAGCTATCTATAGTAAGAGTTGGATTGGTTTTTTGGGGGATTTGTTGGTTGGTCTACTTTGTTAGGAGCGGTTTGGAGTTGTTTCTTCCTTATTGGTAGTGGCTCTATGCTATTCTTCTAACTTATTTCTTACTCAACCTTATTCTAAAATCTTCTAAATGGAAAAAAAATCATTTCAGAATAGAAAATGTGTAGAGGTAAGTCATAATCCAAGCTAAATCAGATTGTGAGGAATGGATGATTAAACTTAATATAACTTGCAAAAAAACAAGAATCTAACCTTTACTTGAATTCAAAATATATCTAATCAACAGTAATTGAAATATACTTATTTGCTTATTCCTAATTCAAAATAAAACTACTTCATTCCCCATACATACAATCTAACAAGTAATAATCCCTTCTCTATGCATATTCCATTAAGAACATAATTATTTTTCAATGATGAATTAACTATCTTATCTCCAATCTTATGAACTAGAAATTGAACTAAATTAAAATAGAAGGAATTATAACTAATCAACACAGTAATGGAATCAAATATTATAATATTGTGGTCTTAGATTTAAGATATACTCTAACATTATATGAATTCCAACTTTGAAATGAGAATGAAGATGAAATATTAACTAAAAAGATCACATTCCTTCGAAAGAGTGGGCCCTACTCTACCTCTAGAGGGATCTAACAATAGAAATGGATCAACTTTTTTATTTCCACCAAATTTTCCCATAGAGGGGTGAAGTACAAAATATTCAACAAAGAATTGAGAAATGTAATCTACTTGAAATCAGAAACTAATACATTCTACTACCTAACTTTGAAATTAGATACATATATCCTCTCTTATTTGAAAAGCAGGGAAAAGTGAGAAATCAAGATAACTCTAGATTATTAAAGAAATTTTGGAGTGCAAGAAGAAAAATCATGAAAATCTTGAAATCATCTTCGGTTGATGTTGAGAAAAACTACAGAGGTGGAATGCATGTTTGGCTAGAATCGTTGTTTAGTTGACAAGTCACTTGGTTGAAGTTGTTAATTCATGGTAGGTTAGCCACCAATCTCATTTGAATAGAAAAATGGTTAGCGCTTCATCTGATCAATAAATTCTCTTCCAACCATGAGTTAAATATACATAATAATGAAACAATCACAATATTAAATGCCATTCAATCACTCATTTAAAGAAAATAAGCATTTATATAAAAGTATTCAAATTTTAAGTCTTTATGCATAATTAAGTTCACAAATGAAGTATATAAAAGATAACATTATCAGTATTTAGCCAAATATAAAGTATTAATTATCAAATTTGTAAGATTTATGAGGTCTTTGGAAGCCCTCGTCAGAATCCATTATATCTCTAGGAGGAGGTTTTATGAAAGAGGTCCTAGCATGATATGGATAGGGGTGGGAAAAATAATAGGTTTGACCTCAATGGGTAATGTGGTCATTCCTAATGGTTTCCTATTATGATTTTCAAAGCCAAGAATATTAACATTATTGAGTTGAATAAGCTTCTTGTCCACACCAATTTTCTATAGGATATGAATGCTACAAACATTAAGCCCTGGTTCATTGTCTATAAGGGTGCACCTAACTATAGTCTCATTAATGATTATCTTTATCTTTAAGGCCTCATGGATATTTTGGATCTCAAGTGAGGGAAATTCTTGTTGAGGGAATGTGATATCTGACTTTGTCACTCTCATATAATCAAAGGAGGTTGCTATATCATTCAATTTAACAGAAGATTGGATATCATTCTTCTACAAGATTTCTTGGAACATCCTATTGTATGTAGATTATATTTTAATGAGATCCCATAAGGATATCTTAGTGGGAGTACTTTTAACTTGTTCAAAAGGATCATACTCCTTACCACTACACTCAGGAATGTTATATGTGTGAGCTACTATATGAGAACTTGGTTGCTTTGAAACATTGCTACTACAAATTTTCCTTGTAAAGTTCAAGATAGCTCTTGGAGGTAGTTTATAAGGTCCTATGATGAGAGGTAACTTAGGAGGCTCACTAATTAAGGGAGACCCAATTTTTATGTTCATAACCTCAACTAAGTTAACTAGATGACCTTCTAGTGAGGGGGGATCTAATGTGAACTATAAAGAAACTTTTTATTTTTAATGTTTTTGGTTTTTGGCTTTTACCTTTTTCAACTTCTGGAAGAGTATATGCTTAATGAAGAGAAGATTGCTCTAAAAAGCACGTAATGCACCATGTGGTGGTTTCACAACTTTTTTATATCACTTTCCTTTTGGGTGCAAGCCAAGACACATGTTTTCTTGGTAGGTATTTTCTTGAAGGAAATTCTCATAATTCTGAGATTGCCTGCCTGCTCAACGCATCATCTATTCATTCGAGTAGTTTTTTTGTGGAATGATCTCTTCGGGTGGAGCTTGGAAAAATGTAGTGGGTCTCTTGTCTTTATGGTGGAACCTTCAAGTCGACGCTATCAATCTATATGATTGATCAATCTGATTTTTGCTAGGATGTTATTAAAATCTGATTGTTTTCCAATTGTGATCTTTACTAAATATCTAAAATACATTAATGAAGAAGTTGGGACTTAATGAGAAAAGATTTCCATGGTCTATGGTCTAATCAAGATCTATGATCAAATCATTAGCTATTAGATACAGAGACCTAGAAATTTTTTCTCTTATAATGTTGGTGGCAGTTTTCTCTTCTTCCAAGTTATAAATAAGGGTTGGCAGCATATGCAAAAGGAGTTTTCTTTTAGTTAGAAGAATTACTTTGAAAATATTTTTGAAGGAAATAGATCTATTTGGAATTTTTTATTTTTTTTAGAAGTAGAAAGACTTATAGAATACTGTTATTCTTTGGCATGTTATATTTTAACTCAAACTATCATTGGATTGGCATCTAACCTTTGTTTTTTAGTTCATTTGATATTGAAAGTTCGATCTATTTAGAGGAAATATTTCAAACTATGCATGTTATTTTCCTTTGTAAAATTTCTTCTTTATGTTTTAATTCATGTTAAAAGCATTGTGTTAAGCTTATTTTGATAGTTTGGGTAGCTAATTTCCATGTTGTTAACCTTCTATGTTGAATAATAGCTTCTGAAAATCAGATTATGTCTATGAACCTTTCCATTTTCTATAAAAGTTGTTTTTCATATTATGTCATAAAGGGAGGAAAGGGTTTCTATAATATTCTGGATATTTTTGTTAACTTATAGGGTTTTCTTATGTCTGATCAGACCTTAATGGGTGCTTCTTGTAGGGAGATTTGAAAGACTACATTGTGCTTTTACTTAGGCTTTGTTGCTCATTCTCTTCCAAAAAATGAAGGATTTGTGGAATTTTGTGTCTATTATATCATTCATAAGAAATAAGTTGAGGTTTGAAATGTTCTAAAAGCTTTGGTGCATCACCATTTTCATGTTTTATTCACATTTCTTTCTACCTTTTTCTCCCAACACAAAGAAGAGCTAGCTTTCTATAAAAATATCAAAGGTTATTCAATGAGGCACAAATTGGTCCCCCACTTGTTGAATTTCACATAAGCTTGTTAAAGAGGCACAAGCTTTGATGATCAACAACTTTTTTCTAGCATGCCCGGTGGGACCAAAGTTTTTTGAATGCCTGATTAGATGTTAGAAATATTTCTAAAATCAGACCAAGAAAAGAAGATAGAAATTTCATGCCCAAAATCCAAACAAGAGCATCCTTAAGAGGTCATTTCTAGTACTCCCAATTACCTGCCTCGGTATGAAGGAGAAGAAGACTTATAGGTTTTGTATCACGTATAAGGAGCAATAGGTCAAGAAGTGAAAGTCCAAGATCCAGAGCTTTATCCACTCCACCAGGAGGCCAAAATTTACAAATTAGAATACCAATATACCCTATTCAAAAGAATCTATTTTCAATGGTTCATCTAGTTGCTCCCACTCCTAGAAATTTTGTAACCTAGGATAGCAGTAGTCTGTTAGAACCATCTACACCCCTAGATGTATGGCTTGCCATACCCACCAATGCCCTCAAAGCCATCCAAAACTTTTTCAAGGAGGGGTTTGAAACTCCCTCCAAACATCTCCAAGATATAGTGGAAATATGTAGAGTACATAGCAATGTAGAAGAAAATATTGATATTAGGTTGTTGGCCACATATTTTAAAGGAAAAGCTCAGGATTGGTATCTATCTCTCTAGCTTCTAGTTCTATCCACTCTTAGGATTAGCTCAGAGAGAGGTTGTTTGAATGTTTCTCAGAAAAGGGAGATTGCTCCTCATTGCTACATCAATCAATCACCATCAAAAGTGCTCTGCAAGAGGCCATGAGCGATTTCAATACTAGGTTTAACAAAACTTGGCAAATAATTCTTATGACTGCTTGACCTCCAACCACAATGCCATTTATGTTTTACCTAAAGGATTTCAATTTGAACATCATTATCATGATAACCTCTATGGGAGGATATATTCTAACCAATGCATATGATCTGAATGTGTGCATGGAGAATAGTTTGATCGATGCTGAGAAGCTTCCACCACACTGGTCAATGCCCATGTTTGTAGAAATCTCTAGTGGCCCTCAAGAAGAAATCAATTCGATCACTTCTGCTCCAAAAGAAACCACATTTGTTTTACCACCATCCATGTAAGTATATCCCATTGCACAACCAAGCATGATGGGTTCCTCTTCACTAGCAATGGAGGTCAATGATATGAAGAGTCTCATGTGGTCTTTTGCTAATGAGCTAGTCCTCATCTAACAATAGCAAGCAACACCTTTGAAGAAAACTACATAGAACTATCAAGGGGTTCGACCATCTTATCAACATAACACATACCAAGGAGCCTCAAAAGGAAGAGGTCAACAACTAGCATCCACAAACTAGATAGTCTCGGTTACCATGTTGCTTCAAGTTGTCAAGAGCAATCCAATCAAGGATTTATTCCCAGGACAAAATAATTTGGCAGAGGATGAGAACACATGGTGATTCCTATGTAATGATAGTCATATGCCCTAGAATTTCCTAAGGGAAAATCTACAACATAAAATAGCAAAGCAGAGAAGCTAGGTCATGTTCTCAAGTATGGAGGAATATCAATCTCCTGAAATGGAGAACACCTAATTCAAGGCACAAACACAAGGAATGTCTTTAGAAAAAGAGTTGGATATTACACTAGACCAAGCACTTTTCTCATGGATGGAGGAAGGGGATGCAAAATTTGCAAATGATTCTCTAATGACTAGTGCCCCACAAGTATAGTTGGACTACAACACAAGTTCTAAAAGAAGGCTTACTAGAGAATATGTGCAACAAGCCTGGATGCATCTACAACTACATCAACCACACCTACAAGACAAGAAATCCATGCAAGTCATTTCCTAACCTACTCAATAGTCACAAGCTCCTCCATTGCTAGAAAAAGAGATGGACAAAGCACTGAGTCTTCTCATGTTAGATCAAGTCCTCCTGAAGATGAGAGAGACACCACCATTCAAACCTAAGACCCCACTAGATAGAATGCTTAACGTGGTTGAACAGTTAAAGAAGGTGCCTAATAACATATACCTATGGGACATGATATCCATTCTTGAACAAAATACATTGCTCTAGGAAGCATTAAAGAAGGAGGAACAAATACTATGGATAGATGTGATTCTACCACATGATCAAGTTAAAGAAAAAGAGATCGCATCAAAACCCCAACCTTCAAGAGTCATGGCTTATGTGAATGTGGTAGACAATGCAAAGGAGAAAGAGGTAAGTAAGCTAAAGCCCATGCCTTTCTCTTTAACACTTATTGTGGGATATAAGCTTTTGCATAATAACATGATTGTTTTAGGAGCTAGTATAACAGTCATGCCTAAACAAGTGGCCAATGCCCTAAAACTTAAGTATAGCCCCTTGAAAAAGGAATCATGCAATTATACGGGAAATTTTTTTTGACTGTCAGTCATATCAAGGATCTATCTTTTCCCCTCTTCTCATGTTTGAGCCAAATGATCATGCATGAAGTAGTTGTGATAGACATAACCCTAGTATTTGGGATGTTCCTTTCAAGGGATTTTATAACAAATCTTGGTAGATATTTAACACTCAATTAGTCTCACCTATTATTGTAAATGAAGCATGGGGCAAAAATAAACATCCTATCCAAATCCTTGCATCTAACATACATAGCAGATAATTTGTTCTTATGTTTTGAAGCAACACATACCTCCTTCTCACAAAGGGAAAGGTATTTCATAGAAATGCTAGAAGATGAAGAAGACATAAATGATTAGACCCTCGAAGAAGAGATCCTTTTCAACCTATTTATTGACTCTAACCCATACGAAAACTTTCATGCTACCAATTTAGGCACCTATGTGATCTCCAATGGTGACCAAGTCTTCCCAAAATTGGTAAAAGAATGGGAAGAGCCTACTAGTCTTGGTGAAAAATTTCTATGGACATTATATTTTTATGGTTCCAAATACAAAGTTGGTTCTGGAGTAGGCGTCTGACTCGTATCTTGAACAAGATTAGAGACCCTCAAAACTTTTCTTTTCTATTTCCCATGCTCAAATAACAATGCAAAATATGAGGCCTTGGTCCATGGCTTGTTCCTCGCAGAACGAATGGGTGTAAATATAATACAACCATTTAGAGATTCAAAGTTAGTTTTGAGTCATGTTCGTGGGCAAGCGGTTACCAAAAATATAAGAATGAAGTCATATATACATAGAATATGGGATTTGATCAAAAATTTTGAGACTTTTAACATTCTGGTTATCCCACATTCCCATAATGATGTCATTGATCAGATGGCTTTGATTGGTTCACAATTTGAACCAATTTTTGATTCATTAATGAAACAAAATGCTGTATAGATCATCGTTCAACTAGAAATTCTTGACAATGATCAGAACTAGTACGTATTTGAGGATGATGTTTAGATCATTGATTTTTTACAAAAAATGGGAAAGGCACCCTACCATTCATAGTTTGAAGCAAAACCATTTGAAGGGAGAGTAATCTAGTTAAAAGACAATAATCTCACTTGAGGTTTAATATCTCTTGAAAATATTTTTTACTATGAGGATGTAAGAAATAGCAAACAAAGGTTCACTACTAACGAGAAATAAGATGAAGATATCAATGTCAGAAATGACAAAAAATTAAAGGTTGGAAGGGATGTTCCACAGAAGGACAAAGTAATATTAAAAGGGTTATGTTCTAGATACAACAGGGTTGTAGCTTGGACCTATGATAATCTTAGAAGACATGATCCCAACACAATTCAACATACAATTGACTTAGTCGAAGGCTTGAAGCCCGTCTGAAAAAAATAAAGGTTGGTCAATCCAAAGGTTGAAGCATTGATGGCACAAGAGCTCACCTAATTAATCAAATCAAGGATCATATACTTGATTAAGATTCTAATTACATGTCTAATCTTGTGCCATTTCAAAAAAAGAATGGTGATATTTGACTTTATGTAGATTTTAGGGATTTAAACAAATCCTTGTTGAAAGATCACTACCATTTTCCATCAATGGAGTAGATTATGTAGACTGTGGCCGGATAAAAAATGTTCTCATCGCTCGATGTTTTTTCAGGTTATAATATGTTCTACATCAAAGAAGGAGATTAGCATAAAACAAAATTCACTACTAAGTGGGGAACATTCACATACTCAAAGATGCCCTTCGGACTATCCAATGTTGGTGCAACTTTTCAGTGAGCAATGGATATCACTTTTAGAGGTTTGATTAATTAGATTATTCTAATATATCCAAATGACCCAATGGTCTTCTCAAAATCAAAGGATAATCACTTTGATCATTTGGAAAAGGTTTTCAAGAAATTCCAATAGTTCATGATTTCCTTAAGTTCCAATTTTTTTAATCAAAGTGCCCTAAGGAAAGCTACTCAGTTTCAAGGTATTAAAGGAAGGAATTGCGATAGATATTGAAAGGGTGAATTCTATAATGGAACTACCTCTACTAGTTAACTAGAAGGGGTTGCAATCTTTTTTGGGGAAGATTAATTTAGTTATCTGATTCCTTTCAAACTTCACGGGCATCATGAGACCTATCACACTAATGCTTAAAAATAATATAATATTCAAGTGGACCCCCAAAGAAAAGAAAACTTTCGAGTAGATAAAGGTAGCCATCTTCGTGGCCCCAGTGTTAGCTAACTTGGAATTCTCCAAGGATTTCTTGCTTTTCATCTACAATGGCCAACAAAAAATAGCTTTGGTGCTCACTCAGAAGGACAAAGACAATAGAAAAGATAATTTCATTGCATTCCACTCTAGGACTCTCAAAGGATATGAGGCCAGGTATAATTTTGTTGAGAAACAATATTTTTCTATTATTAAAATTCTAAAGAAATTTTGACACCCAGTACAAAATAACCATTCTTGTTGCCCATCCCAATGTTTGGGAGCATGTCACTTAAGGAGAAATAACCAAAAAAAGGGCCAACTGGATCACCAATATCCTTGAGTACAATGTGGATATTAGACCAACCAAGCTAGTTTGAGCAAGAGATCTTTGTGAATACCTTGCACAAGATTTAAGATCTTTGGTAGAGGAAGAGATAGATCAAGCTTACACAAAGCAATTCAAGTCTGAAGAGTTGTGGGTAGCTGATCAGATGCAATATATGCAAAAGGGCAATACCCAATCAACATTCCATCTCATAAAAGGCAATACTACCAAATTTAAGGCATTAGGTATGCACTAATTTATGGTATCTTATTCAAAACAAATTATGATGGCATCCTGCTCTAATGCTTAGATAAGCCACATGTGGAAAGAGTTTTGAATGAATTTCATAGCAGTCCTAAGCATGGATATTTCTCCACCAAGACTACTACTTTGAAGATAATGTGGGTGGGATATTACTAGCCTTCCATGTTCTCTATGGTACACTATCTAGTGTGAAAATACACTCAGTTCCAATATTTTGTTGGCAAGAAAATGAATTTTTCCATGCCCCTAAGCCTGATTGTAATTAAGGAACTCTTTGCTCAATGGGGTTTGGATTTTTTTGGAATGATAAATCCTATATCTAGTGTGGGCCATAAGTGGATACTTACAACAATCAACTATTTTACAAGATGAATGGAGGCCATTTCTCTGAAAATGCTATGGAAATTTAAATTGCTAATTTTCTTGAGGAGTTCGTGGCAAGGTTCAGTTCACCAAAAAATGTCATATCCAATAACATGTGAGATTTTATGGATTCTAGAATGTCATATTTTTCTCTCAAGCATGAGATCTACCTCAAGAATTCATCAAATTACTACCTGCAAGGAAATGGGCTAGTAAAATCAACCAAAAAACCTAATTAGGTTAATCAAGTGCATTATGTAAGAAAGGCAAAGGGAGTTGCACAAGCACCTATGAACCACTCTATGGGCCAATAGAATTATGCCCAAAAAAATCTTGATTGCTTCCCCTTATGAGCTAGTATATGGAAAGGAGGTTGTTTTACCTACTTCTATAGAGAATCTCACATTACAACCATTAAAGGCTTTCTAAGTCGAACAAAGTAGTGGAATGGAAGTAAGGTTAGCATAACTCCTAAACCTTGAAGAAAAAATGGAAAAGGCCTATGAAGCCATGATCAGTCACCAACAGATAGTTAAATGATGATTCCAAAAAAAGGCCTCCAACCCATATTTTTGGGAAGGGAGCCTGGCATTAAAGTATGATGAGCGAGCAATAAAACCAAGGCAACATGCAAAATTTGAAGCCCTACGCAAGGGTCCTTTCCACATTCATGTGTGCAAAAAAAAGAATGTGTATGAGCTAGAAGACGTGAATGGTAATGCTTTGGATATACCGGTAAATGATATTCACCTAAAATTGTTCCATTAAAATGTGCAAGTTCTTTTTTAAAAAATTCACAATTATGTACCATATGTAATTTTTTTGTAAAATACAATTTAGTTTTACAAATAAATCTATGAGAATAATACAATGAATAAGTAGAATCATATTATATATTATGTTCATTAAAAAATTTACAATATAGTATGAGCCCAAGGCTCTGGAAAGCTTGATTCTTTCTTGAGAAAACCCAAAAAAAGGGTATAGTGTAGAAAGGAAAAAGGAGGCACGCTCAAAAAAGATAGTGAATTGAAAGCCTCTGGGACATTGCTAGGTAGTCAAAATGGCACTTTTCCAGATTGTTATTGTTGTTCTTCTTCTTCTTTAGCAAGGTGGAAAAGGGGGTCAACACATAGCATGAGAAAGCTTGGCACACTAAGGACCTTAGTCCTCATTCCCATGACTATAAACCAGAAACTCAAAATATTTTTTCCAGTCCATCCTAAGAATGTGCTCCATCCCAAACTCCCTCAAAAGGAAGGAAGTCGCAGGAAAAGACAACATGTGATGCCTCTCAAGGTCCATAGTTCAAAAATTGGTAAGGAGAGGTAGCTAGACCACATCTTCCCCATAGTCAATGTGCCTGTAGAGGTCCATGGCATTCGACATATTGCCACCAAGGATGGCCACTTGCACAATTTCACCAAGCCCATCCAAATAAAGAGAGTAAAAAATGACATGACACAACTTAATTATCCAAGGCTTAGATGTATCCAAGTCAAGAAGGGAGACCACAAAATAGGAGATGGCATTGGATTTCTACCATGACTGGTTCTCATCCTTCACATAGTCCTTTCTGAGAACCCACTTGAATGCCACCACAATAAGGTGATCATTCTTCCTTGCCAGACATTTAATTCAATGATTGGTAATTTTACCCATGAAAGAGTATTGTGGTCTTCATGGAAGGAGCCGAATGGGAGTGCCTAGGCCAGATGACATGGTAGCATACAAGCTAAAGCTAGTGGAATGGGATACAACAAGGAAAGCTTGCTAACTAAAGGAGCTTTTCAAGTGAATATTTCACTAAGGTGGCATAGCTACTTATAGAAAAAAGGCATGCTGGTGAGCTCAACCAATGGAAGACCCATCACCTGATGGATGACAATGAAAAAATATCAAAGCAACTAGGCGGTGAGAGATGAATTGTACAAAAAATATGTCACCAAGCTTGGAGAAATAAATTTGTGTCTTGGGAGTAAATTCTCAGGTATGTTGATTGCTTCCATGTGTCCATTATTTCCATCAATTCCACCTTTCTTGTTTACACAAAAAGACGTTGATTAACATGCTAGGTCTTGATAAATTAAATATGTGTGTCTTTTCAAAGTATATTACACTGCTTAAGCATGCTTCCCATGGCTAAAAGCACACTTTCCAAGAATTGAAAGCTTATTTGTGAAAGAGGCAATGAGGAGAATGTACTAATTCCATTCTCATGATGATTTTGACATTCTTAAGGGATACATATCCCAAATCCACACTTATCGCCTTGGTGGAAGCATCTAGTAAGCCAAAGGTAAGGACAATTCCTTAATGCATGTATGTGCAAGAAGTATTGAATGCACCAAAAAGGAATTTTTGCTAAGTAGAAAATGTAAGTAGTCATTTCTCTGAGGAATCCCTCTACAAATTTTCAAGTACAATAATGGCAGAAACATCGAATTTGGGTAGAAAATTTGGACCCTCATCTAAAAGACCAAGTTATGTTGATATTTTTGGGAGAGAGTCATTTCCAAATGCTCTAGTGCTAGAAGAACAACATTTTTCCCATACCAAACTGGTACAGACATGTGACCATATGAATAAGGAAGCTACACTAGATTTTGTAGACAACATTTTTGACCCAAAGTTGGTGGAGAACCCTAAAATCCTTAGAGAAGGGGCTTTTCAAAGAATTATCAAACATGGGGTAGCTGAAGGTTTTGCATCACGACTTTAGAATTGTGGTTTTCCAAAATTCATGTTGCCTATTGTACACCCATGTCCAGAGCTGGTAGATGCATGTGCCAAGAGGTTTGGCAGAGAAACAAGGGTTATAGTCAGTGGTAGGATAAAGGTTATAATCAATGCAAAAACCAAGGATATGTTATTTATCCCTACAGACTAGGTCATGGAGAGTTTTAGCTAGGAAGTAATGGAAGAGTTCTAGAACACTAGAACTAGAAAATTGGATTTTTATGAAGATGAAATTGAGCAGAAGCTAGAAGGAGGTAAAATACCCTCCCCTATACCATGTGGGAAATTCAAAATGGATTTTTAGGTCATTTTTGTAATGTTAGCCTATGTCTACAACTATGATGATGATAAAAAGGTTTCTCCTTTTTAGATGGGAATGGCCTTTATGCTCAATAGAGAAAAGAGCCAGAAACATTATGACTTTGCATAAATAATAGCTAAAAAGATGCTAGAGAATATACAAGGAACTATGGAACTAAATGCAAATTCAGGTACTCTTCTTTTCTAGTACATTTGATTTTACACCAAAACTCTGAGTTCCTTGAGAGGCACTTTTCATTGTTTAAGTTTGATGTGGAGGGGTCATACCAGCCAATTTTGGTCTAGAACCATGTGTTTTCAAAGATATGGGATTATTACTGATTTGTGGATTATTTAATGAGGCTAGTTCTTGTAGACTTGTCCCCATGCCCTCCAGGGAATTTCCCTCCTGAAGTCTTGCAATGGATAAATACCTTGCATACCCCAGTGAATTATTTTTTGGGAGCTAAGTTCATATTCATCAAATTTCATGGTTTCATCAAGGAGCCTTTCATGCTCCCCAAATTTGTAATAGATAGGGTTTTTCCTTTAGAGGCATGCTAGTAGGTAACTATTACTAAAAATTCCTATGGTGTTGGAAGGCACAAGACTTGGCTTTACTCAACTCCCCTTGTTATCACCAATAGCTAGGTAACACTAATAAATAGCAAGGCATAGGAGGTGTTTAGGAAAAAATTGGTGCACTTGGGACTAGTCCTCATTTGCAATGCATGGAGCTACAACCCAATAAGGCACCTCCCAACTATACAGCATGAGAGTCAAGAGTATTTTGAATAAAAAAAGAACCTAACTAAAGAAAGGCCAAAATCGTACATCGACTTGGCCTACATACCATTTGACTAGCCAACATGGCTTGAATTTTATGTCACAACAATAGAGTATCATCTGAATCTTCCAATCGACAAGTCTCTAAGTACACAATTGAAGTGCCTAGAGTGGTTAGAGAGAAAGAAGATAAATTTTTGGAGATTTTGATAGGAAATGAAAAGCCTCAATGCCATGTATGGAGAGCTCCAACCACATGATGAAAAGTTTGAAGAAATTTATGACAAAGAAGCTGGCACTAAGGATAGTAATCTTGAGACCAATCAAGATATTGAATAGGGAAAGCTTTTTGTTGTACACTTCTCAGACTCATGAGCCTAACAAAGGAAAGGGGTCAAAATAGAAGGACTCATAGGTCACATCCTTTTTTAGTGCCCAAGGAAAGGGAAATAGTACCCGAAGGTTCCCAAAGAGGTTCATTGTGGGTATAGAAGGCTAGGTTTCAGCAGGATCGACTACCAGGGGATTTGAATCTACAAATTCTACTCATCCAAAGAGGAGATGAGTCCAAGACCTAGGTGGAACTAGTGCATCACTGAAAGGAGAAGAAGTGGAGTGCACTCCACTAAGATATTTGGATTCAACAACCTAGGTAAGTTTTTCTCCCCCTTTTCTTTCTGCATCTCATCTTTGGTTGTTCCTCCACCCCTATTTGTGGAAAAGAATCCTCCATCCATGGATTTTGATATTTTTTTTCTTAATGAACCCCTTGCCATATTAAAAAATGAATCCCATAAGGAAACCCTATGCATTGAGTGAGCATCATCCATGTTAGCCACGATTGATTTTTTAATCACCCTGTCAAGGGCCTCCATTAAAAAAGTTGAAGTGTCCATGTTGCCAATTTCACTGAATCCATCTGCTTCTGGGAAAATGTCACTTTTTACTCCCACTTTCCCTTTCACTCCAATGGGTGTTCCTCTTCCATAGTCCCCATATGGTATCCCACCATTTATAATGGTAATGCTCCCCTTCGTCTCTCTGCAATCCCATACAACCAAGGTTTCTCCTTTCGTCATCCTATTCAGTCTCCCTCCAAGTGCTTCCATTGTTGTACAAAGCATCAACACCCCATGGAGTCTCTAAGGTCATTTTTATGCAACAAATTTGGCCCAACAAGCTAGAAAATAGAAACTATAGATTAAAAACACAATTCACAACTAATCACTAAGAAGATTGAAGCTTATTTCAATGAAGAGCATAATTCCCTATTGATTGCTACCATGAAGCTACTAGTATCCAAGCTATAGAGAGAAATGTAGATGGAAGATTAGAAAATAAAAGATATGGGCCTAGACTTAAATGAAACCTAATCATGTGACAAGGTGGTTCCAACTAATGCCACCCAAAAAGTGGTCTATACTGATTATGAGAAGCCAGAAAAGAAATTGAAGAAGCGTGAGGCTGAGCTAGTAAATGTAAATGACATAGTGAACAAGCTATAGGAAGTAATCAAGGGAAGAGAGGTGGAGATTTCTCATGTAAGGAAAATATAGGAACAATAGGGAGAAGCATTTAGGTTGCTTGAGGAGGCCCAAAATGAATAGAGTTAGCTTTATGCCAAGGTAGAAAAGTTAAGGGTTGAGTTTGCTATTGAACATTAGATAAATATAGAATACCAACATATCTAGGAGAACATGCATGATGAATTTGATAGTGTCGGATCTCAGGATTCCAAAAATACATGAAAGGCCTAAGCACAAATAGAAAGGGAAAAGCAAGAGAAGCAAGAGATCGAGTCTTTTTTTGCAGGCTCGTGACCAAGAGGTCTTGTTGTGAAGTTTTTGCACACACACCCCACTAAAAGCATGGACCCTCTTTTGCTTTCGTTGTTGTGTGCTTTATCCCTTAGATTTTGGGGATTTGTATTGCCTTGGCATGAGCTTAAAATATTCATCTTTCTTTCCTAAGTGTTTCCCCCAAGTTACACTTTGAAAATCTTAAGTATTGGGCGAAATTCAGGTTTTTGCTCTGTTTCAGGATTTTTTGCCCCATCCGGCTTTTCCTAGATTTCACTCAGGGCCTGACAGTTGACTTTTTTTTGGAAATCTTCTCACCTGATAGAATTTCGCATGGACTGGATTTTCCCAAAATTTTGTCTACTTGTTGAATTCCTGGATTTTGGGTTTATTCTGTCATTTTATGAATGTTGATGCCCTTGAGTGAATTCTGAGTCTAGATCCATCAATGAATGATTTAGCATTTGAGCCTGGGTCCTCAAATTTGTGATCTTCGATCAATTTGAGCGAGATCATTGGAGAACGTCAAAATATGGGTTTTCCCTCAGTTTCGAGATTTTCCTGTGTTGGTGGATTTCCCCGATTTTCCTTGTCCTCTAGGTTTTCCCAAAAATCTAGAGTTTTTCCTGCTTCGCAGATTTCCACTCCCTCCGAATTTTCCCAAAATTCCCATCGCCCCTTCATTTTCTAGAATTTTTGACTGTGGATTGTTTTCACTAGAATCTGCCTGCCTTGGATTTTTATGGAATTCCTCTCTTGCTAGGATTCCATGGAGGGGTGAAGATCCTGAACTATGTAGAAATTATGCATTAATGATATTTCATAGGACTTCGATCTTTGCTTGGATTCATTTGAATTTTGAATATATTATTGGTGACGTGCTAATCTTGATCCTCATCATTATTGATGCTAGTTTTTTCTAAGTTTAGGCTGAATCTAGCATGGAGGCGTGCTCAGGATAAGGAGGGAGGCAGTTAATATAGGGTTGCATTGAAACTTGTGCATTGGTTTGAATTATATTGAAGATCCCAGGCTGACCTGGATTGAGTTCAAGTATTTAATGCTAATTTGTTTTATTTTGAATTCTCATTGGGCTGACCTATTTTATGGCCATTTATTATTTTAAACATTAGTTGAGGCCAACTTGTTTGTGCCTATTTTAGTATTGTAAATCCCTGGCTGGGCTGACATGCTTTGGAGGTTCCTATAAATTTGGCATTTCGCCTCATTTGTAATATATAGAATAGAGCATATAGAATAGAAAAGAGAAAATTAGGTAGTAGAGCAGAGGTAGAAGTTAGTCAATTTTTGAGCAAGTTCTATAACAGAACATTGGAATTGTTGCTAAAATTTGGTGATTCAATACAATTGAAGACATTGTGATTTTCTGGTGATCTCTTTTGTGTTGACTTATCTTGCATGGTTCTTATGATTCTATCTTTCAAATTGCTCAATGTTATTAGATATATGTTAGATTTATATTTAGATCTAATTCAATCCAATGTTTATGATTCGATGCTTGAAGTGTTTGCAACAATCCCTGGTCCATACTTTTTGTAGCTAGCTAATCATTAGTTTCTTTGCAAAGTTAGCCTAGACCTTTATATTCATTGTGCTTAGTTCAATTATGGAGATTTATTCATTTCAATTGCAATTGGGTTGTCTTGGATGAATGTTCATGATTTGAAAATCTTAATACCTTAGAAGATTGTTTCTGTAAGATTGTAGATTTATCTTGGTTAAGCAGGAAATAGTTTATGAGGGATTGGTCCATTTCAAGTATTTCATCATTTGCATTGTTAATCTTAGGATTAGTTAAATTTAGGGATCTCTTTGAAACCATAATCTTTTGTTATTTCTTTATCATTTTAGTTAGATTTAGGATTGAAGTATCATCATATTGCTAGATTTGATAAGTTCAAGATTTAGTATTTGCTTGTAGTAAGGTCCCTTTGTGATTACTAGCATTTTCACATTTATCACTGAGTTGTTTATGCATTGTCAAGACCTGACATTAGAGACCTTGGGGTTATCTCTTGAGGCTTGCTAATAGAGATTTACCTTTCAAGAGAGATATGATATTATATTATGTATGAGTTGTTGTGTAGAAAACATCATCAATAGGTCTGAAGGTTGAACTCCAAACTAACAAATGTCCTCTAGGAGAGGAACCAGATGGACGAGAAAATGATGGCAAGAGAATCTCAATTCCATTAGGAATTAGCAGCCATGCAAGGATTGATCCTCCTGATATTGAAAATACTAATATCCATGCATTGAGAAAGGATCATAGTTGTAGTTCTTTCTCTAAAGCCAGTCTTGCAGTTTCTAAGGGATGCTTGGGAATTATTGAAGAAGGTTGGCTCGGTCGCTGACCAAATTCTACACATTTATGCTTCTTGGTTCACAAAATTGGAAAACCTTATTGTTAGGTTATGTAAAGCCACTAAAGAATTTTTAAGAGGTATAGAAATTCCTGATCGTAGGGCCACCTCAAGGAAAGAAAGTGAATTCATGAATTTCTATAAGGTCATGACAAAAAGCAAGAAATGCTAAGCAGTGTTAAATAGAAAGGTCAATGAGATCAAGAAGGATTTCAATGTTCTGTTTTATTTCGGATCGCCCAGCCTTTTCTCACCAGATGGAGGAGTGTTATCAATTAAGGAGATTATGAATGCAATAAGACATAAGGTTCAGACTTCTATAGAACTCCTAGCTATAAGCCTGTCACCCACTATTGATGAAATTGAGAAGGATATCCTTTCCCTTTCTTGACTCTATTACCGCATTGGGATTGTTTCATCAAGTCAAGCATATGAGATTCTTTGCACTCATCCAGTCCACTGATTTGGACTGGTAGGTACAACACTCTGCCTTCCTCAAACTCCAAGATTTTCTAGAGCTCTAGGTTCAAACCTTCATAAGCAAAGGCCCCCTATGAGTCAACAAAACTGTAAAGAAATTTTTTCTTTTTAATCTTTTTGGTTTTTGGCTTTTACCTTTTTCAGCTTCGGGAAGATTTTGTGCTTAATGAAGAGAAGATTGCTCTGAAAGACACACAATGCACCATGTGGTGGCTGTGCGGCTTTTGTATATCACTTTCCTTTTGATCGCAAGCTGAGACACATGTATCCTTGGAGGGGATTTTATTTAAGGCCATTCTCATAAATATGAGATTTTCAACCTACTCGACACGTCATCTATTCATTCAAGTAGTTGTTATTTTTATAGAATGATCTATTTGGGCAGAGTTTGTCAAAACATGGTGGGTGTCTTGTCTTTAGGGTAGAACCTTTGAGTTGGCTCCATCAATCGATATGATTGATCAATATAATTATTTCCAGGTTTCTTTTAAAATCTAATTGTTTTCATATTGTAATCTTTGCTAAATATCTAAAAGACATTAATGAAGTAGTTGGGACTTAATGAGAAAATATTATTGTGGTCTAATCAAGATCTACGATTAGATCGTGGGCTATCAAATACAAGCACCTAGAAATTCTTACTTTTGGAATGTTGGTGGTTGTGTTCTCTTCTTCCAAGTTATAAATAGGGGTTGATATCATAAGCAAAAAGGATTTTTTTTTAGTTAGAAGAATTACTTCAAAAATCTTATCGCAGGAAATAGATCTAGTGGGAAGTTTTATTATTTTCAAAAGTAGAAAGTCTTATAAAATACAACTATTCTCTGGCATGTTATATTTTAGCTCAAACTATCATCAGATTGGCATCCGACCTTTGTTTTTCAGTTTATTTGATATTGAAAGTTTGATATATTTAGATGAAATCTTTGAAACTATGCATTTTATTGGCCTTTGACATAATTTTTCTTTATTTTTTCGTTCATGTTAAAAGCATTGTGTTAAGCTTATTTTGATAGTTCAGGTAGCTAATTTCAATGATGTTAAGCTTCTATGTTGAATAATAGCTTCCAGAAATTGAATTATGTTTGTGAACTTTTCTATTTTCAATAAGAGTTGTTATTTTTCATATTATGTCATAAAGGGAGGAAAGGGTTTCTGTCATATTCTAGATATTTTTGTTAACTTATAAGGTTTTCTTATGTCTTATCAGACCTTAATGGGTGCTTCCTGTAGGGAGATTTGAAAGACTACATTGTGATATTACTTAGCCTTTGTTGCTCTTCTCTTCCAAACAATGAAGGGTTTGTGGCATTCTGCCTCTATTATATCATAGGAAATAAGTTGAGGTTTGAAATGTTGTAAAAGTTTTGGCACATCATCATTTTCATGTTTTATTTTCATTTCTTTCTACCTTTTTCTCCCAACACAAAGAAGAGTTAGCTTTCTATAAAATTCATAAAGGAACTTATTTAATGAGGCACAAATTGGTCCTCCGCTTGCTAAATTTCCCATAAGGTTGTTGGAGAGGCACATGCTTTGATGATCAACATGAACTTAACATCTTCATCTATTCCATCCATATTATTGTTTGCTGAGAGAAATGTAGCATTGGAAGAGGAACAAACAAGATTCTCATGAAACTTAAGAATTGGATCTTCTAACACCAAGATACCTTTGTCACAAGTAGGAGAGGCATCAAGAGAAGAAAAACTAGGATTTCCATGATTATCTATGACTACATGGACTCTTGTAGCAAAGATTTAGTGGATGATCTAGGTGAGATGAAGTCCTCAAGGGCTTCATATAACATGTCAAAGTCACCACAACTAAAGGGTTTGAAGGATATGCTTTCTCCAAGGTTATCATATAGTTTTTATTTATTTTGTTTGATGTTTTTGATTCTTTCTTATGCTTCTTAATGATCGTAAAATGTAAACTAATCTATGAAATGATGCTAAAAATAAAGGAAACATACAGAAATATAACATTATATACAATTAAAACATGAAATATTTTTTTCCAAAATGTTGCAAGATTGAATTAAAGAAGCAATAACGTGAATTCACAAATAGACTGTTTCAGGAAACCAATGCTCAAATTTGAGAAAAACAACATAAAGAAAAAATAGAGGCTAAAAGTCACCTAGAAACTTATCTAAAATTCCTATACAAGGGCACATTTTCCCATGGGTGAATTGGTCCTTTCCTATGGTTTTTTGAAACTAAAATTTTCAAATTCTAAGTTACTATATGTGATTTTTGTTCTTGGTTGCAGACTAAGAGTTTTATAATAGATTTTTTGAGAATAATGGTGTCTAAATGTAATTTAAAATAAGGTCAAATGATGAACTAGATGACTATTTTTAGAATGAAATTTAAACATAAATATGAACTTAAATGATTTAATAATGATCTTAATTCAAGGGTATGTGCAAGATCATGATGGGCCAAAAAGTGGCAATATGATGGGTATGTGGCTGACGACTATTTTTTTACCCAAAATTGATGAAATGAAAAGGGTTTTTAAAGGAGATTCTTAGCTTTCCACTGATATAAATTATGCTTTACTTTGAATTTAATAAGTAATTATTATTCATTTTCTATTCAAATTATGAAAAGTCCTGATTGATAGGTTGATTGAAAAACATCTATAGCTTTCAAACGGTATCACATTTTTTGAATCAAAACATATGCGTCACATTCTATGTTTCACATACTATAGGATTAAAAAAGGAAAAATAATTTCATGAAGTTTTAACCAAGTTAAGGTGGTCGACATACGAGTTTTATATTTTTAAAAATTTGTAATAAGAAATTCATAATTAATTATTTACTTGGAAAAAAATTACAAAAAAATATGCATCACATTGGGGCATGGGTCGTCTACTTATATCTAAAATATTATAAAAAAATATTATCATTTTATTGTGGTTAGACAGACACCTAGTTCTTATTTTTTCCCTGAAATTTAATTACCATTGCATTGAAATTTCAAATTTTCACCAAATAGATTTTTTTTAAAAACAAACCTAGTAGTTTAGAAACTACATTCAATTTACTATAGATTCTATTCTTACATATTTTTGAAATAATATAGATAACTTATTCAAATTTTTATGTAAAGTTCCCTAACTTTGATTTTTCTGAATTTTTTGCCACTTAAGGGCCTGTTTTTTCCATGATGATCTTGCACATACCTGCAAGATGAATGCAAAATGAATGCAAACCTAATGCAATATTTTATATTTTCTATAGATTTAAGGGATGTAAACATGCAAAATTAAACCCTAAATGAAATGTCCACTAATTTAAGTTTAAAGAACCCTAAATGCAATGCAACTAATGCAAATATAATGCTAACTTAGTGTAAATCCTCGATCTAGGGTTGAAATAGACTCCAAATTTAAGAATTTTGTTGTACAAAGTTGGGTTCACCAAAATAGGGTCACCAATATGAAATGGTAACAAAGGGGGTATGATGTACCTATCTTTCCTTTTTTTCATTAGGAAATGAGATCACCACAAATAATTGACTAACAACCCTTAGGTGAACCAACTCGATGTGAGAATCTATTGATTTCCTTATAATTGAGGATGGGAGTACAAGGCTGAACAATAATTTTGGGAGAAAAAATAAAAATAAAAAATAAACCTAATTATGCCAATTCAAACTTGCAACAATAATATAAATCTCAATATTAAAAGAAAGAGAATTTTTTTGGGAGATTTGAGAAGGGTAGAGGCATGTATACTAGTCACCAAAAGGAACTTTCTAAGAATCATTCGCCCACAGGAAAATGGGTCTTTTGCTAGGGTTTTAAAGAAACTTTTAGGAGCCTTTGATACTAATATGTACCTTCTAATTTGTCAATGTTTCAGTTTTGGAAAGTCAAAAATTAGATCTGTAGGTGAAATTTTGTGATTTGACAACCTTAACAACTTTTGCAACTTTGAAAACTTCTCTAATCTTGCTCTTCAAGAGGTCTTGAATCCTTCTTCAACCTAAATTTGCAACACAAACACAAGAGGAAATCTCTTTTTTTTTTGGTGGGTAGGGATTTTCCTTGGTCAAACCCTATTTTGGTAATTAAACCTTGAATTGAAACAATGATAAAAAGAGGGAATGATGAATGAGCACTTGTTTGTTGCAACTCACAAACCCTTGAATGAAACCCTTTAATGGAGATCCTTGAAGGACTGAAACATGCATGAAATTTCTAAATTGGATGTGGATTTTGATGACTTGAGTTGATTCTTGAATGCTTGAACTTCATCTTGAAACCTACATCACAATGCTAGCTTAAAAAAATGCATGAATGAACATGAATTTGACATGATGCTTGAGATATTGATTGTTGTTGTAGATGCTTGATAAATTTTCTCTTCAATTCTCTTGACAATAGTATTTTCTCTTGTGAAATTGCTCTTCAAAACTTCTAGTTGATTTGATCAAATAACCTTGTATTTATAGGTATGTATCCTGAATTTATCGAAATTCAAATATTACAAACTGACATCAAAAATTTGAATTTAGAGATGTTAAAATACTGCCAAAAATATATATTAAGTTTAGGCTCAAAGGCCTAGGGAGGACCCATTTTACCATGGCTGAATGGGCCGCAGGTCCCTATTCCTAGAACACACATTTCTCAAGGTAAAGTGTTATGTGTTGGCATCAATTATTGTTTCTTTTCCCCTATGGAAAATATAATTTATTAGAATTGTACATGAATAATAGGGCTTATTAAGAAATAATTAATTCCAGTTTAATTAGGAGGGCCCAAACAGTGTGAAAATGTAAAGGGATACATTTTTCTACACTATAAGAGATAAAATATTATATTTTAAACTAAATCTTACTTAAAAATAAGAAAGGAAATAGTTGCTACATTTCATTTGTATCTTCCCATGTATCATTTCTTCATCATACTAATCCAATTACACCTTGCATTGATTAACCTCTCTACTATGCAATCAGTACTGGCACTGCTCCAAGATTTTTTATGGATCTATTGTTATTCTTTCTAGATATTGAACTTGTAATGAATTCTAATTTTAAATTTGTTTCTCATCAAGTACATATTTCTTAAGAGGTGATATATGTAAAACATCATGGATACAACTCAGCTGGGAATGTAGGGCCAACCGATAAGCAACCATGTTTATCTTCTCTAGGATTTCAAAAGGTCCAACATATCAGGGTGCCAACTTATCCTTTTCTCAAACCTTATGAAACTCTTGGGAGGTCAAACTCTTAGAAACATCTCATCTACACCAAAATATCTCTAAGTTCTAAATTCTTATCAGCATAAATATTTTGTCTATCTAACACTTATTTCAATCTTTTTTGTTGTTTCCTTAGTTTTTTTTCCATTCCCTTTAATATATCAAGAATAATTATTATTCTATCTTCAATACTATCCCAACTCAAAGACGTTTGATGATATATTCCATATAATTCTTTGAAAGGAGTTATTCCCAATGAATATTGGAAGGTATTATTATAAGAAAATTCCACTATTGGAAGATACTCTTCCCATTTTGTTTATTGACCCATGCAGTACATTCAACGTAAATCTACCATAATATGATTAGTTATTTTTGTTTTCCTATCAATCTCAGTATGGTAAGATGAACTAAAATTTAGTTGTGTTCTCAAAGCTGACTAGAGATCTATCAAAAACTTGAAATGAATCTACCATCTCTATCTAATATGATTTTCTTATGAATTCCATTTTTAACCTAAATATTTCCATCGCAAAATGCTTTTCTAAAGTAGAGGAATCAATAGTTAAATTTCATGGTATGCAGTGATCCACCTTAGTAAGCTTATCAATCACCACTATTATTGCATTATTTCTATAAGGTGCCATCGATAATCTATTTACAACATCATTTCTAATGACCTACCATTTTTATGAGGTATTTCATGAGGGTACAATAATCCTAATGGATGGTTATGTTATGCCTTTACCCTTTGACATTCAAAACACTTGGATACATAAAGTATTATTTCCTTTTTCATCCCTTGACAAAAATATAGCTTCTTCATATCTAAGTATAGTTTATTTACCCTTGGATGTCCTAAATAAGGGGTAATATGAGCTCCTGCTAAAATTATCTTCCTTAATTCACTTCAGTTGGGGATATAGATTCTAATATTGAATCATAATAACTTATCTTCATCAAGATTGTATCTCCAAACCTTTGGATTAGTTTGATCATTTTCTAAAGTTAATTTGACTTGGTCATACCATGGATCATATTTTTCTCCTTACATCAATTGATCTTTGAAAGAAGCTTTAAAGCTTGCTATGGTCATCAAGTGTCTTCTTCTGCTTAAAGCATCTACCACCCAATTTTATTTTCCCTTAATATACTCTATTTCAAAATCATATTCACTTAAGAATTCTAACCATCTCATTTTCCTAGAACTTATGTGAGGTTGAGTGAAGATATATTGAGTCCTAGTGATGATATTTTAAAATTTGAAAGGATTTCCTAACAAGAAGTGCCTCTATTTTTGTAGAGCATGAATAATGGCTATGAATTCCAAATCGTGAGCTACATAGTTCACATCATGTGTCTTTAATTTCATAGATTCATAAGCTACCACACATCCATCTTCAATAAGTAATCCTCCTAATCCTTCAATGGAAGCAATTACAACTACAAAATGTTCGTTTGGATCAGAAACCTTCAAAATAGGTCTAGTAGTTATTTTTTTCCTTCAAGATTTGAAATTCCTTGTCACTTTCTTCATTCCACAAAACAAAATATTCTTTATTTGTAAAGAGGTGATAGGACTTGTAATTTTAGAGAATCCTTCTACAAATTTCCTATAATATCTCACTAATCCCATAAACCTTCTTACCTTTGAAACAATTTTAGGAGTTGTCCACTCCACTATTGCTTTTATCTTTTCTAGATAAACTACAATTCCTTCCTTGGATATGATATGTTTGAGATAATAAATCTTATTTTCAAAGAAAGCATATTTTGATAATTTCCCATATAATCTATGTTCCCTTATCTTTAAAAAAATATTTCAAGATTTATGTTTATTTTTAGAATAAATTAAAATTTCATCCAAAAATACTAAGAAAATTTTGTCTAGGTATTCATGGAACATACTATTCATCAAGTTCATAAAGGTAGCTAGAGTATTTGTCACACCAAATGGCACAACTATAAAAATCATAATGTCCATATCTTGTTCTAAATGTTGTCTTTTGGAATATCATCCTCCTTAATTCTAATTTGATAATACCCTATACATTGGCCTATTTTGGTAAACACTATTTCCCCCTTCATTTTATAAAAAAGGTCCTCAATTTGTGGCAATGGATACCTATTCTTTATAGTGAATTTTTTTAACATTTTGTATTCAATGTATAACCTTAAGGTTCCATCCTTAAAAAATAATAATCCCTAAGGGGATACACATGGCCTTATCAACCCTTTATCTAGGAGTTCTTCCAATTGTATCTTGAGTTCTATTAATTCAGTTGTATTCATTCGATAAGGTGCCCTTGATATAGGCTCAGCTCTAGGCATTATATGAATAGAAAAATCAAATTTTCTCTTAGGGGGTAAGCTAAGTAATTCCTCTATAAATACATGTTGCATCTTTAGAAGATTGGTTTTCATTGATGTCAAAAGAGTGCTAAAGATTGTATATTCTCCAAAGAAAGCTAATGTAAAGAGATATTATTGAAAGTCAGCACAACAGTGTGTGGAATAGATTGATGTCTAAGTATGATATGGATGTGGATATAAATATTCTAATGAGTTTATAGTATGCCTACTTTGATACCTTTCAAGTTTGGTGTACCAAACATAGTGTAAAGTTACAAAATTTTTGTCTAAGGAATTCATAATGCATATTTTTAGATAAACTCTCAAAATTTTGGTCGACATTCTTTCACAAAGAAAGATTCATTCTTATAGTTTAGAATATAAGTAAATCAAGATGTGAGGGTGTTGTAGTGTAGTAAAATGCATACCCTTGCATTTTCACACTTGTTTGGGCCTGCCTAGCTTTATTTATGCTTCTTTTGTTGGAAAGAGACACTAATTTTTTTTTGTAGTGTATTCATTGATGGCAACCCTCATTAGTGATTCAATCTGCAAATCAGCATTTGATTATACCAGAAGTTAGATCAAATTTTTATAATTAACTGTCAAACTAGAATAGAGCATCTGACATAATTGTGTTCATTGATTCATATGTAATTTTTTTTTATCTTTTTGAGTTGTGGATCTCAAGGAAGGTCATTCAATGTATGATCTATGCTATCCTTGAATGTTAGAGCCTCATATAAATTCGTGTGGAAGTTAGAAAATCCAGTTGATTGTTTTTATGTTCATTAGTGCAAGAAGGCTGACTTGGTGAATGTAGCATGTTGTGGATATTTGAGGAGTAATTTTTTAAGTTTTTTTGAGTATGATCATGTTGATTTGGGTCCTCACTATGTTGTGGCTGACTTTGGTTGGTGCGCATTAAAATTTAATTATGGATTGAGTTGACAGTTTCAAAATATTTTCTATTTTTGTTGAAGCCGACATGTAACGATTAAATCCTTAGTAGTAGATATATATAAGAAATTGTTTACATAATTTTGATATATGTACGAAGTGTGTTGATTTGTGTTGTGAATATCAAAATAATTGTAGAGTGATTATGCACAGTTTCACTTGTGCAATAAAGGATTTGTGACGCGAGTTAAAGCATAACATAGCAGAAGAGCAAAATTAGAAAGAAGGTCAAGAAAGTGATTGATGTGCATAACTGGAACTATTCTTAGGAATTTGTAGATGTTATTTCATAGTTCACCACTCCATTTTTCTTTCAAAATTGATTATAAGGTAGTGATCCTTTCTATTTTTTAGTAGTGAGCTATAGGTAGTGTGCCTAAATGCATGTGAATTCCCATTTTGTAAACATATTTTTGAGTACACTCAAATCATATTGTGGATTGACCTCCACCATGGTTTTTCCCCTAACAGGGTTTCCACATAAATAAATCCTTGTGTTATGGTGTTGTGGTTACTTGTCTTATGTTCATGCATCTTTCTTTTGGTTGAATGTTATTAGTGCTTTAAAGATCAGATTATTAAAGTTAAAAATTACATAACACTAATTCACCCCCCCTCTATGTTCCTTGATTCCAACAATTGGTATCAGAGCCTAATTCCTTAGAAAAAGTTTAAAAGTTTGGGGAAGATTTGAGAAAGTGATTCAATGGATTCAAGCAGTCTTCAACAACAACTTTTAGTGACCCTAGATTATATTGATCAATCCAAATCTGAAGTCTGAGAATTGCAGGCAAGCCTCATGAATGTAGAGAAATTCATTCAATCATTGAAAGATAAAATCAATAAGTCCAGGGAGAAGTGAAGGAAACTTCATGATCAAATCAAGTAGGAAGAGAGTAAAAGCATTGAAGATGAACAACCGAGTCAAGCACTAAAGGAAAAGATAGAAGAATGTGTAAAGTTTTCCAGAGATAATGCAGTCCTAAAGCATGAGATGGAATCTATTATGATGAGGATGACCAAGGAGATTGGAGATAGAAAGAAGAATGAAGAGAAGATTGCTTAGTCCTTGAAAGAGAAATCTAAAGAAATTAGCTTAATTACTAATGGATTCAATCAGTCAGAGCTTGAATTGGAGCAATCCAGAAATAATGAAGAAGAGCTTAAAAATTAGATTGTTGATCTCAAAGATGAACTTGCTACTACAAATGAATTCAAGGAGAAGTTCAAGATTAGCTCAGTCAAGCTTGATGAATTGATTAAAAGTTAGAGGACTGAAGGTGAGAAATGAGGTCTTGGATATGAGAAAGGAGAAAGCTCCAGAAATGGACAAAGGAGATTTAGGCAAGGAAATCATATGAAAAAAACTTGAAGGTATCCGGTAAGACAACCTAATGCTCAAAAGTTCAATGGTTACTGTTTTGTTTGCAATAAATTTGGTTATATGGCAGCTCAATGTAGAAATAGAATGAATCCAAGTGGTCCATCATTCTTAGGTCAGTGTTATAGTTGCAATAAGTATGGTCATAAGTCAAATGAATGCAGAAATATGATGAACAACTTTCATAGAGATGTCAAATGTTATACACATAATATATTTGGCCATATTGCTAACTAGTGCATATGAAGAGAAAATCAATGGAACAACTGGTCTAGACAAAGAAATGTGGTGTGCTACAATTGCAACAAATCTAGTCACATTGCTAGATTTTTCAAAAGCAGAAAGGGTTTGGTAAATCAAGGGAGAAGCATGCAAAAGGAAGAAAAGGGAAAAGTTACTACAGATGAGATTAGGAAGTAAATGAAGAGAAGATATGGGTGAAGAAAAGTCCATCTATTGCAGGAAATGATTCCACACCAGAATATGGATCTAGTAATTCCTCTAGGAATTACTTCATGGCCTCTGGCCTAGGGAGAGTTCTCAAGAAAATATTTTAACCCCCTTGTTGATAGTTGGTACTGGGATATGGATGAGTGCAGTGATTGCATTGATGATCTACAAATGTTGTTGAAACAATTGGAGAGAGTAGTTATGTAGAGTTGAAGGTTTGTAAAAGAGTTATGTTTCACAGAGTATGGAAATGGGGTATCTAGATGAGTTAGGGAAAAAGCATTTATTGCAACAAAAATTTAGGTGTGTGAATGATAAAAGATCATTTTTATTCTTCATTTTTCACTTTATAGTTTGAGAAGAAAATTTTTGGAGAGCTATGAAGTGAACTTTGGCGAATTGTGGTGAGATTCAAGTGTGAAGGAAATTCGGTGATCAAACCCTAATCTGGAAAAAAGATATTTATCAGGAAAACTTGTGAACTTGTGAATTTTTGAAAATGGCTACTCCATTAGTAGTTGATATCAAGGATAGACCGTGTCCAAAATTCAAGTGGCATCCTTTCAAATCTATTGAGATAGAACCCTTAAGTGCATTTTCATTTGTTTTGCACAACATCTTGCATATTGAAGACATTAGGGCATACATTCATGCAAATATTGAGGAGTTAGGGAGCTCACAGTTGTTGAATTTGTATACAAATCATATAGTTGGAGAATATTTCAGGGTAAAGCCCGAATTCAAAACCTTAAAGGAGAAGAAATTCATGCAGATTATGATATTTCCTATGTTTGAATAAAACAAGTGGGTATGGTATATTTTGAGCCAAGTTCATGCTGAATTTATGTGGTTGAGTCAACCTTTTAAGATTACAAAAGAATCCATAATCACTATTAATGATTCAAATTCCTCTGGTGGGTGGTCGATCTTGAAGTCCATGAAGAATTAGACAGTTACTAATGCAACCAGTTCAATATTTGATAAAAGAGATATGATAATTGATGATATTATTGAAGTGGATGTGATATTTGCATCTATGAACATTGGTTACAATATCTATCATTCCAGTTGGGATAATTCTATATGCAGTACAACTATCTATGCAACATATTAGATGGTGAAGGAGAATGCAGAGTATGATCTATGTGAGTTATTTTGAAGTCAGCTTATGGAGAATCTTGGTAAGATCAAGAAAGATAAGAAGAATTCCTTTAAGTATGGTAATTTTTTGTTATGCCTATTCTTCTACTTTATGAATGAAGTTCCAAGATTTGGAAAAGTACAATGGAAAGTTAATAAACTAATAGTTGTTCAAATTAGAGATATCTTGCATAGAGTTGGTGATAGTAAGACATGGAAAAATGTTATCTGGGGATATTTCAAGAGTTTTCAGAGTGAGATGCAAGCAAGAGAAATAATTCCTAAGACTGTTGTGGAGAAGTACAAGGACACTATCTGTTTTATGGTTGACATTGATCAATGCTTGATGGAAGCTACAAATCATAGAATGGTCTAGATTATGCCAATGGGCTATGAAGTTGAGGGGAACATCTTGGAACTATATACACAAAATTTGTTAAGTGAACCTCGGGATCCAACTAAAGAGAGGTTTGGAACCTATGAAGAAAAATATATGCAAGTACATGAGTAGTTGAAGAAACCTATGATAGTCCAGAAGGTAAGGAAAGAAGTTTAAGCCTTTGCAAAGAGGATGGGTATATCTATAGAAGCTATGAGAGAAGCTAGAAGAAAGAGAGAACATGCTGAAGAAGATCCTACTAGAACTAAATTTGCTAGTCTGGTAGCATCCTCTACTTGATCTAGATCAACAAGGAGCTCTACATCCTTATCTAGTCCTATAATGAAATCAAGCCCTATGAAAGCTCAAGTGAATACATTTGATAGAGAAGGAAAGATGAATAAGGATAAAAGAAAAAGAGTTTATGTTGTAGTTGAGGAAGATGAGGAAACAAAATCTGATGAAGTGAGAGAGATTAAGCATCAAGGCACAAAGGAAACAACAGTCTCTAAGGACAAGCCCTCTGGTGAAGAAGAGAAATAAAATAAGAAGTTGAAAATTGACAAACCGGGTATGTCGGTAAAGGAATTTCAGAGAGGCATAATCAAGGATGATAATCTTAAGCCACTATGTGAATGGTATGATAACTTTGATAGTGTTGATCAAAGAATTCTTGAAGAAGCAATAATAAATTATTTAAATGCTTTCAATTTGGCTCTTATTGAGATCATGTCTGAGTTGCCTAAGGGACTATATGAAGTTTTGGAAATTATGAGATTGAATGTAAGAACTGAAGATGAGCAAATGATAGAGTACATTCTTACAAATTTATGTCTGGTGATGTCTATTGAGGAAATGAAGACAATTTTGAATGGTTCTAAGAAGGATTTCAAGAGAAAAACAAGAGTAAACAAGCTTATGATTGGTCAGAATAAAGAGGTAGTAAAAGAAACTGAAAGAATTCTCAAGGAATTTTTGTTAAAGAATAGAATCAATGTTGTTTCTGAAGAAGGTCATGATGTAGATATTGCATCTGATCCGATGGTTGAAAAGGTAAAGGAAGATATAGTTGAGGACACTCAGATTCCTCTTGATTTGCATGATACATAAGTTCCTATGGATATTGAAGCTCCTAAAGATGTGACAACTGAAGAAGTTGAAATTCCTAAAGATAATCAAGAATTTTTAGCTGAGGAAATAGTAATTGAAGAAAAGAAGGTTGAAGTAAAGGAAGTTCCTATGGAAGCAAGAGACACTGCAGAGGTAGTGAAGAAATTTCTAGAAGAGAAATAGGAAGAGTTTGACCTTGAATTGGGTGAAGGTCCTATTAATTTGGATACTTTGTCTCTAATTCAAAAATTGAAAGTTGCATCATTTGAGGATAGTAATCTATTGAGTCTTGCATCTAGCATCTTGGTGAAAATCATGCCTTCTCATGTTAAGGATCCATCTGGTTCTCCCTCTGGTGAGCTGAAGAAGCTTATTAATTCTATAAGTACTCATTTTGAGTCCCTTGAGAAGTTAGTTGAGGAAAAGGTATAAAAAGGAAGTTGATGATAAAATATTCAATAGGGTAAAGTGCATGATTGCTAATGACAAATCATTATTAGCTACCTATGTGAAGAATATTTAAGGTGCACTATCTGAAGGAGGAAAGATCTATAAGTCATGTTTATCTTTGTCTAAATTTACTGAGGATAATGAGAAGAAGATTAAGGATCATGGGAAATAGTTAGTTGATATTTTTGAAGCCTTTGATCCTTTAACTATTTCTATTGGAAAGAAAGAAGGTCAGGTTATATCCTTACTTGACAAGATAAATATTTTGAAGCATGATAATGGTAGAATTGTGGAAAGAGCATGTGAGCTTAGAGGCCTAATTGGTCTAAAGATGCAAACAATGTTGAGTGCATTGAAGGAAGCACAAGAAGCTTTGACGGTTAGTGATCCAATGAACCTTGAGTCTATAGTGATGTAATCTTATCTATTTTTTGGTCACATGACTATCTTGGAGAGTCTTAAGAAGTGTTGGGACATAAGTTTGAACCTGTTGAAGACCAATTTTGTAGACTTATTCAAGTTTATGTAAGTTAGTGGAGCATGTTTGTACATATGCAGTTTGTTCATAGAAGTTTTTGTTTGATTTTTGGTATGAAAATTCTTGCCTTTTCCATTAATGTCAAAGGGGGAGAGTGGGATTGTGAAAAATGCCTTAATCATCTCAAGGGGAGTTTTTTTTTTGAAGTTTTGAAGGTTGGAAGTGTAATTCATGTTGGTATTGATCTGACACTTAGTCATTTTTCACTAAGTGTTGCCATCAATGCCAAAGGAAGAGATTGTTGGCAAGAGACATTGAAAATGTTTTCTAGTGTTGTCACTAATGGCAACCATAGTTAGTGATTCGATCCACACGTCATCATTTGATCATACTAGAAGTCAGATCGAAGTTTTGTAATTAACTATCAAACTAGAACAAAGCACTTGAAAGAATTGTGTTCATCACTTCATATGCAATTTTCTATTATATTTTTGAGTTGTGGATCTTAGGGAAGGTTGTTCGATGTATGATCTATGCTATCCTTGAATGTTAGAGCCTCGTATCAATTTGTGTGGAAGTTAGAAGATCTAGTTGATTGTTTTTTTTTGTTCATTAGTGCAAGAAGGCCGACTTGGTGAATGTAGCATGTTGTAGATATTCAAGGAGTAATTGTTTAAGTTTTTTTGTGTTTGAGCATGTTGATTTGGGTCCTCACTATGTTGTGGCCAAATTTGGTTCGTGCCCATTGAAAATTAATTATGGATTGAGCTGACAGTTTGAAAATATTTTCTAATTTTGTTGAAGTCAGGATTTAGCAATTAAATCCTTAGCAGTGGATATATATAAGCAATTGTTTACATCATTTTGATATATGTACAAAGTGTGTTATGAATATCAGAAGAATTGTAGAGTGATTATGCATAGTTTCACTTGTACAATAAAGGATTTGTGATGCAAGTTAAATAAAACCAAAGAAGAAGAGAAAAATAAAACAAAAGGTCAAGAAAGTGATTGATGTGCATAACCAAAACTATTCTCAAGCATTTGTAGATGCTATTTCATAGTCCACCACTCCAGTTGTCTTTTGACACTAATTGTAAGGCAATGAACCTTTCTGTTTTTGAGTAGTGAGCTCTAGGTAGTGTGCCTAAAAGCATGTGCATTCCCATTTTGTAAACATCTTTTTGAGTATACTAAGATCATATTGTGGATTGACCTCCACCATGTTTTTTCCCCTAACAGGGTTTCCACATAAAAAATCCTTGTGTTATGGTGTTGTGGTTACTTGTCTTATGTTCATGCATCTTTCTTTTGGTTGAATGTTATCAGTGCTTTAAAGATCAGATTAATAAAGTTAAAAATTGTAGAACACTGATTCACCCCCCTCTCAGTGTTCCTTGATTCCAACATCTTTATGGAATAATTGGTCCTATTTTGCATCCACAAGCCTAATAAACTATATAGTTTTCTAGTGAATCTTGAAAAATATTAAAAGATAAAAGATCATTTAATGATTTTGATTATGTGTCCCTAATTTATAGACTGGGACAAAAATGCCACCTAGGGCATCTTTTTCCTCAATGGTTCTTAGGACCTTGATTTTGAATATACCTGAAAAGGTCCCTTTTTGGAGTCTATGCCATGAGATTTGAGCCTTGGGACTAAGACACCACCTAGGGCATCTTAGTCCTTGGCTTATTTTTGAGATTCAATTTCAAATCTTGGCGGGATTTAGCCTCCTGTAATTAATGATTTCCTATGTTGGCTTGTTGTGGTGTAATTTCAGGATATTAAGCATGAATAAGTATAAATACAAGGTTCCTCCACTCATTTTTCATAAAAATCATTCAATTATTCATTCCTAAGGTAATTTTATGCATTCAATAGCAATTCATCAAGTATTTGGAGCCATCATCACGATTCAAGCATCATGTCAAGGGTTTAGTGCATCCATTCATGTTGTTGAGCCAAGATTGTGGATGCAGTGTTGAAGATCCATTTGCATCCATTGTTCACATCATATCCAAGGATCCAAGATCTACATTCTTCATGGAGACTACATGGTAGATTACATATTTTCTTCACAAAACATCATCCAAGGTGACATCATTTACATATTTCATGTTTCATGCTTCATTTCATTCATTTCATCATTTGGTTTAATTACCTACAAGGGGTTTCGCCAAGTCAAACCCCCATTTACTAACAATCAACAATTTTTTCCTCTCTTGTGTTTTTTGTTTGTAGATCTAGGTCAAAGACTTGAAGATCCTTTAAAGTGCAAAATTGTCAAAGTTGCAAAGTTGCATTTCAAAAGTTTTCAATTTCACGGAAACTCACCTATGGGTCAAATCTAGATGTTTTAGAACCTCTGATCTAAGGAGAAGCAAGTGAAAACCTTGGAGCTTAGGACCACATTCAGAGTTCTTAGAAATTCAAAATGGGACTAATATGTCACTTTTGGTATCTTAGTCCTCCTGAGCATATTTTGCAAAAAATATTATAGATTCAGTTCTAACATCCAAATATTTTGCATCTTCCCTAAAACACAACAGTGGGCTAAGACAATATGAAGGGATTCTTAGTCCTCCCTACCATATGTTGACAACATTTTTGCATTTCCAGAATCCTCATCACATTTCCATACTTCCTAGGTACATATACCCTAGTTTGGTGTAGCTTAATTTCATCATTTGGATTCATTATTTGGCTTGCATTACTAGGTTTTGTGAGTTGAGTATAAAAGTGTCTTTTCCAAGCATTTGCTTGGTGGTGAACCCCTAAAAGCTTAAATAACCCCCTCCTAGCTCCTCATTGTTGGGAATTGACTCACCTTTTGAGGTTGATAGTCAATCTAATTAGGACTCCTTAGACACATTTCAATGACAATAGGATAAAAGTGGTGTTATATGACCTGGGTATGTGCAGGATCATGATGGGCCAAAAAGTGGCAATATGATGGGTATGTGGCTGACGACTTTTTTTAACACAAAATTGATGAAAAAAAAAGGTTTTTAAAGGACATTCTCAGCTTTCGACCAATATAAATTATGCTTTACTTTGAATTTAATAAGTAATTATTATTTATTTTCTATTCAAATTATGACTAAAGTCCTCATTGATAGACTGATTGAAAAAAATCTATAGCTTTCAAACAATATCACATTTTTTGAATCCAAAATATGTGTCACATTATATGCTTCACATACTATAGGATTAAAAAAATAAAAAATTGAATTTCATGAAGTTTTGACCAAGTTAAGGTGGTCAGACATATGGGTTTTTTATATTTTTTAAAAGTTCTAATAAAAAATCATAATTAATTATTTACTTGGAAAAAATTACAAAAAAATATG
Source organism: Sequoia sempervirens (assembly GCA_007258455.2). Classification (NCBI taxonomy): domain Eukaryota; kingdom Viridiplantae; phylum Streptophyta; class Pinopsida; order Cupressales; family Cupressaceae; genus Sequoia; species Sequoia sempervirens. The sequence continues at coordinate 33,380,332 of VDFB02292527.1, read as the reverse complement.
TATCACATCGGGACATGAGTCCTCTACTTATATCTAAAATATTATAAAAAAATATTATCATTTTATTGTGGTTAGGGTGGTCAGACAGACACCTTATTTTTTCCCTGAAATTTAAGTACTACTACATGGAAATTTCAAATTTTCACTAAATAGATTTCTTTTTTTTTAAAACAAACCTAGTATTTTAGAAAAAACATTCAATTTTCTACAGATTCTATTCTTACATATTTTTGAAATAATATAGATAACTTATTCAAATGTTTACGCCAAGTTGCCTAACTATGATTTTTCTAATATTTTTGCCACTTAAGGGCCTGTTTTTTCCATGATGATCCTGCACATACCCACCTAGGTTATAAAGCACCCATTTTCCTATTAATCATTTTGGTGAACCCAACAATTTGAGCATTCATTTTCTTATTTGGATTCCATTACATTCCTAGATATAGGTTGCACTCATTCTTGCATTACATCTTGCATTAGTGAAATTACATCTAGGGTTTCTCATATTTAGTGAAATTGCATCTAGGGTTTCTCATATTTGTATTAGTGAAAGTGCATGTAGTTTACATTTTTGCTTGCTTGCATCATTTGATGTCATTTAAAAACTAAAAAGTGCATTATTCATCATCTTAATTGTTTTTAGAAACATTATTATTGCATCCAAAATTGAAAAAAATTGCATTCAACTTTGCATCCAATTGCTTGTCACTAGTTTTTCTTGTATTCATTTTCAAAAAAAATTGTTTCCAAACATCAATCCCTAGGTAGGAAATCTGGGAACATTATTAACAACTCTGAATTTGTTTTTTTTCTAAAAAAAACCCTCCACTGAGACAAAAACACCCTTATAGGATTCTTCATCCTTCTCTAGGTTTTTACCTTAGAATCCTTTCTAAGTTGATTGGATTTTGTTCCAATTTCTATACCCTTAAAATTCCTTCAGTAGGACTAAAATTCCCTTACTGGTGTCTTAGTCCCTAATGAGTTTGAAGTTGTAGTTTGTAGGTTTTCATGATTTAAATGTGCTTTTCTATGCTTCTTGATCCTCCTGGTAACATATATTATAAGTCTATAAAGTTCTGGGAACATCTATTTTATGCATCTAGGTCAAAAACATAAATTTAGGGAACTCATTTTTCAAACCATTTCAAGTACAAGCATCATTAGATCTAAAAATGCTCACATTTATAAAAAAATTCATAATATGGATAAAAGTACTTTTCACTTTTACATATACAATGTTTACATTCATAAAACTTTGCATAAGTTTGATAAAAGTGATTTTCATTTTTGGATATACATTATTTGTATTCTTAAGGTTTTGCATTCAATGGATAAATTTGTTTTGCATCTTGGGATATACATTGCTTACATTATTAAATTATTGTATGAGATGGTTAAAAGTGATTTTCATTTTTAGTCAAATAATGTTTGTACCTTATCTTTCTAGGAATGCTAAGAAAAAGCTCATATCCCCTCCCTATGAGAGTGTTTTAGTAAAGAGAATACAACCAAGTGGACAATCCTAACATTCATATTTGTTCTTCTCCTTATCTCTCTTATTGGTGAAGAAGATATTTTGATGTTATAAGAACTAATCAATGAGAGTTTTGAGAGTCCTAGTTGTTCTCTCCTCTTACCTCTCTTAGTGGACAAGACATTGATGGAAAAGACAACACAACCATAGGTAATAATGACAATAACATTTTTTCTTCTCCTAGTATCTCTCTCAGTTTTGAAGAAGATACTTTGATCGATGAAAGTCATGAAAATATTAGTTATCCCTCTACACCTAGGGAAACTCTTATTGAGAAGGAAAATTCAACAATTGATCATTCCCCTACTTGTGATGAACTAATTTTACAAGAACCTACCTTTGAGTGTCGTGAACATTTAGTTTTTGGTTCTCCTAAAAAATATCCTCCTAGGGAGGATATCATGGTGCAAGAAAATTTAAACATTGACACATGTAATTAGCCTTCCTTACATGAAGATACATTAGATTCTTCTTCACTAAGAGAACATGCAAATAAAGACAACATTTTTGAGTTTCTAATGACACAAATTTGATATCCTTTAATTAGTGAGCTTCCTAAGTCACCCCCCCTTAATGAATCACATAAGAAAATAAGAGATTTCTTGAAATCTACAATGCAATCTAACAATGTTTTGCAACAACCAAGATATAACAAAATTGCTCAGACATGTAGGGGACCAAAAATAGCTCCCACAACATCATTATCACCTCAACATATTTTTTCTAATACTCCTTATTCACCTTTTCATAATATAGTTGAAGATATTAAAAATACTCTTACTAACATATTCGTATGGCAACTCATTCAACTATCACCTACATACAAGTTTCTATTTCAAGAAATGTTGCAAATAAAGTAGGAGGAGATCCAATCTTATATGAAATTGAATAATTTAACATCCTCCTTTTGTCCCATGCAAGTAACACGGTCAGAAATCACATTCCCTAAACATGAATTACTGATGTAGAGCAGGGAGGCAATCAATTTCCAAATACAATTAAAATCCTTTGAAATATGTTTGCAACAATTAAATTCCTATCTCATCAACTTTTCTCAAAACCATCTAGTTTCACTAGTAGGTCTCCAGACCTAGGTTTTTGATAAAATGTAACAAATAAAAACTAGAACCCACTAAACAATTGCACTTTTAGAAACCCTTTTTCCCTAGCTATAACATATCTCAAAATCCCCATAGGTCACTTTAGACCAACCTCATCAAAAAAGGGCTTCTACATTGTCCTACTTGGCCAATTAGGCCTATTTTCCAAAGCAAGTATGGTAAAATCACCTTCCCAACATCAAATATCTAAGCGGTAGCATTAACTAGACTACAACCATCCAAAATCAATCACTTTCATCAAGAGAAACTCTCATCTAGCCTCTTCAACACCAAATGCTCAATTTAACCCTTTTTTAGGAGGGTTTAATGAAAGTACACATTCCCTCACTAATATCACTATAAAAACACCTCAAACACATCTTTTTTTTCCTACAAAAGCTTAATATAACAATAGGAATTGTTTCCCCTAAGGATTACAACCATTTCCCATCTTAAACCCCTCAAATTCACTCAAAAACCACACATTTTCCAACTAGGGCATCACACCTAACCATCCAACTCACCACCCCTACTCTTGAGATCATACACACACAAATCCCACACATAATGGTGCCATTCCCCCAAGTTACAATATTTTACAATGGGTGGAATGGTCCAAACCTCCATTTTATGCTTTCAAACCTTCAAGATGAATCTTACATAGGTAGTTACAATAATTTGCTTATAAAATTTACAAAACTAAATGAATAAACCTCAAACCAGATGAAATTGAAGGTGGATTCACCCTCCTAATTGTTATAATTCATTTCATGCCAAATTATTCTCTATACGGACCATACAATTCACTAGAAACACAAATGTTTTTACCAAAATGTAGGAAAATATGTATTAGATATTCAATTTTGTGATTTCTACATCAACCAACTTTTCACAAGCCTTTTGAGAACATTTTAAACTTGTAACCTTCAATTCCACCTAAACAAATGACAACAACTACCATTTGAACTTCTTTGACTGTTGGTATTCTGTATTTTGCAATTTTTGTACAACTTTGCATATGACAATTTTAGAACATTTTGCAACTTTTACCATTTTGAACCAAAAGACCCGAAAACTCACCAATTACATAAAAATGGTCTCAAAGGACCTTATTCATGACCAAAATAATTAAAACGCCCTAAGCACTAACACTTGAACCTTAATTGCAAAAAAATGACCTGCGTGCCCCTACACCATACACCTGGCCTGAAAAAAGTCTCCAAGTCCCTAGAGAATTACTTGGAATGAGAATATGTTTGATCATTGCATCTCCTTGTCTTCTACATGTCCTTCCACTAGGTGATCCATTCCACTAATCCAGGTACTGAAGCCTTGCATCATGCTTTACACCATTGAACTTGCTTTCACCTTTACATTGCCTCATCTTCCCAAACTGACGTGTTCCATACCTTCTAACTTTTTCCTTATTTGAGATTGAGGTTATACCTGCTAACAAATCATTGCCATCTTCATCATGACAATGCTTCACCTTTACCTTTTATACATATCCAAACTCAATCTTTAGGCTTTTCCTTTCACCTTTTTTCACTCCATCCTTGGCCTTTACCCCTATCATCAGATTCTCTGTCCCAAAGACCACTGCTTTCATAGGTCTATAAACCTTTGTACTAAAAAAACTAGTCTATTTACAAATCCCTTATGGAATCAGAGGACAAAACATTGTCCCTACCAAGATATTATCTTGCCAACCTTGCAATATTATCACTGTATTATCAATTTTTTCTTGCCTCAATACCATTCCCTTCCAACTTCATTCCATCCTTCAAGGTTACTATCTTGATGTTTTGAAATGTAGGAGTGGTTGCAAACTCCTTAGGCCCCTCTTCCTTTGTCTTCACAAACTCTTTCTTACCAAACATTATCACCTTTGTTTCCTTAGACTAATCCTCAACACCTCCTTGCAATGGAGTTAGTACAAAACCATTCCCTTCATTCTTAATTTGATAGCTATTTCTTCTAAAATCATATATGGCATGCTTGTCATATTTCCATGGTCACCCAAGCAAGACATGGCAACAATCCATTGGTACAACATCACAAAAAACTTTATCCTTATAACTACCAATATTGAATTGAATCAAAGGTTGTTCACTAAACAAGATGGATTGGTTGTCATTCAACCATGATATATTATATGGATTTTCATGAGGAATTTTTTTTAACTTCAACTTATCTATCATCTCATTAGAGGCCATATTCTCAGTGCTACCTAAATCTTTGACTAACTTGCATACCTTACCCTTGCATTTGTATGTAGTTCTAAATACAACACTTATTTACATTGGTTCTTTCTCCCTTTTTTCCTTGAGGAGTTGTCTTCTAACCATCAAAGAGTCCCCAACTTCTAGAGCAACAACTAGATTTGGATAATTTGTACCTTCACATTCATCTTCTTGCACTATTTGAGCCCTTCTTTCACTTCTCCTTTCACCCCCACTTGATACAGAACCCTTTATTTCAAGACACTTGTATGTTGGATGCCCAAATTCATTACAATTATAGCATCTACCTAAAAATATGTTTGTACTTCTAAATCCTCCAAATCTGCCTCTAGAGCATCTGAATCCACCACATTGATCAACAATTTTTCCTTGTTCTTTATATGCATCTCCTTGGCTTTCATTGGATTTTATTGAAGTAGAATATGATTCCCTTCCTCTTGGTGTGCTGCCTCTACCTCTATTTGTCTTATCCTTCTTTTCACTTTTTCTTCTACCCTTATAGCCATTTGGTAGCATTATTCAATTGTCCTTGGATTGTACAAACTCAATTCATCCTGGATGTTGAACCTTAGTCCACTAACATACTTAGCCACCTTTTCTACATCATCAACCATATACATGTCTTGCTCTTATGCTCATCTTATAAAACTCATTAGTGTAAGTTTTCACATCCATTTCCCTTTGTTTCAAATCATGAATCTTCCTAAACATCTGAATTGCATAATTGCTTGGAAAAAACTTACCTTTTAATTTGGATAACACCCTATCCCATGAAATTATTTTAGACTTACCTTTTATTCTCCTTTCAGCTTGTTCATAATCCCACCAAACAAGTGAATGCCCCTTCAATTTAGTTTTTGCTATATTCACCTTTTCTTCATTAGGTACATCCTCACATTCAAAGTAGTTATCCAAAGTTACAATCCAATCTAACAATGCTTCGTCATCAAGATTACCATCATACACAAGAAAATAAACTTTAACCTTGTGTTTGTTTTGTTTTACTACCTGTAGTAGCCTTTCCATATTTTTCTCTTCATGATCCAACTCTTCTTCCACATCTTCATACTCTTCATCTTCTTCATCTTCAGTGTCACTTTCATCACTCACAACCATACCTCTTTTTTTCCCTATTTCAACACTTTCCAGTCTTACTGCCAACCCATTTTGTAGTTCCTTCAACTTCCTAATCTTTCTTTTAGTCTTCTCTTCCATCTCTTGCATCTTTGTAGCCACATTGTTAACCTTCAGATTCATCTTGAGTCTTGAAATTCTCACTTCTCACCCTCAAATAATATGATACCTATGATATAATACCAATTTATGTAGAGAAAGGAAGCAATTAAAATCCCTTAAAATAAAATTTCAACTCTTAAATTCCTATCTCATCATCTTTTCTCAAAATCATCCAATTTCACTAGTAGGTCTACAGACCTAGGTTTTTGATCAAATCTCACCAATCAAAACTAGAACCCACTAAACAATTACACTTTTAGACACCCTTTTTCCCCTACTACAACATATCTCAAAATCCCCATAGTTCACTTTGTACCAACCTTATCAAAACAGGGCTTCTACGCTGTCCTACTTGGCCAATTAGGCCTATTTTCCAAAGCAAGTATGCTCAAATCACCTTCCCAACCTCAAATATTTGTGGTTCAGCATTAACCAGACTAAAACCATCCAAAATTAATCACTTTCATTAGGAGAAAGTCTCATCTAGCCTCCTCAACACCAAACCCTCAATTTAACCCTTTCTTAGGAGAATTTATTGAAAATACACCTTCCCTCACTTATCTCACACTAAAAACACCTCAAATGCATCTATTTTTTTCCTAAAAAATCTTAATCTAACAACATTAATTGATGAACCCAAGGGTTACAACCATTTCCCTTCTTAAACCCCTCAAATTCACTCAAAAACCACACATTTGCCAACTAGGGCATCACACCTAACCATCCAACTCACCTCCCCTAATCCTGAGATCATACACACACTAAGCCCACACATAATGGGGCCATTCCACTAAGTTATATTAGTTTACAATGGGTGGAATGGCCTAAACATCCATTTTATACTTTCAAACCTTCAAGATGAATCTTACACAGGAAGTTACAATAATTTGCTTATAAAATTTACAAATCTAAATGAATAAACCTAAAAGTAGATACAATTGGAGGTGGATTAACCTTCCTAAATATTCCATTTCATTTCATGCCAAATGATTCTCTGTACGTGCCGTACAATTGGTTGGAAACACAATTTTTTTAGGAAAACAAAGGAAAATGAGTGTATTAGATATTCAATTTTGTGATTTCTACATAAACCAACTATCCAAAAGCCTTTTGAGACCTTTTTAAACTTGTAACCTTCAATTCCACCTAAAAAAATGACTACAACTACCATTTGAACTTCTTTGAGAGTTGGGCATGTGTAGGATCATCATGGAAAAAGTGGGCCCTTAAGTGGCAAAAAAATTAGAAAAATTAGAGTTAAGCAACTTGACGTAAAAATTTGAATAAGTTATCTATATTATTTCAAAAATATGTAAGAATAGAATCTGTAGAAAATTGAATGTAGTTTCTAAACTACTAGGTTTGTTTTAAAAAAAAATCTATTTGGTGAAAATTTGAAATTTCAATGCAGTGGTACTTAAATTTCAAGGAAAAAATAAGAAGTAGGTGTTTGTCTGACCACCCTAACCACAATAAAATGATAATAGATTTTTATAAGATTTTAGATATAAGTAGAGGACTCATGCCCCAATGTGATGCATATTTTTTTGTAATTTTTTATTTTAGTAAATAATTAATTATGAATTTTTATTACAATTTTTTAAAAAATATAAAAACTCATATGTCTGACCACCTTAACTTGGTCAAAACTTCTTGAAATTAAATTTTTCTTTTTTTAATCCTATAGTATGTGAAGAAGAGAATGTGACACATGTTTTGGATTCAAAAAATGTGATACCATTTGAAAGCTATAGAATTTTTCAATCAGCCTATCGATCAGGACTTTAGTCATAATTTGAATCGAAAATGAATAATAATTACTTATTAAATTCAAAGTAAAGCATAATTTATATTGGTGGCAAGCTGAGAATCTCCTTTAAAAACCCTTTTAGTTTCATAAATTTTGGGTAAAAAAAAACCATCAGCCACATACCCATCATATTGCCACTTTTTGGCCCATCATGATCCTGCACATACCCAATTGGTATTCCCTATTTTGCAATTTTTGTGCAACTTTGCATATGACAATTTTACAACATTTTCCAACTTTTACGATATTGAACCAAAAGACCCCAAAACTCACCAATTACATAAAAATGGTCTCAAAGGACCTTATTCATGACCAAAAAAATTAAAACACCCTAATCACTAACACTTGACCCCTAATTGAAAAAACATGGCCTAGGTGCCTCTGTACCATACACCCAGCCTGAAAAAGGTCTCCAAGTCCTTGGAGAATTACATGGTATGAGAATATGTCTGATCATTGAATCTCCTTGTCTTCTACATGTCCTGTTGGGTGATCCATTCCACTGATTTAGGTACTAAAACCTTGCATCATGCTTTACACCACTAAACTTTCTTTCACCTTGACATTGTCTCATCTTCCCAAACTAACATGTTCCATACTTTCAAAAAATTTCCTTATCTTAGATTGAGGTTATACTTGCTAACACATCATTACCATCTACATCATGAAATTGCTTCACCTTTACCTATGTTGCATATCCAAACTCAATATTTTGGCTTTTCCTTTCACCTTGTTTCACTCCATCCTTGGCCTTTACCTTTGTCATCAGATTGTTTGTCCCAAAGACCACTACATTCATAGGTCTATAAACCTTTGTATTGACAAATCCAGTCTATTTACAAGTCCCTTTTGGAATCACAAGAGAAAACATTGTCCCTACCAAGATCTTATCTTTCCAACTTTGCAATCTTATCACTGTATTACCATATTTGTTTTCTGCCTCAATACCATTCCCTTCCAATTTCATTCCATCCTTCAAGGTTACTATCTTGATGTTTTCAAATGTAGGAGTGGCTGAAAACTCCTTAGGCCCCTCTTCTTTTATCTTCACAAACTCTTGCTTACCAAACATAATCACCTTTGTTGTCTTAGACTGATCCTCAAAACCTCCTTGCAATGGAGTTAGTGTAAAATCATTCCCTTCATGCTTAATTTGATAACTATTGCTTCTACAATCATATATGGAATGCTTTCCATATTTCCATGGTCTCCCAAGCAATACATGACAATAATCCATTGGTACAACATCACAAACAACTTTATCCTTATAACCACCAATATTGAATTCAATCAAAGCTTGTTCACTAACCAAGATGGATTGGTTATCATTCAACTATGATATCTTATATGGATTTTCATGAGGAAATTTTTGTAACTTCAACTTATCTATCATGTCATAAGAGACCATATTCTGAGTGCTACCTAAATCTATTTGAATACCTTGCATACCTTACTCTTGTATTTTCATGTAGTTCTAAATAAAGCTCTTGTTGGATTTTGTTCTTTCTCCTTTTTTTCCTTGAGGAGTTGTCTTCTAACCATCAACAAGTCCCCAACTTCTAGAGAAGCAACTATATTTGGAGAATTTGTGCTTTCACAGTCATCTTCTTTCACTATTTGAGCCCTTCTTTCACTTCTCCTTTCACCCCCACTTGAAGTAGAACCCTGTCTTTCAGGACACTTGTATGTTGAATTCCCAAACTCATTACAATTATAACATCTACCTAAAAATATGTTTGTACTTCTACATCCTCTAAATCTGCCTCTAGAGCCTTTGAATCCACCATGTTGATCAACAATTTGTCCTTGTTCTTTATATGCATTTCCTTGGATTTCATTGGATTTTCTTGAAGTAGAATATGATCCCATCCTTCTTGACATGTTACCTCTACCTCTATTTGTCTTATCTTTCCTTCTTTTCACTTTTTATTCTACCCTTATAGCCATTTGGTTGCATTCTTCAATTGTGCTTAGATTGTGCAAACTCAATTCATCCTAGATGTTGAACCTTAGTCCACTAAGATAATTATCCACCTTTTCTACATTGTCAACCATTTTTCCTACTCTTATGCTCAACTTATAAAACTAAATAGTGTAAGTTTTCACATCCATTTCCCTTTTTTTCAAATCTTGAAGCTTCTTAGAAATATGAATTGCATAATCACTTGGAAAAAACTTACTTTTTTATTTGGCTACCATCCTATCCCATGAAATTATTTTAGACTTACATTTTCTTCTCCTTTTAGCTTGTTCATAATCCCACCAAACAAGTGCATGCCCCTTCAATTTAGTTTTTCCTATCTTCACCTTTTATTCATCAGGTACATCCTTGCATTCAAAGTAGTTATCCAAAGTTGCAATCCAATCTAACAATGCTTCATCATCAAGATTACCATCATACATAGGAAACCAACTTTTACCTTGTGTTTGTTTCCTTTTACTACCTTCAATATCCTTGCTATCTTTTGATCTTCAAGATCCAACTCTTCTTCCACATCTTCATACTCTTCATCTTCTTCATCTTCAGTGTCACTTTCACCACTCACAACCATACCTCTTTTCTACCCTACTTCAACACTTTCTAGTGTTGCTGCCAACCTATTTTGAAGTTCCTTGAACTTCCTAATCTCTCTTTTAGTCTTCTCTTCCATCTCTTGCATCTTTCTATCCACATTTTTACCCTCAAATAATATGATAACTATGCTCTTATAGCAATTGATGCAAAGTAGGGATGCAATCAATTTCCAAACACAATTAAAATCCCTTGAAACAACTTTGCAACTCTTAAATTCCTATTTCATCAACTTTTCTTAAAACAATCCAGTTTCACTAGTAGGTCTACATACCTATGTTTTTGATCAAATCTCACAAATCAAAACTAGAACCCACTAACAAATTACACTTTCAGACACCCTTTTTTCCCTACTACAACATATCTCAAAATCCGCATAGGTCACTTTGGACCAACCTCATCAAAAAAAGGATTCTACGATGTCCTACTTGGCTAATTAGGCCTATTTTCAAAAGCGAGTATTCTCAAGTCACCTTCCCAACCTCAAATATCTGTGGAGAATCATTAACTCAACTACAACCATCCAAAATCAATCAATTTCATTAGGAGAAACTCTCATTTAGCCTCTTCAACACCAAACCCTCAATTTAACCCTTTCCTAGGAGGGTTTATTGAAAATACACCTTCCCTCACTTATCTCACTCTAATAACACCTCAAACACATCTATTTTTTCCTACACAAGCTTAATCTAACATTAAGAATTGCTGCTTCGAAGGGTTACAACCATTTCCCTTCTTAAACCCGTCAAATTCACTCAAAACCCACACATTTTCCAACTAGGGCATCACACCTAACCATCCAAATCGCCTCCCCTACTCCTAATATCATAAAAACACCAAAACCACACATAATGGGGCCATTCCACTGAGTTACATTAGTTTACAATGGGTGGAATGGCCTAGACCTCCATTTTATGATTTCAAACCTTCAAGATGAATCTTACACATGAAGTTACAATAATTTGCTTATAAAATTTACAAAACTAAATGAATAAACCTAAAAATAGATGAAATTGAAGGTGGATTAACCCTCCTAATATTTCCAATTAATTTCATGCCAAATTATTCTCCGTACGAACTGTACAGTTGACTGGAAACACAAATTTTTAAAGGAAAACACAAGAAAATGAGTGTATTGGATATTCAATTTTGTGATTTCTACATCAACCAACTTTCCACAAGCCTTTTGATGCCTTTTTAAACTTGTAAACTTCAATTCCACCTAACCATATGACTACAACTACAATTTTAACTTCTTTGACCATTGGTATTCCCTATTTTGCAATTTTTGTGCAACTTTGCATATGACAATTTTACATTTTGCAACTTTTACCATATTGAACAAAAAGACCCCAAAACTCACCAATTACATAAAAATTGTCTCAAATGACCTTATTCATGACCAAAAAAATTAAAATTCCCTAAGCACTAATACTTGACCCCTAATTGCAAAAATATGGCCTAGGTGCCCTTGCACCAATTACCCTCACTGGAGATTCAAAAAAAAAATGAAGCCTTGATGATAAAGGTGATCATTAATCAAACTGAAATTAGGCCCACTCTCATAGACAATGGAGTGGAAAGTAATGTTTTTAGCATGGACCTCCTAGAAAAAATTGGCATAGACAAAAGGCTCATTCAACTTAGAGATGTTCATATTTGTGGCTTTGACAATGTTAATAGCCAACCCTATCATACATGCAAGGATCACTTTCATATCATGCAAGGATCCCTTTCATACAATCTTCTCCTGGGGAGATCATGGATTCATGCTATGAAATGAGTCCCCCCTACTCTCCACCGTACAATGAAATTTGAGTACAAAAACAAGATATACATGGTTGAAGCAGGTGAACGAAGCTATGAGTCACATGATCAAAACACTTCCAACTCTCCTAATAATTTAATTCCAAAATAAAATGTTGAACCTATACAAGTTGATTCTAATCCTTCACCTACAACAAAATTCTTTAGTGATAATTGGGGGTCATTAGATTTTATGCCTCCTTTCAATGGAGAATCCAAAATCTCACCCTTAAAATCTAAAGAGTCATATAACAATGATTCATTTTCAAATACGAGTTCTAATAATGATTGGGATTTTACACCTCCCTTTATAGGAGAATTCAAAATATCACAATTGAAACTAGAACAACCTTGTGTTTCATTCACTCAACTTAGTTCTACAACATTAGCCCATGGTAGTGGTAGGGACTATATAACACCCATCCATCATGAAGGAACACCACATAACTTTAACAAGGATTTTTGTTCTTGTGAAGAAGGCGATCCTTCTCAAAAGCATAAACCCCCTTCATCTGACTTAGAAGATTGTTATGGTATTGGATACAATCTCCCTACTACACCTAGATACAATGAACATGCGAAGAAAACTAACATACCATACTCTTTCAAGAAAGATCTAGGTTTACCACCTTTATGTCCACTTTCATCTAAAGCCTTGTCATTTAGTGTGTGTATGACATCTTGTGAAAATAAAGGAACACCTTCTACTATTGATCAAGATAATATCTTGCCGAGACTTCTCCAAGATTGACTAATATCTCTCCCTCCAAGAACGTGAAATAAATTTTACTACAAGAATTCATTTTTTTCATATCATAGAGTTCATGGCCATGCTACTAATGAATGTAAGGCTTTAAGTAACAAATTCAACATCTCAAGGAATTTTTTACTCTTCCTTGTATTGAAGCACCTAATTCCTCCAATTGATACACATTTTCATTGTATTCGGCTCACTCTTGTCCTGCACTAAGTGGGGGCAAAGGGTTAGATATCCTTGTCCTCATATGTCACTTGTCATTGTCTCTTTTGGCTAGTTGACCACATTTCATGTACATATAATAGAAATCTTGGGATGTGGACGACATGCCTTAAGTTGGCTCGCATGTGACGTACTGAGCAACCCTTCCATCCTATTGCATGAAGTAGCTTATGGAAACATATGACTTAGCATAGGGGTTTCTGAATAAGATCTCATGTCTTCTTCTACTTTAAATAAATTTCTCATAGCAATGGTGTTAGCAACTGGGGGCATACATCGACACTCATATTTCATTGTGAAATTTTCTTTCTTCTTGTGATGTGTCCTTTTCTTGGTGGTGTCATTGGGTTTGATTTCCTCTGAGAGTGTGATATTTCTTTGAATTTTCCTATCTTGGAGATGTTAAGCATGATGTCCCCTAAGAGTAAGACCTCATATGAACTAAGAAAAATCCCTTTGAACATCTCTTGTTCTTGTTATATGCATTTTCCTTTGGTCCTTATTAAATTCATCGAGGTATGGATTTCATATGGTTTCCTGGAGCTCACCTACTATACAAATAGCTTCACTATCCTTGTGAGCATGAATTTTTGTACCTTATTAAAGTCATGGAGGTATGGATTTGATATGGTTTCTTGGGGCTCACCTAGTGAACAACTAGCTTCACTAGCCTTTGTGAGCATTCATTTTTTTTGTACCTTATTAAAGTCATGGAGGTATGGATTTGATATGGTCCCTTGGGGCTCACCTAATGGACACCTAGCTCCCACTAGCCCTTGTAAGCATGTGTTTTGTTTACATAGTGGACAACATGTTCCACTTGTAAACCTTTTTTAAAAAATATACTAGACCCGGTCCACCATGTTGGATAGCCAATCGAGGCTTGATCCATAACATTTTTCTTTCCCATTTTGTTTTCCTTTTTTTTTCATTTCTCTATCTTTGATGGTGTATGCTTGTGATCTAGTTATGGCTTCATATATCATCTCCATACGTGTTTTCCTTTGTGCTTATGTTGGTTTGCCATAGGATCTCGACCCTGGGGGCTTGATCATCCCTCTTGATCATTGCCATCCTATCTTACTAGCATTCATACACATGAACCCCTCTTGATTATGTGGTTGGATACATTAATGTGAGTTTGAAGCAATTTCATCCTCTCACTAAAGTGGGGGCTAAAGGTAGTGTAGTAAAATGCACACCCTTACATTTTCACACTTGTTTGGGCCCACCTTGCTTTATTTATGCTTCTTTATGGCTTAATTGGTCCTATTTTTGCATCCACGAGCCTAATAAACTATATATTTTTCTAGCCAATCCTAACAAACATTAAAAGATAAAAGATCATTTAATGATTCTATTTGCATGTCCCCAATTTATGGACTAGGACTAAAATGCCACCTAGGGCATTTTTTTCCTCCATGGGTCTTGGGACCCTAATTTTGAATATACCTGAAAATGTCCCTTTTTTGGAGTCTATGCCCTGAGATTTGTGCCTTGGGACTAAGATTCCACCTATGGAATTTTAGTCCTTCTTGGCTTATTTTTGGGATTCAATTTCAAATCTTTGTAGGATTTAGCCTCTTTTAATTAATTATTTCCTATGTTGGCTTGTGGTGGTGTAATTTTAGGATATTAAACATGAATACGTATAAATAAAAGGTTCTTCCACTCATTTTTCATAACAAAGCATTCAAGTATTCACTCCTAAGGCAATTTTATGCATTCATGAGTAATTCATCAAGTATTTGGAGCCATCATCAAGATTCAAGCATCATGTCAAGGGTTTAGTGCATCCATTCATGTTGTTGAGCCAAGATTGTGGATGTAGCATTGAAGATCTATTTGCAACCATTGTTCACATCATATCCAAGGATCCAAGATCTAAATTTTTCATGGCCACTATATGGTAGATTGTAGATTTTCTTCACAAGACATCATGTCGAATGTGATATCATTTACATATTTCATGTTTCATGCTTAATTTCAATCATTTCATCATTTGATTTAATTACCTACAAAGGGTTTGACCAAGGAAATTCACAATTTACTAAAAATTAACAAGTTTTTCCTCTCTTATGTGTTTGTATTTTCAGATCTAGGTTGAAGACTTGAAGATACTTTAAAGTGCAAAATTGTCAAAGTTGCAAAGTTGCAAAGTTGCATTTCCAAAGTTGTCATCTTCAAGGAAACTCATCTACAGGTCAAATTTGGAAGTTTCAGGACCTCATATCTAAGGAGAAGCAAGTGTAGATCTTAGTCCTCCCAAGAATATTTTGCAAAAATTCTTTTAGATCTAATTCTAGTATTTGAAGATTCCACATCTGCCTTGAAAAGTAGCAACAAGACTAAGAAAACATTAAGGGCATCTTAGTCCTCCCTAGCATATTTTTACAACATTTTTGCATTTCCAGAATCCTCAGCATTTCTAGACTTCTGAGGTATGCATACCCTAACTTGGTGTAGCTTAATTTCATCATTTGCATTCATTATTTGGCTTACATTACTACATTTTGTGAGTTGACTGTTAAAGTGTATTTTCCAAGCATTTTCTTGGTGGTGAACCTCTAAAAGCTTAAAGAACCCCGTCCTAGGTCCTCCTTGTTGAGAATTGACTCACCTTATGAGGTTGATAGTCAATCCAATTAGGAATCCTAGTACATATTTCAATGACAATAGGAGAAAAGTGGTGTTCTATGACCTAGGTTATAAAGCACCCATCTTCCCATTGTTCAAGCGTTATATCCAAGATCTCAAGTCATTACACCTTTTGTAGTGAAAGATAGAACTAAAAAAAAAATTGTTTCTGCTTTGGTAGTGCAAAGTGGTTATGAAGGCTTGTTGATATGCTCTATGTTCCTCCATATCTGATGTTTTGGCCATGCAATTTTGTGGACATGTTTAGTGATGTCTAGTACATTCTAAATATTAAAGATTCAAAAGGCTTGGTGCTCAGAAAGTTTAGTTATTCACTAATAGAGTGTTACAACTTTTTCTATATGCCTATCCTTTATCATAACATTTTTTTTTTACTGTGCCAGTAGAAGATTGTTCAATTCAGTTGTATGAGTTCTTGTGGACACTCTACATAAGTCATAGTGTCTATTGTTTATAGAACATGAAGATTTGTCTTTTTTCAAGTACTACATAATTTTTTGAAGTCATTTTGTGAAGTTATGTTATTGCTAAGGCCAACTAGGGTATGTTGGTGATGTGTGCCACAAATTTATGTTTTAGCAGAGTTCAAGGATTGTTTGTATATGTTTTATGAGTTATTTCTTAGTCAACTGAGTGAAATGTAAATAGTTTTTTATAATTTTTCTATACTGCCAAAGGATATGTAGGCTTATATATTAAAAATTTAATATACCTTGATTATGGTTGACTGAATTTTCATTTTGCAAGTGTGAAAATGATATTTATAGAAGATCAAATATGTGAATATTATTATGGAATTTTCAAGATGAATGTGTGCATGAGTAGAGCTTGACAAGATTTTGTACATACCTAGTGAGTATAATTGATGACTATCAGTGGTTGAAGCCATAAAACTAGTCATCTTTCAGTTGTTCTTTCTTTAAATTAGGGAGTTGTAGCTTACTTAGGTTTCAGCCCCTAAAACAAAGTCACAAAGTATTTGCTTCCTTGGGTTTTAGCCAAAAATCAAATTATAAACCATTATTTACTTGTGAGACTAGATTAGGACATTATCTCCTAATAGCATTTCTCACCATATTTTTCCCTTTGAAGTGTTCCATGTAAACCTAGTGGAATTTGTGTTCTTACGTGGATGTTTATCTTCTTTCATTTTTTGATTAATTAGGTGAATTCTTAATTGGTTTAACTCAGCATTTGCAATAGTTAATTGGGATTGAATTTTAAAGCATACCAATTCAACTTCCCCTCAATATTCTAGTGTGTTCAACAATTGGTATCAAAACAAGGTCGTTGATACAAGCCTAATAGCTGAGGTAGATCCTATATTCAAAACACATGGATAATAATGTAGTGTCCAAGAAGAAGTGTTCTTAGGAGAAAGAGATCATACTCCGAAAGGAAGATGATGAATATGAATTTGAGTTCAATATATAATATTTTTTAGTGGATTATGAATGAGATCTCATTTTTACTCTAAATGGTCTAGATGAAGAAAGGGATAAGAATGAAGAGATTCAATTCCAACTTGAAAAAGTATAGAAGAAAATTGGAAAGTTGAAAGTTCAATTTGAAGAAGGAAAAAAAATTGAAGAGTGTCTGAATATGAAGTTCATTGACAAAAAATTCTAATGTTCAAATCTTGAAGAAGAGATTGTTTCCTTGACAAAAGAACTAGAAAAAGAAAAAGAACAAATTTGACAAGGGCTTAAAGCTAACAAGAGGTTTTGAAATACTTGATGAATTGATAAAATCTCAAAATCCATCAAAAGAAAAATATGGTCTTGGTTTTGAAAATGGTAAAAGTATTATAACTAGTGCATCAACAAACCTATATGAAAATTTGAAGGGAGAAGGAAAGTCTAAAACAAAGGAGGAGAATGATTCCATTAGAACCTAAGAAGACATCCTTAGGAGATACAAGGAAAGATCAAGATAGCAAGAAAGAATGTAGATTCATTTTTGTTCAAAGAAAATGGAGATTCAGAAGTCCACCTGCTAGACAACATGCCCCTACTAGGTTCACTCAACCTTTTCAAGGTTATTGTTATTCTTACAATAAGTATACGCATAAGATTGTTGATTATACATTTAGGTAAAGAAGGATGATAACATGGGTATAAGATTATTTATGCCTCAAAAATATGATATTATTTTTCATGGATATTGCTATTCTTACAAAAAAATTGGTCATAAGGTTGCAGAGTGTAGAACTAAGGTTACAACAAATGAATTTGTTCTAGAGCACAACATTGCGTGCTAAAAATAAAATAAGGTTGGGCATAAGGAAAAAATTTTAGGAGTGGTTTGTGAAGCCACCTATTGAGAATCAGGGAAGAAAGATGAAATACTAAGTCAACAAAAGAAGGGAGATACAAAAGTTTGGAAAGAGAAGCAAGGTTGATAAAATGAGAATGATGGACCATTCTTGTGTATTATACAAAAGATCTTGTGAAAAAATGAGATAGATAATTATATTATGGGAGTTATCATTTGCAAATCCTTTAGCCCCTTGAAATGGATAAAGTGTTGAACATTTTAGTATAGAAGATTAATTGGACCAATCCCTTTGGTGTGCATCTGTTGAGCAAGATTGAACCTTTTAATGAAGATTCCAATGTAGAAGTTTGATTTGTGGAGGCGTCCTGAGCATCTTTTTATTCTTGTGATGACATAAAGATTTATGGTAGATGATTTAGCTAACAAAGTATGAATTCATTTATGGTAGAAAGCTAGGTCTATTGAAAGGATTTTTATGTGTTATTTTGATTATTCAATCTCATTTGCAATCAAGAGCGCTTGAGTTTGTAGTGAATAAGAGTGATTATGTTTTCAAGCTATCTATGTGAAACCCTAGTGATAATATTTGTATATTTCTAAAGAAACATCAATGGGTACACCTTAGGTGATTAATATGGTGGAGAAACCTAGGCCTAAATACAAATTTTTTCCATTTAAGGAAAAGGAGGTTGAAAAGGATGGTGAATCTTCAAAGGTTCTTACATATGTGTTCTGAATATGTAAGGATTTACATCCATGCATTTTTGAATGAAATTGATCATACTTTATCCTTTGTAGTTTTCTGACATGAATTATTGAATAAGAATTGTGTGTACAAGCCAAAATATGAAAATGTGGCTATTAAAGGGTCAAACATATGGAAATATTTTCCTAACTTATGTGCCAAAAATAATTGGTAAGAATCATCTTAAGTTTCATTCATGAAGAGTTCATTTGGTTAGATAAGCCCTAAATGATCACAAAACAAGCAATTAGGGTAGTTACTAGAATTTGTGCCTCTGAACAAGTTCTAGTGTTGAAATTGTTTAAGAATGAAAGGGTTATGGAGCTTATTAGAGCTATGCTTGATAAGAGAACCCTAATGGTAAAAGATATCATTAATCTCAGTGTTTGGTATGCCTCTATAAGAATTGCATACAAGATTTATTTCATTGACACCTAGTCATTTTTAGTCCCTTAAATATCTCAACACTTAGTCATTTATACCTAAAATTGACCTTTAAGTCAGTTTCCAAACTATTGTTAGGCCCCGATGAGGTTCTCACAACCTTGTCAAGCCTTGAAGAGGTTCTCACTACCTACCTTAACTCTAGCAAAGCTTATGTATTACTGAAAAGAACTCTTCTTAAATGGCGGTCTTAAAGTTGTCGAAAGAAAGATGCAAGTGTGACCCTTCTACTTGGTTTCTAAACTAGTGACGGGAATGGACAAGGTTATCACAACATTTTTGGGCCTTGATGAGGTTCTCACAACCTTATCAAGCCCCAAAATCAAACCAAGAACTTCAAGTCTTCTATCCAAAGGAGAATTAAAGAGCATTCTTTCAAATTCAAAGAGCATTTTATGATTTTTTACAAATTTTGTGGAGGTTGATGTTGTTCTCACAATCTCATCAGTGTCTGACACATAACTAGTAACCTTTGATCCTCCAAAGGATAGAAAAGGGAGATAGAAAGAAATGGACATTGAAAGGAAGGAATACAAAAATTCAATAAAGGGAGCAATAAAGCAGGGACCAACTGAGGTTTCAAAACCTTTGTCAAACTCCCACAAGGTTTTGACAACTAACTAAAATTTTGACTCTCTTTTCCTAAAAATAAAAATTGAAACTTAGCAACAATCAATAGGACCTAGCAAATGGAGCAAATATGGACCCATAGAATCAACCACCTCAATAATAGCCATGATTTTCTTTGGATGATATAGTTCATATAGTTTAAATTGTATTTTAATTTTTAATGATTATTTTAAAGAATCAATTTCAAGACTCTTTGATAATTAAATTTTGAAGGTTTTAAATATATAATCAAAGGAAAATAGAATGGTTCAAAATTTTGATCCTCATTACACTGTGATGTAAAAGTGAGTCAATCAAAAGGAGGAATAATTAAATTTTGTTGGTTCCTAAAGGAATTCATTTTGTCTGTGTGCATGTGAAGTTGAATGTGATGCTTTTATATTTACTTAGATAAGTATGTGAGCTTGGGTAAATATCTCGATATTTCCTTTCTTTTTAAATGTGGTATTCATTTGTGTGGCATTCATTTTATTTTTGGGGTGTGGTAAAATTTAAATATGAAATCACCCATTTGTCACTTGTGTTTTAGTCTTTGTGTTGAAATGCTAGTCATATTTATTCCTTTGAAACTACTTTGATTTCATAATATGTGTATTGTGTAAAAAAAATTAAGATCCTTTCATATTTAATCATATGATCACATTTTTTTCATGGCTATGCATAAGTGTTAGCTTTCCTTTCCTACTTTCTACTTAAAAGTATACCTCGTCTTTAAAATTTGAATAACATAAATTTTAACATAAGAGGGATTTATACCTATAAAATTTAGAGGAAGATCGCTAACCCAACAATGATCTCTCTCACTTTTATTTTATTTTCCATTGCTCATAGGGCAACTTAGGGTCATTTTTCAAGGAAATCTATAGTGAAGAATTTATTTACCAATAGGATAATATGTAAGTTTGGTGGAAAATGTTTCAAGGTCATAATAGATAGTGGAAACACTATTAATTTAATTTTAGCTTAAATGGTGGACAAGTTGGGATTAAAAGGAACAACTCACCCTACCCAAGTTATATGATGGCATAGTTAGAAAAAGGGCACCAAGTCTTGGTTGATCAATCATTCCAAGTAAATTTTAAAATTATAGGCACTTATGAAGATTAGGTGTGGTGTTATATCATTCCTATGGATATATTTTACTTAATACTCATATGGATATTGTGGTAGTTTGATAGAAAAGAAATGCATGAAGGAAGAGAAAACACTTAAAATTTGGAGAAAAATGGAAGAAAACATACTCTTATGCTATTGGTAACTAAGAAGAGATGGAGGGTGGTCCAAGGAGACTACTAGTGGTAGGAAAATACTTTTTGAAAGAGATTAAGGGGGGAAACTATGTTTTGCAATGGTTTCAAAGGATTTACATGTAGATAGAACAAAAAGCAACAATGGCATGCCTTAGAAGTAAAGGGGTTGCTAGAAGAATATAAGGAAATTGTGTCCAATGAATTACTAGAAGGAATACCACCTATGAGGAGCATTATCCATCATGTCAATTTGATTCTAGGGTCAAGTTTACCCACACAAGGTTTCCTATAGGTTGAAACTTATATAAAATGAAGAGGTGAACAAAAAATTGCAACAACTATTGGAAAAATGACTTATTAGAGAAATTTTAGCCTATGCAAAATACTAGTTGCATTAGCACCAAAAAAGGATGGTGAATATAGGATGTGCATAGACTAAATAGCCATTAAAATATAACAATCAAGTATCATTTTACTTTTCCAAGAATGAATGATCTCATGGACTATTTGGTGAAGGCTATGTATTTTACAATAAGTGATTTAAAGAGTGGATATCACAAAATTAGTATAAGAGAGGGTAATGAGTGGAAGATTGCTTTAAAGATCAAGAAGGGGTTGTATGAGTGGTTAGTAATTCCCTTTAGATTAACAAATGCACCCAACAAAATTATTTGGTTAACTAATGAAGTACTAAAACTATTTTTGGGAGAATTTGTGATAGTTTACCATGATGACATTCTAGCTTTAGTAGCAGCAAGGAAGATAATTTGTTTCATATTAGATAAGTATTAAAAAGGATTAAGGAGGAAAAGTTGTTTGTGAATTTGAGAAAGTGTAGTTTTATGAAGGAGAATTTTTTTTATTTGGGATATTATCTTACCACAAGGGCTAAAAATGGATTCATTAAAGGTACATGTTGTAATTGAATGGAAAACTCCTAGGAGTGTACACGAGCTTCAAGTTTTCCAAGGTTTAGCTTGCTACTATCATAGATTTATTCAAAATTTTAGTGGGATACGTTCACCCATAATCAAAACCATAAGAGAAGACAAGGAGTTTAAGTGGAAAAAACCATTAGATAAAAGTTTTGATATTTTGGTGAAGAATTTCATCGAGTAACCAGTGTTAGCATTTCTCAATTTTCTAAAATTGTTTCATGTGGATTATGATAGGAGTGAGATATTCATAGGAGTGGTTCTTAATAAAGAGGGGAAAACTATTGAATATTTTAGTGGAAATATTAATGATGCCAAGAAGAGGTATTATATTTATGATCAATAATATTATACCATAGTGTAAGCTTTAAATAAGTGGCATCATTATTTGCTTCCAGAGGACTTTATTCTTTACACAAATCATCATGCTTTGAAATTTATTAATAGCCAAACTAAGCTTCACAAGTGACACATGAAGTGGGTATAATTCTTACACGGATATGTTTTTTTCCTTAAGCATAGAATTGGAATCTCAAATGAAGTAGCATATGGATTAAGTAGGAGAGAAATATTATTGACTGAAATTATGAGAGTTGCAGTAGTTGGGTTTGATGCTATGAAAGAGTTATACAAAGATGATGTGGATTTTAGGGATGCATGGACATGTATGGAACCTAGTATTATAAATAGGACACCATGGATGGATTAATTTATATAAAATATATTTTTATTCAAAGGACAATAATTTTTCATACGTCAAGGGTCAGCAAGGAAGAATTTGACGAGAAAAATTGTGGTGGTTTAGCTAGACATTTTGAAGGTAATAAAATAATTGTAGAAATTAGTGAAAGATATTTTTGGCCAAGGATGAGGGTAGAAATAATAATATTTTTGCAAGGATATCATGTTTTTCAATATGCCAAAGGGGGCTATAAAAACATAGCCCTATATCACCCATTACCCATATTAGTGAAATTGTGGGGAGATGTAAGCATGAATTTTGTTCTTTGATTGCCAAGAAAACAATGAGGTAAGGATTCTATTTTTGTAGTTGTTGATAGATTTTTTAAAATGACCCACTTTATATTATACAAAAAGATAAATAGTGCCACTCATGTAGAAAATCTATTCTTCATGGAGTTTGTTAGATTGCATGGCTTACCAAAAAGTATAGTGTCAGATCTTGATGCTATATTTATAGGAAATTTTGGAGGACACTTTAGAGAAAAATAGGGACTTATTTAAGGTTTAGCTCTATATATCATCCTCAAATGAATGGAAAAACTAACTTATTAATCAAATATTACAAAATTTTCTAAAATGTTTACATTCTGACAAGCGTAATCAATGGGATTTGGTATTGCATCAAGATGAGTTTTCATACAATCACTTAGTCAACAAAAGTACACACAACACTCTATTTTAAATTATTAATGGATATAGCCATAGGGATATTTCAGAACTAGGGGAGCTTGGAAATACCAAGGGATACAAGAGAATTTCTAAAGGAAAATAATTTTCCAAGAGCATGCAAGATTTAAATTAGCAAGTAAAAGAAAAACATACTTGGAGAAGCTTATAGTATAAATAGAAAGTTGATTTGAAGAGGAGGGAATATAATTTTGAAGTGGGAGATATGGTATTGGTACATCTATGAAATTTAATATTTCCTACCCATACCTACAACAAGCTCAAGTTAAAGAATATTAGACAATGTGGAAGAATATTGGACCATGCACAAGAAAGAGGAGTTTTGAACCAAGAAGGGAGCTGTTGGGATAATAATGAATGAATTTTGAGCAGTGAATCTAATTTTAGATGAGAGTTTTGGGGAGTAGATTCTATATTTGGAAGTTCTAGAAAAGAAGAGAAGGAATAAAGGAGCTAAATAAGGTCAAAACAATAGGGATCAAGAATGGGCAGAGAATCATAGAAGAGAATAGAAGAGGGAAGTAGAAGAAAGTGTTTAATAGAAAAAGTAGGGAGTTGAATCAAAATGATGAACCCCTAGATTTTCCTATAAAACATGAAATTATGATGCCCAAAATTTATAAATAAAAATTAGAATCAATCCTAACTATTATAGAAACTATGAGGGAAGTTTTGAGAGGCTAGAATGATGTGTACCTTGCTGCAAGAAGGTTGTTTTTAGGGAAAAAAGGACTCATTCACCATGGTCCATGTTAGTGTTTCTGAAAATAAGATTTGGGTTATGTTCCTTGATGTTTACACTCTCAGATCCTTAGTTATCAACTCTTGAAAACATATGAAAATTTTTGTAGCCTTCTTTCCATGTTCTTGCACTATTAATGACAACTTGAAAACTTGAAAACTTTAACAATTTTGCTTCAAGTTTCTCTTCCACATGATCTTCAACCTGTAAATTTACAAATACACATTCGAGAGGAGAAAAACTTATTGATTGTTAATGAATAGGAGTTTTCCTAAGTCAAACCCCTTTTAGGTAATTATACCAAATGATGAAATAATGAAATTGAAGCATGCAAATGAAACAATGGAATGTTGATACCTTGGAAGTTATATTGGAGTATAAATCTGCAAACTAACATGAAGTGGCAATGAAGAATGTAGATATTAATCTCAAATAAGATGTGTAACAATGCTTGCAAGTAGATCCTCAATACTACATAAACAATCTTAGCTCAACAACATGCTTGAATGCATTATGCCTTTCACATGATGAAATGATCTTGAATTGCTACCATAAAGTCTTAATAATCTACCCACGAATGCCCTTTAAAATGCTCTTAAAGTGCTCTATAATATTCTTGTAAAGTACTAGGATTCTCTCTTCACAGTCTTAGATGAAACTATGTGAATCAACCTCATATTTATACTAAGTCTAAAGATTAGCCCCAAAATTCAAATAATTCAAGCTGACACTAGATCTAGGATTGAAAATCATTATGATCCCACTACAATTAAATTCAAAAAGGGGTATCCTATGTGAGGAGGACCCATTCACCACTAACGAAAAATGAGTCCTAGCACAACTTTCTAAGACCATGCTTCAAGGGGATGAAATACCATAAAAAACCCACCTCAAAATGCAAATAAAGGGGTGTATTACGTGGAGAGGACCCATTCACCAATAAAGGTGAATGGGTCCTACCACCATTTTCTAGGACCTCAAATTTTCCAAAATAAATGTTATGATATATCATTATTGGGTGTCAAGTTAGATCCTTTAGAAAGTGTCATTAATAAGGCTTAAAATTGAATTAAAGGGAATAATTAAGCTCAATTAACCAATGTAATTAATTAATAAAACCTTATATAAGTGTGAAAGTGTAATAAAAACTTAACAACACCCTAAATAAGGTAAAAATTAAGTATATTTAGTTAAAAAAGGGCCATAGATTAATTTAATGTGTACAACACATTAAAACACTAAATCAAGGCATTAATATCAATTATTCCCAAATTAAGTGTGAAAAAGGGTTACTTTTGTTCAAAATTGAAATTAATAGAACATTTCTTGTTCAAAGGATACTTTTATTTTTTTACTATGTGCCTAATTTGTGAATGTTGATTTTGTGAGATTACTACTCAAAGTGAGTTATTTTCTATGTCTAAAAGTTTTGATTATTTTATGGTTTTGGAATTAGGCTCTATCAACTACGTCATAATCTTTTGTTACCTATGACAATCGTTCTACTTTTGATAATAGTATAGTATTTATTGTTGTAGCTCATTTTATGCCCCTTGGGCCTAAATTTGACTTGCAACAATGATTTTAACTATTGGTAGAGATTGTGTGATTTTCTTACAACAAAAAATCCTCCCCTTTTCCACTTGCTTGCTCTTGTTTAATTAGTGAAGTGGAGAGGCACTCCTCTCTGCAAACCACAAACTCAAACACAAAATAATTTCCTAGACAAACTCTACCGAAATTCAACATTCATTAAAATAAAAATTACAACAAGCTCATACTTTATTAATTTAATTCAAATACATCTACAAAATAAAATTACTCTCTTATGTTCAATGGCTCCTCATGCCATTTTGATATACATTCTTATTCAAACCAACTACTCTAGATGCTATGTTCTTACTATCACCCTTTACTTCTACAATTTATTCTATGTTACCTCTCATACCCACTTCATTTCCTCTAGATCCTATCAGCCTCCTTAAGATTGTGTGTGTCTCCAAGTTCGATGCTTCTCTCCACCATCTAACTTAGTTTCTTAGAACATGTGTGGGTTTCTTTTTTCTTTCACTTGCAACCCTCTTCACCCTCTTTCATGGGCAGAAGCTCTATCTTCAATTCAATCAGCTTACTCTTATCTTATTTATTTGGTGCCCCCTATCTCTTCTTTGTGCCTTCTTAAAATTGGTTTACCATTCTCTCAAAATGGCGTAACCCTTTCATTTTCTTTAGTTTGTCCTATCATTCTTGCATATAGCCTTCCCTCCACCTTTGCATTCTCCTTTTCATGATATAACATTATCTAGTTTTGTGTCTTCATGTAACTATTCATATTCCTTTATTCACATAATACATGCTTGTTTTATTTTTTTTATTCCTCAAACTTAGAATTATACTCCCTCACAGTAGTGCGGCCTTCTATATTTTCTCCTTGTTTCTAATCACTGCTAGCTATCATCATCTTCTTATCTCCCATATCATTCATATACCCTATTTTAGGAGATAATATTGTCTGTTGTTTTTTTTCTCCAATTCCACATCAACATTAGAGCTAAAAATTGAATTTTCTAGATTTAAGGAAATCCTAAGATCCCCCAATGTGTTGGTTTATGGTTCCACATTTGCATATCAATAGACAAGGCAATTGTAAATACAATATTTGACAAAATGCCATAGACTATGAGGGATGTCAGGATTATAGTGATTAAAGTAAATCAATATTTTAAGCTTTCCCTTTCACCTTCTACAACCATCCAAATCATCATTAGAATGAGATCAAGCATGGAGAGAAATGAATTCAAATCAAAAAAAAATTGAAAGCAAACCTAATGATATTTTTTTGGTTGATGTCGATTGCTTGTATGCCCATGTGCTTCTACACCAGACACATCAAGTAGAAATATTGTGAGCATAGGCTCACAACAGTGGAGTTGCGTAGTTGCACTATGATTATAGGTTTCCATTAACCTGTAATGAAATCCTTCACTATCAAAGTGCTGAAAATTGATCCTTCTTCCATCTTTTCCAGCATCGTTTTAGAATACACACCACCATCCTCCAACAAAGCTTCACCCTCTTCTTCTTTCCCCTCGTGGACTCACATCCACCAAATCTTGACCTCCTCTACCAAATGCTTTTCACATTTCTCTCCTCTTCCATGGGTTCAAACCAACATCCAACTATCCACCTCCACCAAAAACAACCTGCATCTTCCACTTTCTCTACAAGAAAATATCGAACATCTACCACACACTCTAGATCCTTATCCCTCTTTTCTTTTATCATCTCATCTGAAAACTCAATAACATAACAAATTTGATTTACCTCATCTACATCCATAGCTACAATATCAAACTCCACTTTGACATCTTCCACATTCTCATCAGCTACAATCTCATTCATCTAAATTTACTGTACAATCTAGCTTTGATGTCTACTCTTCTTCAATCACCAACAGTTTAGCAAACAAATCTAATTCACCTTCGCCTTCAGCTGTGACCTCTTCACTATTCACCTCTGTCTTTTCTTCTCCTATTGTCCTTCCTTCCTCATGGCACGTCATTGCTCCAACTTCTTCATCAGTAGGGGTTTCTCTTACTCTTCCTCTTTCCATCTAGGGCTACAACACTCATTTCTTCTATTCTTTTTTCCATTATCCTCTTTCAAGAGAATCTTCATCTTCTCATTGCTCTTCACCATTTTCCTCTCTTTCCAATACTCTTTTATGCTTTTCCACAAAACTTCATTTCTAACGCTTCACACAATTCATCCTCCAAATCATCCCAATATTGCTCCCAAAATCATATCCACACGAGCCTCTTCACGACCCAACCCATCTTTTCCTACTGCAATCTTCCACAACTCACATTCTCTACTTCTCCATGGTTTGTCCTTGCAACAAACTCTCACCACTATCCTCTACCCAATAGGATTTTGGAAGATGCACCCTAATGATCTCTTCTACCCACTTCCTCTTAGTGGAAGAGATTTACACACCTTCTACCCAGCCTCATCTCTATTGGCCGAAAGTCAACATGATTCATGATAGAGCCCTCAAAATTCTTAACATTTTGAGACTTTTTGTGCTAGTTATTCATATGTCACATGATTCCAATCAATAGAGTTCAAGGGTTTTACCTAGCTAGTCTTATAATTATTTAATCCATGTTTGATCCTTGACATTTTAATCTCACGTTGATTGGTTTTCCTGGTTGTTGGTGTTGTTAGTTGTCTTTCAAGCCATCAACATACATTCATTGCTGGCCCCATTGCCTGGTTTTGTCAGTCATTTTAATATGTCCCCATGTCGAGTCTTTAAATTTTGATTTATGAGTGACTTAATTCAAAGTCATCAATTCCTAAGGGTATTTCCTTTTCATCCTAGTCAAGGCCCTCTTTTATGAATAACTTTGTTGCATGTACAGATTAAGAAACCACCAGATCATAGGATTTCATCTAGACTCTTCCTCATTGGCCCGTCCATTTGAAGTAAATGCAGTTTAATTACTGTGAGGTTAGCAAAATGTTGCCACGTGTAAGTGGGCCCAATTGCTACATCCCAACTCAATGCCTAGAACTTTGATATTGACAGTGCTAATCGAGTGAAGAAAGATGATTACAACCACTCCTTGCCAACTCGTAGAGGAAAGATGCAAGTTCTTCAAAAATGGCGAGATCAACAAGAAGTTGCCATGTGCACTCTATGACTACTATAGGGTGGGGCCCACACATACACAAAGAACATCTAGATAGCAGATTTTTATTGGTCATTCATCTCAGCTGGAGTGGTGTTGTGAATTCAAATGAGGTTGACTCAATTGGAGTCATTCAAGATTCCCAACTCAGCTATGGATCAATGACATGCATTCAAAAATGAAAAGTATGCCCATTGCAATTGTTTTGTTTCACGCGAATGGGCATTAATGGTGGAGGTGACATGTAAACCTATTCAATTCCCTTACAAAAAAGTGTATGCAGCTGATTCTTTCTTATTTGAGTTTTGAAGACGTGTCCAAGGCAATACGAAGAGTTTAAAAGGGAATTATAGAGGTCGTCCTGGCCGGCATTAGGGTTTGTCACAGTTGAAAGCAGTAAGTACACAAATGCAAATTTTATGCTTTTTGAATTAGGTCTTGTTTTAATGTGCTTTAAGACAAGTGTGTTTCATCAATTTTCTTTCATTGCTTTAAATTAGGGTTAATCTTCGCTTTTAAAATCCATAGCCTTGTAAGTTATCCTAAATTAGCACTCATCTTAAGTCATAAACTACAATTAGGAAGCTGAGTAGTTAAAATTTCTCAGTAAGAACTCTTATATTCTCAAGCCCATGGCTCCCAAAATACAAAGTGATTCTTCCTCCACCCAGTCTCGAAATCTTTCTCAAGATGTGATTGATTTTGAAATATTTCTCAAGATGTGATTGATTTTCTACCCTAGTCTACAAATAAGAAACCAGAGGGAAGGGTCTTGTTTCATGGCCCTACTATGAAGGAAGGTTTGATAGATAAAGCTTGCTTTATCAAGGATGTCGAGGTACCTTACAAAGGATGGCAAATGTTTCAACACTGGTTTAGAAATAGCAACCTTGGGGATCCTTTTAGTAATCCATGGAAGTTGGATATGGGGAACTTGATTGTTCCCAATGTGTACATCGACATAGATCTCTTGAAAGATATCGCCTCAGAATATGATCTAGTTTCTAGGGTAGTTAGAACATTTGATGGGGTGGTTATGGTAAGAATAACCAAGGAAGAGATTAAAGAAGTCCTTGAATTGCATGAACAGAGTCCCAACATGATCCCTTTGGATATGGATACTATTAGAACATAGCACAACAATACTAAGGTGTTCATCAAAACAAGGATGTTACCTCTGCATACTGCAGTGACTAGAAATGGGAAACAAAGGAGGAAAGTTACAATTGATGATAGAGAGCTCGAACCTTTCCCAATGAGCTATTTTTATAGCCATTTTAGAAATATTGTATATTTTCTATACCAAATTATTGGTGTTGATCCACCTGACACATTGCAGAAGGAGTACAGTTATCTGCACATGCATCTACAACATCCACCATATAGAATTGTTTATGACTATAGAACTTATCTGGATGAACATATCCATAAAGGCTTAGTTGAATTGAAGGAATGTAAACAATGGGTAAAGTTCTATTGGTACTCATTTTTAATGCATATGTTCTTATATAAAGGACAAAGAGATTTTGAGAAGGAGATCACCTTGGAAAGGAAGGAGATTGTTGACTTTCCCGTCCAATGTTGGACCCGAATCCTCGATAAAGATGATAAAAGGTATAAATTTTTAATGTTTAGAAATTATTTTGCATCTAGAATAAGGAGGGACTTAATACATGAACCACATAGAATACCTAGAGAAATTCATGAATTATTGAGACATAAGGAGATGAGGCCAGATTTGAATTTCAGCCATAATTGGGGATATTTGATTTTGTATCCTGATAAGACAATTTTTAGGATATATGGTAGTAGTCTAGGCCCATATATATTTCCTAGAGATGTTCCTTTGAGAATAGGATACCTTGAGATCATGAGGTGGTTAGGAGATTCACAAGAAGAGCATTTACCTGAATCAGGAAGGGGTCATTCTTTCCAGAATGGACAACATTTGCAGATTTCATTATGAAAAAAGGAACTTGGAATGAGTTAGAGCATCTGTTGGCTCCTTATAAATCGATGACTCTGACCCTATTGAATCATGATCTTGAAGGATACATTAATAAACTCAAGGAAGATAAGAAAATGGGTAACTTTGTGCATGTTTTTGATTACCCTGAGGATGTTATTAAATTTTTTTTTAGATTTGAGGAACAAGATGAAAGAAAAGCCAAATACCTGGCTTATAGAAAGATGGTAGAAGCTAAGAAGAAGAATAATCCTCAATATGACCAGGTCTACTAAATATATCTGGTGATTTTCATAAAGTTATGCATGTCATGGATAATTTTGAGAATATTTTTGGTGTTTTGGGAGAACAGAGGGAAATCCTAGATAAGGGAAAGGCAATGGAGGTTGAGAAAAATGTTGAAGTGACACTAGAAGAAGGACCTACATTACATCCACTGAAGCAATTGAGGATATATTCTAGGAGGAAGAAAGTAACAGGTGAAGAAAAAAGATTAACAACCCCTATAACCTCTGAGGGGCTAAAAGTAGACTCTCCTAAGAGTGCAGTACCACCTCCTCCCGTACATACCTCTTTTCCTATAATTAATCTTGATCTACCTCCTAGAATTTCTCCTCCTCATGAGCAACCACCTCAAAAGAAGCAAAATATTGAGGTAAAAGGAGTGGTTGATTAATCTGACATAGATGAAGATGACATCAACATCACTCTTGAAGAAATGTAGATAGGAATGCCTCCTCATGAAAGATAAATCATTTCAAGTTCAGGGAAAAGCATCCTCAGATTAGGAAAGCTTGATATTAGTGTACTGAATACTATATATGACTTAAGGGTAGAAGCCAACAAGGAGTTAATGGAAGATATCTCCTTCATTGAAACCTCTGCATTCTAGGATTTGTACTGGAAGTCCAAAGTTGCAAATTATGCAAAGAAGGTAGCCACTGGAAGGAGCTTGCATCTTGAACTGCTTGAAAATGTCATTCAGGAAAATGTAAGAAGAATTATGAGAAATGAGTTTAAAAAGATTAATGCCCAAGAGGGTAGAGAGCTTGTAAAGAAGATTGGAGTGTTGTTGTTACCAGAATGGAATATTT
The DNA here is from genome assembly GCA_007258455.2 of Sequoia sempervirens. Classification (NCBI taxonomy): domain Eukaryota; kingdom Viridiplantae; phylum Streptophyta; class Pinopsida; order Cupressales; family Cupressaceae; genus Sequoia; species Sequoia sempervirens. The sequence goes on along the minus strand of VDFB02292527.1, from coordinate 33,348,180 downwards.
TTTATGTTGTTTTGGATTCCATAAGGAGGGCTAAAAGGCCTCCAGTATAAACATAAGAAGAATTGGAAATGGCACTTCGAGGTTGAGCATTCAGTGAGGATTGGGAGGAATTTGTGATAGGCTCATTATCTTCAGGGTCCAAGAAACTAGCTTTGGTAGAGCCATATGATGTTAGTGGACAATTTCTTGTAAAAAGAGTTATTTATAACCCAACTTTGGAAGATGTGGATATGGTTGTTAATGTTGCTAGGTTCATTGGAGCAACTATGGAGGGTCTTACTCTAGAGAGGGATAACCTCATAACTAAATATAGAGACCTCCCAGATGACTATGATAACAACCAACAAAAAGTTGCTATGTTAGAAACTAAATTGGCATTTTATAAACAAAGAGGAGTAGTAAAAAGAGAATAGGATCATCCAAACTCAAGCCACCCACCTCCAGCCTCTCCAATGACATCTTCTCAACATTCACCTCATGACCAGGCCTTAGGAATAGTACCATATAGTCGGGGACATGAATCATTTGCAGAGGAAGAATCAAGTAGACCAAGGCTAGCTCATCTGACAGAAAGCAATTGCTTCTACATATTGAAACATATAAGAAGTTGCTAGAGAAAGCTGAGGACACAATGTATGAGAACATATCAAAATTTTTCCACACTACTTTAAAGCATCTAAATGAGAAGATTCGAGATAGACTCAATAGTGTCCATGAAAACTATGCTTTGATGGTGCATGCAATGAGATTTTCCCAAAGAGATAAGATGTTGGCCATACCAACCTTGAATAAATGGGTCCCAAGAGATGATAGATTGAAGTTGATATTAGTGGGAGTTGGCCAACATGAAGATAAATACCCTCAGGGTCTTCCTATTTATGAGTTTGTGTGAGTTAAGCAAGCAAAAGTTTTAGGGGTATGCAGCCCCATTGGAGTAGAAGATAATAGAGTTGATAGCTCAATATAGCCACACTAGCTTGTCACCACTACTAGATATTGAGGTAGAAAATTACGAACTGAACCCTTTGCAAGTATGGAAGAGGGAACTGAATGAGGTTATTGATTCCCAAGTGGATGATATTTGCAAGGAAGTTAATATTGTTGTCTTCAATGACACTCTGAGGAGGTTAACATTTCTTATTAGCTTTCTAGAGGATTTTGATAGAGAATCCAATGCAATCGTAACCAAGTATTCCCCTTACAGGAAAGCCATGGATAAAATTATGGATTTTGATTGGTCGTTTGAGGAAGAATATGAAGATTGAGGAAGGGTGTATATTGGCAGGTTTGGAAAGTTTGGTTTGTCAAACGTATACTAGGTCAAGTATTGTATAGGTTTGGGCTTAGAAGTTATAGATTATAAAACATATGTTTCACAACAAATATCAATTGTTGGTGATATGGAGTGCTGACTGAGATACTAACTCATCTTTTTATCCACATCATTTTTTCACCTTGTTCGATGAAATCAATGTGCTTCTATGAAGAAGTTTATCCTTTTTGACATGTGCTTTTGGATGAAAATTTGTTCCTCGCAAAAAATGCAAATGAACTTTGTCTCGTATGAATTCCCTCCACTTTGATAAATGCAATTATAACTAAATTAGGGAATCTATCTTCTAGGGTCCAATCAGAATGTGACATGTGTACACTTGGCCTGAAGCTTGTTCTTGCTCCATTATTCTATAAAAGGGAATTCAGGGCCATTTGTGTGGGTCTTTAGTTGAATTTTGGAGCTGAATTGTGAAAGTTGATAATACATAGTGAGTCCTTATCTAATGCTTTAAGTCTAGGTCACAAGTTTTGTTAAATGTATGGTTTTTGATTATTTTTGAACAATAATGGAGGTTTTTCTGAGTCTATAGTCTCTCCATTTTGGTTTTTGTATCCAAATTATTAATGAAAATATTGATCATAGACTATTTCATTAATTGTCATCATTTATGCTTTGATATCTGCTTTGGTTTTATCTCTCGTTCATGGAATGAGTTAAATGCTTGAATCAAATCATGAATTTGTGTGTAGGGTCATTGGATCTGATAAGCATTATGTAGATTTTGGTAATATATTTGTGAATTGCATGGTAATGTTGCTAAGATCATGAGCATTCAGAATTAAATGAACCTTGTTTTTAAATTTTCTCTGACTCCTAGCCCGTAGATAATGGCATTGATCGTAACTCATTTAAATATTTCTAATGGCTCTAGTAACTTGAATTGAAAACAATTTTTTAAATAATCATTGATCTATTTTGAATTTGTGGTTTGTGTTGTTTTGATATTCTCGGCTTGAAGTGTGTAGTTTGTTTAAAGAATTTCCAACTTCTTGAAGAATTTTAGCTTATTAGCGATGGATGAGAATATATCTACTTAAATATACAATGTACATGTGAATTGTCTAAAATAATAGTATAATATACATTGTAGGATCACCCTCGTAGGTTTTGTAGAGCCTGAAGTGTAGGAGATAAATCTATTGGTGCCATATATCGTCAGTTGGCCACTTGTCTAGAAGATATTCAATAATTGAGCCCAACAAGCTCATAGGTACCTATTGAGACCTCATTAGTTCATTGTAAAAACAACCAACAAAATGGCGACTCTACTAGGGACGTAAGTCTTACAAATATTAGTTCTCTAGAATTCCTTAACATAGATCACCAAATTACATGGTGATATTTAATCATAGAGTCAGTCAATTGAAAGCGTCTACTAAGTTTAGCTCCAATCTTTGGCAGTTTTCCATTTAAGTTCCTGATAAGTTTCCCACCCATTTTTCTTTAAAGAATGCATTCAAAGTTCATATAAAGATACATAGTGTGCATCAAATTTTGTCTCAATTTCTAAATATCTATCGATATTTGCAATATTATAACAAAATTGATACCAATCTATCCCAAGAACCTTGGGTGGTGACTCTGAAGTCTCTATAGTAGTGTGAATCGATGTTCAAGGATTTTAAAGAAGTTAAGAAGAAAAGTGTAAAGAAACTAAAGAAGGTGGCAAAGGAAAAAGGAACTGAAACTCTGATGAAAGGAATGCAAGGCTATATGAAGAAGCATCCAAAGCAGAAGCTGGAAGGGGAATTATCTAAGAATTAAGGCAAAGGATGCATGAAAAGGTAAGTCTACACCTCATCCTACCCATGAACATGAAATGCGTTCTAGTTCTAGCTCAAAATGTGAAAAGAATCTGTTAGGCTTCAATGATAATGATTCTAATGAGAGGGTGGGTTTTATGAAGACTATTGTAAATGAGTTCTCCTCAAACCCTAGCATGCAAGCTATGAGGCAAAGAAAGAGGGATAGAATACAATAAGACAATGCTAGTGCTAGGTGTGCTAGAGAAAAAGGATATATCACCCCAAATTCCCATACATACACCCCTCTCCCTAATGAATTGTTAACTGGAGATGATTATTCCCACAACCCACCCCCTCTTCAACATAAAAATACAATTACATTTGATAGAGAGTCTACTTTGCCTAATGAAAAAGAGGTATTGAATGATGTGTATTTTCTTACTCAAAGGATCTTTGTATGCAATGAAAATAGAAAGAAAAGGGATGCAGAGAAGGAGAAAATAATTAGGGAAGCCATGGTGAGAAGGGATATGTTAAGAAGGAAAGCAGAGGAACTGGAACCATTAGAAAAATTGGAAGCTCAGGCTAGCCAAGAAGAGGGTCTGGTAGTGCAAGAAATTGTAGGAGAAATCCCTATAGATCCCTCAACTGATAAAACTACTGTAGGCCCAGAAACTGATGCTACTAAAAAAATTGCTATCCCACCTCCTCCTCCACCTAAGAATACTAAGCGAGAATCCCATGATAATGACAAAGGGAAGCACACTATGAATGGGAAAAAGGCTAGCAAACGGGTAAAGATTAATGAGGGGGGTGCTTCAAAGAAGGATACATTTCAGGATGATTCCATTTCAATTTTTGATAAATTAATGAAGGAGAATGAAGAATTGGATAGGAAGACAAAAGAAATGGAGTTAATGGTAGTAAACAAGGAAATGAAAAAGAAGCTTAGTTTCCTAGAATATACATTGAAAGATCCTACCCCTAAAACCCAAAGCCCTCGAGGCCACTCATCCTCCTCAAACCCTCATACTAGTGACAAAATTTCACCTATCGGTAACCATTCTAGCTCTGCTTCACCGCCTGAAGACAATGATAGAACTATCCATTTTAATGATCAACATGACTCAACATAAAAGGCATGGGCATAATGGCTAAAGAAGAAGGGATAATGATAACCAAGATGAGGAAGAAGGACCTATTGGTAGAAGATTGCTACATACTGATAGGTATAGGCAATTATGCTTTGAAAATATTCCTAGATACCCAAATCCAGTGCCAGACAAAGCTAGGAAACACGTACCTAAATTTACTAGCAACAATGCCCTAAGTGGGGAAGACCATTTGAAGGAATTTTAAAGTTTCATAGAAGACTTTGAATTATGGGATGAGGATCTAGCTATGAAGTATTTCATGTAGTCTCTTATAGAATATGCAATAGACTAGTAGAAATTTTTTCCCGATTAGAATATTGACTCCAAGGATTCATTCTTCTGAGTCTTCAGAGAGCAATATGGTGACTAAACTGACCCATGGTTTAGATTAAATGACTTCAACAACATTATGAAGGGGCACAATGAAATGACTACTGAATTCAATGCTAGATTTCAAAAGGAAATGTATAAGGTTCTGATATTTCTAAGGTCTAATGAAAGCGCATGTTTGGTTGTCTATTGTAATGCATATGATTCTAAGATGTGTTACTTGCTCAGAGACAAAAATATGCAATCTTTGAGGGAGGCTTACAAGTTAGCAGTAAACATTGAAAATAATAGAAGAGCATCCAGAAAGGTTGGTAGAAGAGATGACCCTAAGCCTTCTAAGAATTCAAAATCTCAAAACAAGAAGGTATCTAAAGTTATAGCCCCATAAGAAAAGTTGGATCAAGTGTTGAATTTGTTGCAGAGGCAGGCTAAAACTGATAAACCTCAGTTCTAGAGAAATAAGAGGCCTCCGAGACTTCAATATTATCCATACCACACCAATTGGCATAATGGAAAGCCTATTCAAAGTAATCAAAATAATTTCTAGGAAACACCTAATCCATTACACAAAAATAATACAAATGTTGTGGAAGAATTACCTTGGTGTGAATTCTGTGAAATGCCTCACTCCTCACACCAATGTGCAGTTTCTAGATCCCTCGAGGAAACTCAAAGTGATCAAAGGGAGACTGATTCTCCCCATGATCTTGATGAAACTAGAAATGTATTTATGACCAGATCAGATATGGAGTGTGGTGATTATTCTTCTAGTGATGATGTTGACACAAATGATGTAGATATGTAGAGATAGGGAGTAGTTCTACACCATCAAAAAGTATTTTATGATGAACAAAGAGAAGATAAATACATGACTTACAACCTTGAGGCATGTAATGTTTCTCTAGGGAGACCTTCGAATGAAGAAATAGAGAGATACACAATTGCATTGGCTGCTAGAGCTCAAGTAAGAAGTGATCTTCATCTTAGGAATAGGGTGGTGAGTGGTAACCTAGGCCATCCAAGGGGCATATTTATTAAGGAGAACAATGCAGACAATAAGGTGGTTAAAACAAATAATAAGAAAGGAGAAACCAAGCCCAAGGAAGCTAAAGAAATGAGAATTTGGGCCAAGAAAGGTGGTAAGGAAAAAGATATTGCTAAAGCTGCACATCTAGACTTGAAAGCTAAAGAGTTGAAGCCCACCGAGCAAAAAGTGGAGAAGCAAATTGATATAGTGGTTCCCCAAGAAATAGTACTTCCACAAGTACCAAGTTACTCTCCTGTTGATATGTTTCAGGTTTTGTCTCAAATTCAGGTTACAGTTCCATTCCTCGAAATGATGAAGATTGATGACCATAAGCACAAAAAAAGGTTGTTATCAACAGTATTATTGAGGGTAACAAACACAAAGTTGAGGGTGACGTACTTGAAACAAGAAAAGGAAAGGAAAATGATGTTGAGGTAGGGGTGAATGTCAATGAGAACCCTAAGATTTACTTAGGAACCACCATCACTGCAAACCCAAGTTTAGTCAACCCTTTCTTTTTCAGTCTAATCATTGATGGAAAAGTACTCAGGAATTGTATGATAGATTCGAGTGCTTCAAATAATTTCATGCATGTCAAAATAATGGAGGAAATGGGCTTGAAAGTTGATAGCACATATCAAAAGTGTTATGCCATGGATTCCAGGGAGGTCACTGTTATTGGTGTAATCTATGAGGTACCATATAGATTGGTTGAATTCCCAAAAAAAGGAGTTGGTCATGACTATCACGATGGCGGATATTCCACCAACATATGGAATGCTACTTTCAAGAAAATGGTGTGCTTCCATGGGAGGGAGCATACAATGTGACCTGTCATTTTCCACATTCTCAATCGATCAAAAGGATGTTAAAGTTACTCAGGAGTCAAGATTCTGACATATGATTGAGTATGTTGAAGAGCCAGAAGAACCCCCAATGATCAACTTTGTGGACATTGGCATAGATACCTTTCAGGTTGAAGAAGTGGAGAAAGAAGAAGGATAAGTTAGGCCTATACCAATTGTTAAAGAGGTTTTGCTGAAATCGCTAGAAGATCCTTTGTGGACTTTGTACTTTGATGGAGCCTACTCAAAGGAAGGCTCAGGTGCTGGGGTCATTCTTATATCTCCCCAAGGTAAGAATTTTAAATACTCCTTTTTACTACAGTTTGCATGTACCAATAATGTAGCTGAGTATGAGGAATTACTGCTTGGTTTAAAACTTTCCTCCAAACATGGGATAAAATTGTTAAAAGTATTTGGTGATTCTAAATTGCTAGTCTCCAAGTTAGGTCCAAATTTTTCACTAAAGACAAAAGGCTAAGGAAATATAGAAATGAAGTTTGGGATACTATCAAGACATTTGATTCCTTTGGAATAGAGTGGATAGAAAGATGATAGAATGTTAGAGCAGATTTATTGGCTAACATTGCAGTTAAGTTAGATGATGTGATTTTTGATGGTATCTCAAGGATTGAGGTACAAACAAGATTTGTTGTACCTGAAAACATTTGCAATTGGAAAGTGTTCAAGGATGATAATGACATTTTGAGGTTCTTATATTGTGTTGACCAATATGAATGTCAAGAGATTGACTTCAGTTCATATGTGGTGGAAGTTTATGGAAAGGAAACATTGTTTGGAAATGAGATAATTCAGTTGAAAACAAAAAAAAATCCCCAAAGGATTAGTTGCACTTGATAGAGTTTTTGATGGTCCAAATAATTAAAGTGCTAGACAAATGCCTACACATAAAGAAGACCTTGAGGAGATAAATTTGGGGACAGAAAATGCCCCTAAGAAGGTTTACATTGGTAAAAAGATGAAGCCTCATGTAAGGACTGTGTTGATTTCCTTATTAAGGAAATACAAACATGTGTTCACATGGTTTTTTGATGATCTGAAGGAATATAGGGAGGATTTTTTCTAGCATGAGATCCCATTAAAGCCCAATACTAAGCCCTTTAAGTAGAAGCAAAGGCTGATTAATCCTACTTTGAGACCTAAAATGCAAGAGGAACTAGCAAAGTTGAGTCATGCAGGAATCATTAAACCTATAAGGCATTCCTCATGGGTATCCAATTTCGTTCCTGTTAGAAAGAAGAATGGTGATGTAAGGTTATGTGTGAATTTTAGAAATCTTAATGTTGCATCCTTAAAGGACAACTATCATTTACCTAACATGGAAGCAATGTTACGAAAGGTAATAGGTTGTGAGTTGCTTTCCATGATGGATGGATTTTTGGGATATAACCAAGTCATGGTAAGAGAGTCAGAACAATACAAGACAACATTCACCATGCCATGAGGAACCTATGTTTATGTCAGAATTCCTTTTGGCCTTCTAAATTATGTTGGTGCAACCTTTCAAAGAGCCATGGATGTGGATTTTTCTAATTTTCTCGATCTATTTCTTGCTATCTATCAAGATGATCTTACTTCACACAACAAGAAAGAAGAAGACCATTGCTCCCACCTTGAGAAGATTTTTATTAGAGCTCTAGAATATGGTATCTCCTTGAACCAAAAGAAATGTGCTTTCAGGGTTAAAGAAGGTAAACTGTTGGGGAATATTGTTTCAAGGATGGTATCAAAATTGATCCTGAAAGAATATCAGCCATTGATAAGATTACCCCATCAAGGAATGTCAAAGGGATTCAATCTTTCTTTGGGAAAATAATTTTTTTGAGAAGATTTGTGACCAACTTTGTAGAGATAAGCAGGCCTATTTCAAAAAATCTCAAGAAAGGAGAAAAGGTAACATGGTCAAAAGAACCTTTCAAAGCTTTTCAAGCTATTAAGGATGCTATTAAAGCTACACCTATGTTGAAGACCTGGGATTACTCAAAACCATTCCAATTGTTCACATTTGCTTCCTTTCATACTATAGGAGGTGTACTACTGCAGAAGAATGATGAAGGTTTTGAACAACCCATTGCCTATTTTAGCAAATCCTTATAGGCGTTGAACTCAAATATGACACTACTAAAAAGAAAGCTTATGCCTTAGTTAAATCTATTAAAAAAATTAGAACTTATTTAACTGGTGCATCAGTAGTTTCCTATGTTCCAAGTGTAGTGGTCAAGGACATTTTTACTAAACAAGAAACTACAGGTCGGAGATGTAGATGGATTAATAGAATCCAAGAGTTCAACATAGATATTTAGATCACTAGATTGGTGAGGAGTCAAGGTTTGGCCAAGATCATGGCTTAAACTAATTTAGAGGCTAACCAAATCAATGAGGTTGAACAAGAGAACATTGCTCCCATCTGTGATATGCAAACATGTGGTTGGTATAGAAGGATAGTTGAGTATTTATAGACTATGAAATGTCCTGATGGCATGCCAAAAAATGAGAGGAGAAATTTAAAAATAAATGCAATAAAATATGTTATTATTGATGGCAAACTTTGGTGGAGAATCCCAAAGGGTGTGCTTCTCTAGTGTGTAGATGGTGACCAAGTGGAGGACTTTCTGGTTGAAATGCACAAGGGAGTGTGTGGAGGAAACTATATGGCTAAAACTACTACAAACAAGATATTAAGGGATGGTTTTTGGTGGCCCACAGTCTTCAAGGATTTCCATAGATATGTGAAAAAGTTTGATTCTTGTCAAATATTTACTGGTAAACTAAAATTTTTAGGTAATTTACCACTCAAACTAGTCTCAGCACCAACCCCTTTCTAGCAGTGGGGCATTGACTTTATTGGAGAAATGGTAGTGAAGTCTAGTGGAGGACATGGTTGTATTCTAGTGGCAACTGACTATTTCACAAAATGGGTTGAGGCTATTCCTACCCGGAAGGCAACTAACAAGGTTATTATTGATTTCTTAATGAATAACATCTTGAGTAGGTTTGGTGTGCCTGAGAGGATTGTATCTGATAATTCCATGTGCTTTAGGTCTGAAGAATTTATGGATTTTTGTAATCAACATGGTATAAATGTGTCTTACTCATCTCCATACCACCCCCAAGGGAATTGACAAGTTGAGTCCAACAACAAGAGCCTTATGAAGATCATCAAATAGGTCCTTGAGAAGAATAAGAAAGCTTGGGATTCAAAGTTGCAATTGGAACTTTGGGCAGATAGGACCACAGTCAATAAAGCTATTGGGAACTATCCTTTCAACTTGGTGCATGGGGTGGAGGCCAGGATCCCGCACAATAATATGATGAAAATTTATAAATTTGTATAGGAATATGATACTGACATATGTGATGAGATGCAAAGCAGGATGAATGAATTGGCTAAGCTTGACGAGATGAGGAGAGAAGCACACAAGAAGAATGAGAAAATGCAGCTTCAAGTTAAATATCTACATGAAAAAAGAGCTACTTAGAGAAAATTTGAGGTAGGATGTATGGTATTGATGTGGAATGACAGATTGGAGGATAAAGGAAAGCATGGGAACTTTGACCCTTTATGGCTTTGAGCTTATTTGATTGCAAACACTCACGAAGATTCTTACTTCCTACAATCACTCTCAGGTGAATTTTTGGAACTTCCAATACATGGACAGTTCCTGAAACCCTATTTCTCTTGAAATAGGTTATATATCCCTATACATTGTATAGTCCTGTAAATTATGTATATAGGGTTGGGTGTGTTTGATTTCTGCTATATCTAATTGCCTTGTATGGGCAAGCTCCTGGTTTCTTTTGGGTCCCTCTATCTTTGGTTTGCTCCACCAAGAGATCTGTTCCTCACCATACCCACCAGGGGTATGCATCCCCGAGCATAAGCCACTGATATAGCCCTCAAAATTCTTGGAATTTTGAGACTTTTTGTGTTGGTTATTCGCATGTCACATGATTCCCATAAATAGGGTTCAAGGGTTTTACCTAGCTAGTCTTATCTTTATTTAATCCATGTTTGATCCTTGAATGTGTTAATCTCATGTTGACTATTTTTCCTTGTTGTCGATCTTTTTTAGTTGTCTTTGGAGCCATCGACATACATTCCTTACTAGCTCCATTGCCTAGGTTTGTTGGTCATTTTAATCTATCCCCATGTCAGGCCTTTAAATTTTGAATTATGACTAACTTAAATCTAACTCATCAGTTCCTAAGGGTATTTCCTTGTTAGCCTAGTCAGGGCCCTCTTTTATGAATAACTTTGTTTCATGTACAGATTAAGAAACCACCAAATCAAAAGATTTCATTTCGACCATTCCCCATTGGCCCGTCCATTTGAAGTGAATGTAGTTTAATTACAATGAGGTTAGCAAAATGTCGCCATGTGTAAGTGGGCCCAGTCGCTACATCCCATCTCAATGCCCAAAACTTTGAGATTATCGATGCTAATTGAGTGAAGAAATATGATCACAACTATTCCTTGCTAGCTCGAGGAGGAAAGATGCAAGTTCTTTAAAAATGGCGAGATCAGCGAGAAGTTGCCATGTGCACTCTATGACTACAATAGGGTGGGGCCCACACATACACAAAATGTCCGGATAGCATATTTCTATTGATCATTCATCCGAGCTAGAGAAGTGTTGTGAATTCAAATGAGGTTGACTCAATTAAAGTTGTTCGAGATGCCTAGCTCAGCTATGGATGAAGGACATGCATTCAAAAATGAAAAGTACACCCATTGCAATTGTTTTGCTTTGTGTGAATGGGCATTAATGGCAAAGGTGACCTATAAACCTATTCAATTCCCTTCAAAAAATGTGTATGTAGTTGATTCTTGCTTATTTGAGATTCGAAGACATGTCCAAAGCAATATGAAGAGTTGAGAAGTGAATTGTAAAGGTCATCCCGGCTAACATTAGGGTTTGTCATGATTGAAAGCAGTAAATACACAAACGCAAATTTTATGATTTTTGAATTAGGGCTTGTTTTAATATGCTTTAAGATGAGTGTGTCTCATCAATTTACTTTCATTTCCTTAAATTAGGGTTAATATTTGCTTTTAAAAGCCATAGCCCTATAAGTTATCCTGAATTAGCACTCATCTTGAGTCATAAACTACAATTAGGAAGCTGAGTAGTTAAAATTCCTCCCTAAGAACTCTTGTATACTCAAGCCCATAGCTCCCAAAATACAAAGTGCTTCCTCCTCCACCCAGTCTAGAACACTTTCTCAGGATGTGATTGATATGCTACCCCAGTCTACAAATCATAAACTACAGGGAAGGGTCTTGTTTCGTGGCCCTACTGTGAAGTAATGGTTGATAGATAAAGGTTGCTTATCAAGGATGTCAAGGTACCTTACATGGGATGGCAGATGTTTCAAAACTGGTTTGGAAATAGGAACCTTGGGGCTCGTTTCAGTAATTCATGGAAGTTGGATATGGGGAAGCTGATTGTTCCCAATGTGTACATCAATGTAGATCTCTTGAAAGATATTGCCTCAAAATATGACCCAGTTTCTAGGGCAGTCAAAACATTTGATGGGGTGGTTATGGTAAGAATAACTAGGGAAGAGATTGAAGAAGTCTTTGAATTCCATGAACAGAGTCCCGACATGTATCCTTTGGATATGGATACTATTAGAACAGAGCAAAACAATACTAAGGTGTTCATCAGAACAAGGATATGGATAGTATTATTGTGTGATGTTCTAATAGTATTGTTGTGCTCTGTTCTAATAGTACAACCACCCATACTATTAGAGCAGAGCACAACAATACTATTAGAGCAGAGCACAACAATACTATTAGAGAAGAGCACAACAATACTATTAGAACAGAGCACAATAATACTATTAGAACAGAGCACAACAATACTATTAGAGTAGAGCACAACAATATGAAACAAAGGAGGAAATTTAAGATTGATGATAGGGAGATTGAACCTTTCCCAATGAGCTATTTTTCTAGCTATTTTAGAAAGATTGTATATTCTCTATACCAAATTATTACTGTTGATCCACCTAACACATTGTAGAAGGAGTACAGTTATCTAGCCACACATCTGCAACATCCACTGTATAGAATTGTTTACAACTATGGAACTTATTTGGATGAACATATCCATAAAGGCTTAGTTGAATTGAAGGAAGGTAAACAATGGGTAAAGTTCTGGTGGCACTCACTGTTAATGCATATGTTCTTTTATAAAGGACAAAGAGATTTTGAGAAAGAGATCACCTTGGAAAGGAAGGAGGGTGTTGACTTGCCCATCCAATGTTCAACCCAAATCCTAGATAAAAATGATAAAAGGTATAACTCTGTAATGTTTAGAAATGATTTTGCATCCAGAATAAGGAGGGCCTTAATACATGAACCACCTAGAATCCCCAGAGAAATTCATGAATTCTCGAGACCTAAGGAGATGAGGCCAAATTTGAATTTGAGCCATAATTGGAGAGATTTGATTTTGTATCCTAATAAGACAATTTTCAAGATATATGGTAGTAGTTTGGGCCCATATATCTTTCCTGGAGATGTTCCTTTGAGAATAGGATACCTTGAGATCATTAGGCAGTTAAGAGCTTTGCAAGAAGCACATTTACCTAAATCAGCAAGGAAGGGGTCATTCTTTCCAGAATGGATAGCATTTACAAATTTCATTATGACAAAAGGGACATGGAATGAATTAGAGCATCTATTGGCTCCTTATAAATTGATGATTATGAGCCTGAGGAATCATGATCCTGAAGGCTTTATGAATAAAGTCAAAGCAGATAAGAAAATGGGTAACTTTGTAGATGTTTTTAATTACCCTGAGAATGTTATTAGGAATGTTTTTAGCTTTGAGGAACAAGATGAAAGAAAATCCAAATACCTAGCTTATAGAAAGATGGTAAGAGCTAAGTAGAAGAATAATCCCCAATATGACCCTCTGCCAAATATATCTGGTTATTTCAATAAAGTTATGCATGACATGGATAATTTTGAGAATATTGTTGGTGTTTTGAGTGAACAGAGGGAAATCCCAGATAAGGGAAAGGAAATGGTGGTTAAAGAAAATGTTGAAGTGACATTAGAAGAAAGACCTACATATCAGCCACCCAAGTAGTTGAGTATATATTCTAGGAGGAAGAAAGTAATAGGTGAAGAAAGAAGCTTAACAACCCCTATAACCTCTGAGGGTCCAAAAGTAGACTCTCCCAAGAGTGCAGTACCACCTCCTCCCATATAGCCCTCTTTTCCTATAATTAATCTTTATCCACCTCCTAGAAGTTCTACTCCTCCTAAGAAACTACCTCAAAAGAAAAAAAAAAATTGAGGTAAAAGGAGTGGTTGATTACTCTGACATAGATGAAGATGACATCAACATCACTCCTGAAGAAATGCAGATAGGAATGCCTCCTCATGAAAGAGAAATTGCTTCAAGTTCAGGGCAAAGCATCCTAAAATTAGGAAAGCTTCATATTAGTGGACTGAATACTATAGATGACTTAAGGGTAGAAGCTAGCAAGGAGTTTATGGAAGATGTCTCCTTCATTGAAACATCTGCATTCCATGATTTTTGCTAGAAGTCCAATGTTGCAGATTATGCAGAGAAGGTAGCCACCAAAAGGAGGTTGCATCCTAAATTTCCTGAAAAATGTTAGTCAGGAAAATGTAATAAGCATTATGAGAAATGAGTTTAAAAAGATTAATGCCCAAGAGGGTAGAGAGCTTGTAAAGAAGAGTGGAGTGTTGTTGTTACCAAAATGGAATATTTTTGATGTTGTTGTTTTGGATTCCATAAGGAGGGATGAAATGCCTTGAGTAAAATAGAAGAAGAATTGGAAATGGAACTTCGAGGTTCAACATTCAGTGAGGATTGGGAGGCATTGGCGATATGGTCATTATCTTTAGGGTCCAGGAAACTAGCTTTGGTAGAGCCATCCGATGTTAGTGGACAATTGCTTGTAAAAAGAGTTGTTGGTACCCCAACTTTGGAAGCTGTGGATATGGTTGTTAATGTTGCTAGGTTGACTTGAGAAACTATGGAGGGTCTTACTGTCAAGAGGGATAACCTCAAAACTAAATACAAAGAACTTCTTGATGACTATGATAACAACCAATAGAAAGTGGTTGTGTTAGAAACTGAATTGGGTCAGCCTAGCTCAAGCCACCCACCTACAACCTCTCCAATGACATCTTCTCAACATTCACCTCATGACCCAACCTTAGCAATAGTACCATATAGTCGAGGGCATGAATCATTTACAGAGGAAGAATCAAGTAGACTAGACCCTAGCTCATCTGACAGACAACAATTGCTTCTGCAAATTGAAACATATAAGAAGTTATTAGAGAAAGCTCAAGGCACAATGTATGAGAACATATCAAAAGTTGTATGCACTGCCTTAAAGCATCCAAATGAGAAAATTTAGGATAGAATCAATAGCGTGCATGACAACTATGTTTTAATGGTGTGTGCAATGAGATTGTCCGAAAGAGATAAGATGTTCGCCATACCAACCTTCAATAAATGGGTCCCAAGAAATAAGAGATTGAAGTTGATATTAGTGGGAGCTATCCAAAATGAAGATAAATACCCTCAAGTTCTTCCTGTTTATGAGTTTGTGTGTGAGTTAAGAAAGAAAAAGTTTTAGGGGTATGTAGCCCCACTAGAGGAGAAGATAATAGAGTTGATAGCTCAATATAGCCACACTGACATGTCACCACTACCAGATATTGAGGTGGCCAATTATGAACTTAAACCTTTGCAAGTATGGAAGAGGGAACTGAATGAGATTATCGATTCCCAGGTGGATAATATTTGCAAGGAAGTTAATATTGATGTCTTCAATGACACTTTGGGGAGGTTAACATTTCTTATTAGCTTTCTAGAAGATTTTGATAGATAATCCAATGCAGTAGTAATGAAGTACTCCCCTTACAAGAAATCCATGGATAAAATTATGGATTTTGATTGGCCATCTGAGGAATAATATGAAGAATGGGGAAGGGTGTATGTTGGAAAGTTTGGCAAGTTTGGTTTGTGAAACATATATTGGGTCAAGTATTATATACAAGTCTGGCCTTAGAATTTATAGAGTAGAAAACATATGTTTCATAGGAAATATCAATTGTTGGTGATATGTAGTGCTGAGTGAGATAATAGCTCATCTTTTGATCCACATCATTTTGTCATCTTCTTTGATGAAATCAATGTGCTGCTATGAAGAAGTTTATCCTTTTTGACATGTGCTTTTTTGAAGGAAAATTTGTTCGTCGCAACAAATGTAAATGAACTTTGTCTCATATGAATTCCCTCCACTTTGATAAATGTAAATATAACTGAATCAGGGAATCTATCTTCTAGCGGTCCAATCAGAATGTGACATGTGTACACTTGGCCTGAAGCTTCTTTTTGTTCCCTTATTCTATAAAAGGGAATTCAGGGCCATTTTTGTGGATCTTTAGTTGAATTCTGAAGTTGAATTATGAAAGTTGATAATACAAAGTGAACATAATGAGTCCTTATCTAATGCTTTAAGTCTAGGTAGCAAGTTTTGTTAAATGTACGGTTTCTAAATATTTCCAAATAATAATGAAGGTTTTTCCAAGTCTATAGTCTCTCCATTTTGGTTTTGTATCCAAATTATTAATGAAAATATTGATCTTAGATCATTTTGTTAATCGTCATCATTTATGCTTTGATATGTGCTTTGGTTTTAGCTCCCATTCATGGAATGAGTTAAATGCTTGAATTGAATCATGAATTTGTGTGCAGGGTCATTGGATATGATAAGTAGTCTATAGATTTTGTTCATAGATTTGTGAATTGCATGGTAATGTCCCTAAGATCATGAATATTCATAATTAAATGAACCTTGTATTTAAATTTGCTCTGACTCCTAGCCCATAGATTATGGCACTAATCTTAACTCATTTAAATCTTTCTGATGCCTCCAGTAACCTAGCTCGAGAACATTATTTTAAATAATCATTGATCTATTTTGAATTTGTGGTTTGTG
Source organism: Sequoia sempervirens (assembly GCA_007258455.2). NCBI lineage: Eukaryota > Viridiplantae > Streptophyta > Pinopsida > Cupressales > Cupressaceae > Sequoia > Sequoia sempervirens. Next base: position 33,331,723 of record VDFB02292527.1, on the reverse strand, counting down.
TTTTTGTGATATTCTCGACTTGAGGTGTGTAGTTTGTTCAAAGAATTGCTAACTTCTTGAAGAATTTCAGCTTATTAGCCATGGATGAGAATAATCTTCTTAAAGATACAATGTACATGTGAATTGTCTAAAATAATAGTATAATATATACATTGTGGGATCACCCTCCCAAGTTTTGCAGAGCCCGAAGTCTAGGAGATAAAGCTATTGGTGCCATATCTTGTCAATTGGCCACTTGTCTAGTAGATATTTGATAATTGAGCTTGATAAGCTCATAGGTACCTGTTGAGACTTGATTGGTTTGTTGTAAAAACAACCAACAATTCCCATGGAAAAAATGGCATCTCAAGGATTCTCCACTCTTCACCCACGGTCCTAGTGGATCCTATCCACATTCAGGATCTTTGGCTCTGATACCAATTAATGTAGGGAGGTACTCCTCTCTGCAAACCATAAACTCAAACACAAAATAATTTCCCAAAAAAACTCTATCGAAATTCAACATTCATTAAAATAATAATTGCATCAAGCTCATACTTTATTAATTTAATTCAAATACATCTACAAAATAAAATTACTCTCTTGTGTTCAATGGCCCTTCATGCCATTCTGATATATATTCTTATTCAAACCAACTACTCTATGCTATGTTCCTACTATTTCCCTTTACTTCTGCAATTTATTCTATGTTACCTCTCATACCTGCTTCATTTCCTCTAGATCATGTCAGCCTCCTTAAGGCCGTGCGTATCTCCAAGTTTGATGCCTCCCTCCACCGTCTCACTTAGTTTCTTAGAACATGTATGGGTTTCTTTTTGCTTTCACTTCCATCCATCCTCACCCTCTTTCATGGGTAGTAGCTCTATCTTCAATTTAATTGGCTTACTCTTATCTTATTCATTTGGCACCCCTATCTCTTCTTCATGTGTTTCCCAAACTAGTTTACCTCTGCATTTTATTCCAATTTCTAATTTTTAATCTACCATTCTCTCAAAATGGTGAAGCCCTATCATTTTCTTCTAGTTTTCCCATCATTCCTATGAACAATCTCCCCTCCACCTTTGCATTCTCCTTTTCATGCTACAACATTGTCTAGTTTTTTGTCTTCGTGTAACTATTCATATTCTTTTATTCACATAAGGCACAACTGTTTTCTTTTTTTTTTCTTCCTCAAACTTGGCATTATAGTCCCTCATAGTAGCATGCCTTCTATTTTTCCTACTTTTTTCTAATTGATCCCAATTGCCATCATCTTCATATCGCCCATATCCTTCATATACCCACTTTTAGGAGTCGATAATGTTTGTTGTTTTGTTTTCTCAAATTCCACATCAACATTAGAAACTAAAAAGGCACAAAAGAATTGAAGTTTTTGGATTTAACGAAAGCCTAAGATCCCCCAATGTGTTAGTTTATGATTCCACATTTGCATATAGATCGAAAATGCAGTTGCAAATATAACATTTGAAAAAATGCCATAGAATGCAATGGATGTCGAGATTACAATGATTAAAGTCAATCAATATTTTAAAATTTCCCTTTTACCTTCTACAATCATCCAAATAATCATTAGAACAAGATCGAGCATGGAGAGAAATGAATTCAAATAAAACCAAAAATTGAAAGAAAACCCAATGATTATTTTTTGGTTGGTGTCGATTGCTTTCCCACCCATGTGCTCCTACACTAATTAGATTTTTAAGAAACTAAAAGTAGGTGGGTACCATCACAATTCAATTGAAACACTTTTATAAAGTTTGGTAATATAAATATTTTTTCTTCCATGATCATCTTCTTCAAGAGATTAAAATTTTATATTTTTTTGTTGTCCACTTAAACCCTATTTTGTCTCCCCTTATGGTTTCAATTATGGGTGCACACATCCTACTAAAATTTCAAATAAATCTACAATAGAAGCTAGGTAAACCATGAAAAATTTAAACCTCATGAATACTTCTAGGTGTTGGGCATTCAATTATAGCATTTAAATTCTTTTTTAATTCATTTTTGATCCTTGTGGTAAGATAACATATCCCAAATAAACCAATTTCTCCTTCATAAAACTACACTTTTTAAAATTCACCAATAAATTTTCCTCTTTGATCTTTTTTAAGACTTATATAATACATGACAAATGTTCCTCTTTGTGGTTACTAAAAAATAAAATTTCATCAAGACAAAAAATCATAAATTATCCTTATTTTGGCATCAACACTTCATTTATTAATCACTTAAACATGGGTGCATTTGTTAATCCATAGGGAATTATCAACCACTCATATAGCCCCTCGGTCTTAAAAATTGTCTTCCACTCATCACCCTCTTGTTGCAAGATGGTGTGTCCCTTGGTCTTCCTTGTCCAACACAACGCTTGGGTTTGTGAAATGGTTTAATTGCCTCATGTGGATCTTATTTGAAGCTTGTATCAGGTATTGACAAGTCAACCTTTTGGTGCAATGGCAAGGCCAACAATTGATATCAAAGTGGAGGTCACAGGTTCAAATCCCTCGCTTGTACTGGGGGGGATTTTTGCAAGATGGTGTGTCCCTTTGTCTTACTTGTCCAACACAACACTTGGGTTTGTGACATGGTTTAACCACCTCCTGTGGATCTTATCTGAAGCGTGTATTGGGCATTGATAGGTCAACCTTTTGGTGCAATGACAAGGCCAACACCTCTCTCATCTTGATTTTGTGATACCCAATATTTAAATCATTTTTTGTAAAATATGTAGCTTTCCCCAAACAACCCATGAGATCCTCTATTATTGGAAAAGGAAATTGATACTTGATTGTTATTTTGTTGATGCATATTGAGTCCATGCACATCCTCTATTCACCATCCTCTTTTACTGCTAATACATCTAGTACTATGCATGCACTACAACTTTCTTTAATAAGTTATCATTCCAGTAGTTGCTACACATAACTTTTCACCTCTTCATTTTCTACAAGTGTCAATATTTAAGCAACCGGGTAAAATTTACATTGGGATCAAATTATTATTTTTAATGTTCTTCATAAGTGGTAGATATTTTGGTAATTCCTTGGACACAATTTCATCAAATTATTCAATAATTCCCTTTACTTATAAATTCATATCACTACTTCTACTTGCGACATCTACTTGTAGCACCTTGAGAACAATTACAAAACATCAGTTTTTCCCAATCATGGTGCAGGAGCACCAAATCCACAATTTGCAAGGATGAATGCTTGAAGGTTGTTAGGGTGATTTACTAGGTGTATCAAGGGTAGCTTAAGGCGTTTTGAGTATTTTCATGCTAAATAAGGTATTTTAAGACCATCTTTTATGTAATAAGTTGATGTTTGTGTCTTAGGAGTGAAGTTGTTAAAAGTTGCACAAAACAATGCAGGTTATGTACGTTGGGAAGTTGAAAATTAATTGGAAAATTTATTTAAAGGATCTTGAAGGCTCGGGCATGGTTTTTGAAGTTGTATTTTAAGTTTTCCAAGCAATAAACAATGCATTTTTATGCTAAATTTCTATAATTCTAAACTTTGCAAGGGTTGTACGGTCTCATACCACCTGCACTTTCTTTGTAACTTATGGTAATGTGTGGTAGCATGAATTATATTTCATTTTCATCTATTTTGAGGGTTTAATATCAAGGTTTGAGAGAGATCTATCTAGTTTTTACAAAACCGTCTATAACAGGCTAGTAAGTGCTTTGTTTGGGAGTTAAATAATGAATTCAGCCATTCCTCCTACTATCCTATCCTGTTACTCAAAGGAATGGCATGTATATTGATAGGTTAGGTTTTCCTTTGGTTTTGAATGGAAGGAACATAAGTTGTGTGAAATTGGAGTGTAGCCCTAGGGTCATACATGGTGTTTTCATGGTGAAATGAAGGAACCAAAGTAGGGTTTTGACAAAATATTGATGGGACTAGTCTTGTGATAGATTCTTAAGTTTGTGCAGGATATTTGAAAGGTGTTGGATTCATTTATTTGGTCTGAGAAGCTCAGGTATTGTGAACTTGAATAAACCCTAGAGTTTGTGAGGAGAATGAGGGTTTTATGGTAGAGCATCCTAGAGGACTTGGATTAGTGTTTTGGCTAGTGAATTTGGAGTTTTGTACCATGATTTGTGACTATAAAAATATTTTGAGGGGTTACTTGATGTTTAGGAGGCACTTCATTTGAGAAAAAGGGCTAATTTAATAAACCAAAACAGGGGTGGATTATTGGTTCTCCATAGTGTTGTGAAGAAATAAGTTGAAACCTTTTTGGACTATGGTTTGGGGTTTGTGGTGAATCTTATTTGATGTTTGGTTGGCCATTGTATGAACTTCTCCAAAAGATGTCTCCATTGGTTGAGTTTTGAAGGCTAGAAGCCTATTGGTGTTGTCTAGGGACAGTTTGGGAGAATTGTGTTATGAAGGTTATTTCCTTGTTTGTATTTGATCAAATTGAGTTGGATTTTGAGTATCAACCACCTTGGTTGCATCAAGGGGTATCAGAGCTCAGGGACAAGGTCTCTTGTCGGTGACTTGATTGGTTTTTGCAGGTTTGAAGATAGAAGGTGAAAATATAATTTTGTGAAGATACCTCTAAAAGGTGTTGGTGCTGCTAGGGAGTTGCAAGATCTGAAAGAGAAGCATGCTAAGATTTTGGAGTCACACAAAATAGTTTTGGCAAGGCTTGTTGCCTTGGAGACAAAGAAAATGAGACATGAAAATGAAGAAAGTGAAATAGAGGAAGATGAAGAAGAATATGATGTTGTTGATGAAGAACTAGACCCTAAAGATCAGAGGATGGAGAAGATGCTCAAAGAAGTGAAAGGTGAATATCATAAGGTAAAATTTGAACTTCCTATGTATGGTGGTAATTTAAATGAAGAAGATTTTCTTGATTGGATTGCTGCTATGGATAATTACTTTGAAATTGAAGATATTTTTGATGAGCAGATGGTGAAGGTGGCAAAAAAACGCTAAAAGGACATGCTCTTCTATGGTGGGACTATGAGCAAGAAAAAAGGAGAAAACAAGGAAAATCAAGGATTACTTAATGGGAGAAGATGGTACAAAAGTTGAAAGGTAAATTTCTTCCAATGGATTATGAAGTTCAATTGTGTAAGAAGTTCAAAGGTCTGAAACAAAAAGATCTAGATGTTAAGGCCTACATTGATGAATTTTACAAATTAAGTATAAGATCAAGAAGAGATGAAGATGATACTAAAAATGTGGCTAGATATCTAGGTAGTTTGAGATTTAATAGACAAGATGAACTTGTTGTTGCTAACCCAAAGTCTGTTGAGGAATGTTTCCAATTAGTAATCAGGGTGGAGGAAAAGCTTAAAAGGAGACAAGAGAAATTAGTTAGAGGAAGAGGTGCTACTAGTGCAAGAGGGAGAGGAACAATCCCTACACCAAAGTAGTCAAGTGAGGAAAAAGAAGAATAAAATAGAGGTAAGGAGCAAGGTTTTGATACTAGGGGTGGTTTTAGAGGTAGAGGAAGGTTTAGTGGTGGTAGAAACTCTAATGATTTTGTAGAGAGATTCTATACTTGTAATGAATATGGTCATCCATCTTGGAAGTGTCCTGAAAGGGTTGGTAGATCATCTAGTGGTGAAAAGAGGATTGATAGGAGGGCCCAAATCATCCAAGAAGAAGAGTGTGGGAGAAATCATTCTACAAGTTTAAGAGTTGTTCCTAAAATAGGTGAAATTTTGATGATGAGAAAGACAATATTGAAGGCAACAAAAGAGCTGGAACCATTGCATAGAAAGAGCCTCTTCAAGACTACATGTAAGTATTAAAACAAGGTATGCAAGATTTTAATTGAATTTGGTTCAACATGTTGGCATATGGTGCAAGTGGACATGACTTTTTGCTTCTAGTATTGCCATTGATGGCAACTGAAGTCACCTTTTTGGTCCACAGTTATGCATTCAGACGCACTGACAAAGGAAACGAAAATTATGTGTTATCGATAGTATTATCGACAAAATAGGGCATCCGGTTTGATAGCTTCACTGGATCACCATTTTGGGTTGTGGATCGATGAATTTGTTTTTCAGGCACATGGAACATGTTATTATTGAATCTCATGAAGTTGTTTTTGTGGCTATATGGTTGAGTAGGTCCAGTTGAAAATATTCTATCTATTTGCTTGATAAAGCTAACTCAGTGGTAATAATGTGTAGTGGATGTATAAAGTTGAACTATTTTAATTATCATCAAATCTAGATGATCAACTATTGGTCCTAGCTATTGTATAGCTGACTTGTTTAGATCCACATCAAAAATATCCATCGATTGGGCTGACTAGTTGCAAATTTTATTAAGTTTTATTGAAGTCGACCTGTGGCAGTTGATTCCTTGTGAGAGGATATATTTAGATGACTGGTCATATCATTTGGTGGTATGTGAAAGTTGTGTGTGTGTATGTTTTGAGCATCTAATTTGTATTTGAGTGATATCATGCACAATTTCACTTGTGCATAAATATTTTGTGTGTGAACTTGAGCAGAACAAAACAAAAGTTCTTCATCAGTCATCAGGACAGAAGTTCCACATCAGAGGTAAACCGGGACTATAATCAAGCATTGACAAATGCTATTATCTCAGTTCATTTTCTTTTGGATCTATTCCAAACTTTTGTAAGTGAAGTGAGCCCCATTTTGAGTAGTGAGCTCTAGGAAGTGAGCCTAAATGCAAGTGCATTCCCATTTTGTAATACTTCTTTTTAGTATACTCAAAACTTATTATGGATTGGCCATCCACTGTGGTTTTTCCCCTTACAGGGTTTCCATGTAAAAATCCTTGTGTTATGGTTGTGCGGTTTCTTGTTTTCTATTTCTGCATATTGATTTTGATTAAATGTGTTAAGTGGATTAAAGATGAAAATAAAAGAATTATTTTTTATAGAACACTAATTCACCCCCCTTCTAAGTGTTGCTTGTTTCCAACAATTGGTATCAGAGCCTGTTCCTCAAAAGAATCCTAATAGCTTGGGGAGATATTGGAAAGTATATTCAGTGGATACAAGTAGTTTACAATAGAAAATCATGGTGGCCTTGAATGATCTTGACCAGCCAAAATTTGAAATCCAGGAACTACAACAAAGTCTTGAAAATGCAAAAAACATTATCCAGTCATTGAAAGATAAAATCAATGAATCAAGGGAGAAAAGAAAGGAATTATGTGGTCAACTCAAGTAGAAGAACAAAATCAGTGAAGATGAACAACTCAGCCAAGCCCTAAAAGAGAAAATAGAAGAATGTGAAAAGTTTGCCTAAGAGAATGCAACCTTGAAGCGTGAGACAAAATCCATCATGATGAAGATGACCAAGGAGTTAGAGGATAGAGATAAAAATGAAGAAAATCTTGCACAATCCTTGAGAGAAAAGTATGAAAAATGCAACCAACTAGAAGATGAGCTAGAACAAACCAAGAATAATGAAGAGGAGCTTGAAAAATAGCTTGATGATCCCATAGATGAACTTGCTACAAAAAATGAATTTAAGGACAAATTCAAAGCAAGCTCAACCAAGCTTGATGAACTGATTAAAGTTCAAAGAACTAATGGTGATAAATGAGGTCTTGGATATGAAGAAGGAGAAAGCTCCAGATCTAGACAAAGGAGATCTTATCAAAGGAATTCTAGACAAAGAAAATTCAAACAAGGAAACCATGTGAATGAATCTAGGAGGAATCCGGTAAGGCAACCCAATTCTCAAAGATTTAATGGCTACTATTATGCTTGTAACAAATTTGGTCATATGGCTTCTTAGTGTAGGAGTAAGACAAACACAAGTAGACCATCATTTTCAGGTCAATGCTTTAATTGCTACAAGTATGGTCATAAGTCAAGTGAGTGTAGAATTATGATGCATAATTTACATAGAGACATCAAATGTTATGCATGCAATAGATTTGGACATGTTGCTAACCAATGCAGATTGAGACAAAGCTAGTGGAACAATTGAATTAGATAGAGGAATGTTGTTCTTTACAATTGCAAAAAATTTGGTCACACCTCTAGATTCTGTTGGAACAGAAGAGGTCCATTAAAATAGAACATGCAACCAAATGTTAAGGGAAAAGGAAAGATCACTACAAATGAAATCAAGAAGCAAATGAAGAAGAAATGGGTGAGGAAGAACCCCTCTATAGACACAAATGGATCCACACAAGAAGTCTCTTCTGGTAATGCCTCTGGAAACTAATTGTAGGTCTCTGCCACAGGGGGAGCTATCAAGAAAATCTTCTAAATCCCTTGCAAGTGGCTAGCATTGGAATTTAGATGAGTCCAATAGGAAATCAATTTTTCTTTAGATGTTGTTTAATGAAGCTAAGGTATCAACAAGGATTATTGATGGTTTGCACAATTTTTTTTTCCTGGAATACAAAAAGTCTGAAAACCTACAGAATTAGGGCAAGAGCATTTATTGCAAAAGTACAAAGTTAAGTTTGATGACAATAAAAGAACCATTCTTCGTCTCATTTGTCACATTGCATTTGAGTAAAAGAAGTCTAAAGCACTCTAAGGTAACCCTTGGTAAAGCAGAAAGGAGATTCACGATCGAAAAGGAATCTGCGAATCAACCTCCATTTTTTCTCCAAAAGGTATTTATAGCAAAAACCTATAAATTTGTGTTCTCTCAATCATGTCTACCCCACTATTGGTTGAAGTCAAAGATAGGCCACATCCAAAGTTTAAGTGGCATCCATAAAAATCGGTAGACACCGAACCCCTAGCTGCATTTTCTTTTGTTTTGTATGTTTTTCTACACATCGAGGATATTAGGGCATATGTGCATACAAACATTGAAGATTTGGGTAGTGCTCAACTACTGGAATTATACTCTAAACACATAGTGCAAGATGATTTCTTTGTGAAACCTAAATTTGAAACCCTAGTGGACAAGAAATTTGTGCAATATGCAAAGTTTACCATATTTGAGGAGGATGAGTGGGTTTGATACATTTTGAGTAGAGTGCATGATGAACTCATGTGGCTAGATATACAATTTAAAATCTCCAAGGAAGCTATATGTGCAGTGATGGGTTTAAACTCTTCTTGTAGAATCCCTGTACTGAATTCCATAAAGAATGATGATGTTATTAAAGCAACTTTCTCTCATTGGGATAGAAGGGAAATGAACATAGATGATATTTTTGAAATTGATGTTAAATTTGTGTCCATGATCATAGGGTATAAGATCTATCATTTGAGCTGAGAAAATTCAGTATCTAGAACTACTACCTATACAACCTATGAGATAATTAAGCAGAATGTAGACTATGATTTATGCGAAGTGCTTAGAGGACAACTTCTTGAAAATTTGAAGAAGATCAAAAAGGACAAAAAGAATGTCTTGAAGTTTGGAACCCTATTGATCTATCTATTTTTTTACTTCTCGGGCGAAGTGCCAAGATTCAATAAAGTTCAGTGGAGAAATGATACTCTGGTAGTAGTACAGATCTAGGATATACTATGTAATCTTGGAAACCAAGAGACCCACAACACAATTCTATGGGGTCACTTCAAAAAATTTCAAAAATAGATGCATGCCAGAGAAAGGATACCTGAAGTTGTAGTAGAATAGTACAAGAACTCCATATAATTTGAACATGATTGATATTGATCAGTGTTACATAGAAGCTACTGATTCTAGGTTGGTTTGGATCATGCTGATGGGATATGAGGTAGATGGAAATATTTTGAAGATGTATGCAGAACATCTGTTAAACTCACCTCTAGATCCTAATGAAGAAAGGTTTAGTACATATGCTAAGAAAAGTCTATAAGTTCACTCAGATTTAAGGAAACCAGTGTCCATCAGGAAAGTAAGGAAGGAAACTGAAATCCTTGTAGAGAATATGGGTATTCCAGTTGAAAAACTAAAAGAAATAAGAAGACAAAGGGATGAAGCTGAAGCTGAAGTAGCAAAGGGGAATAAAAAAAGAAAAAACAACTAGTCAGGGAACATCTTCAACCAAAGCAACTAGGAGTTCCCTTGCTACCTAGGCAAGTAAGGCAGAAGCCTCCGAAAGAAAGAAGAAGAGTAAAAGTTCAAGAACTTACAAAGTTGCATCCACAGATTCAGAAGAGATATGAAGATAATTGAAGGCTATTAGGACTCATGCGATCAAGCTAAAGAAAAGGAAGCCTTCCAGGAAAAGTGAAGAAGCTCAGAAGAAGCCCAAACTTTTCAAGCCTAGCATGTCTATGGAAGAAGTTGAAAATGTAGCAGTAGCTGATGGTAATCTCAAACCTCTTTGTGATTTATTTGAGACTTTTGATGATTCAAGTAAAAGGATTCTTGAAGAAGCTGCAGTTAAGCATTTAAATGATTTCAATAAAACTCTTGTTGAGATTATATCTGGCTTGCCTACAAGCCTATATAAAGCTCTGGAGTCAAGAAGGGAAACTACCAGAACTGAGGAAGATAATTTGAGAAAATGGGTTTGTGTTGACCTATGTCCTAAGATGGGGATTGAAGAAATGGACTCACTTCTTCTAAGAGTAAAATAGGAATTCATAACCAAATCAAGAATAAACAAACTTATGATTGGTGACACCGAAGCTGTGATGAATGAGACCAAGGCAATTTTGGAAGAATTTTTGTTAAAAGTAAAGGAAAATGTTGAAGAAGTCAATACTAAACAGACTGAAGGTCATGAAGAAATAAATGTGGAAGTAAATAAATTAGAAGAAGTCTAGATGAAGTAGTGAAAGAAGGGAATAAAGATGAGGAAGTAGAGGTGTTAGGAGAAGAAAATGAGAATGTGGAAGACATAAATGTATCTGATTCTTTGGTATTTGAGGATACTCTAACTCCTCCCATTATTGAGAAAGTTGAGACTCCTGTAGAAACTAAGGAACAAGTTGAGGAAATTGTCGAAGGTAGACGAGTGCCTGCTGAAGAAAAGGAAACTCCAAAAACCATTTCAGAAGTTTGGTCTAAATCTGACAAGGGTAAGCAACCAGAAATCAGCCCAAATAAAGAAAATGAATCCCTGGTATCAGATTATGAATTTGATGAGAATTCAATCAATATATCTACTTTATCTCCAATTTAGATGCTGAAAGTTGCCAAAACAGCTCAAGATAAAGCAAATGAGAAAATATTGAAATCCCACATTGAAGATACTGAGCTATTAAAACTTGCCTCTGGAGTTCTGCAAAAAACTACTGCCTATGTATGGTTTGGACCCATCAAGCTCCACCTTTGTCGAGTTAAAAAGCTACATAAACTCTATGGACTCACATTTCAAATCCTTTGAGGACTTAGCCCTGGTTAAAGTGAGAAATGAATTTAAGGAGGAAAGATTTGGCAACTTAAACATGCTAATTTCTAAAGACAGAAAGTTGTTATGAACTTGCATTTAGCACACTCAAGGTGAAATAACAGAAGGAGGAAATGTGTACAAATCTTGCTTAATCCTGTATGAATTTACAGCTGCAAATGAGAAGAAGATAAAATACTTTGAGAAACAGTTGGCTATCATTTGCAACAACCTTGATCCCTTGGCCAACAATGTGTGTCATTGGGATTGTCAAGTAATAGGGTATGTGCAGGATCATGATGGGCCAAAAAGTGGCAATATGATGGGTATGTGGCTGACGACTTTTTTTTTATCCAAAATCAATGAAACGAAAAGGGTTTTAAAGGAGGTTTTCAACTTTCCACCAATATAAATTATGATTTACTTTGAATTTAATAAGTAATTATTATTCATTTTCTAGTCAAATTATGACTAAAGTTTTGATTGATAGAATGATTGAAAAACATCTATAGATTTCAAATGGTATCACATTTTTTGAATTCAAAACATGTGTCACATTCTATGCTTCACATACTATAATATTAAAAAAATAAAAATGAATTTCATGAAGTTTTGACCAAGTTAAGGTGGTCGACATACGAAGTTTTTTATATTTTTAAAATTTGTAATAAAAAATTCATAATTAATTATTTACGAAAGAAATTACAAAAAATATGCATCACATCGGAACATGAGTCCTCTACTTATATCTAAAATATTACAAAAATATTATCATTTTATTGTGGTTAGGGTGGTTAGACAGATACCTACTTCTTATTTTTCCCTTAAGTACTACTGATTGAAATTTCAAATTTCACCAAATAGATTTCTTTTTTTTTAAACAAACCTAGTAGTTTAGAAACTACATTAAATTTGATACATATTATATTCTTACATATTTTTGAAATAATATAGATAACTTATTTAAATTTTTAAGTCAAGTTGTCTAACTCTGGGGTATGTGGATCATCATGGAAAAAACAGGCCCTTAAGTGGCAAAAAATTCAAAAAAATAGAGTTAGGCAACTTGACATAAAAATTTGAATAAGTTATCTATATTATTTAAAAATATGTAAGAATAGAATTTGTAGCAAATTGAATGTAGTTTCTAGACTTCTAGGCTTTTTTCTTTTTTTTTAAAATCTATTTGGTGAAAATTTAAAATTTCAATGAAGTGGTACTTAAATTTTAGGGAAAAAATAAGAAGTAGGTGTTTGTCTGACCACCCTAACCACAATAAAATGATAATATTTTTTTTATAAGATTTTATATATAAGTAGAGGACACATGCCTCGATGTGATGCATATTTTTTTGTAATTTTTTTCCATGTAAATAATTAATTATGAATTTTTTATTCAAATTTTTAAAAAAATAAAAACTCGTATGTCTGACCACCTTAACTTGGTCAAAACTCCATGAAATTCAAATTTTCCTTTTTTAATCCTATAGTATATGAAATATAGAATGTGATGCATGTTTTAGATTCAAAAAATGTGACACTGTTTGAAAGCTATAGATGTTTTTCAATCAGCCTATCAATCAGGACTTTAGTCATAATTTGAATAGAAAATGAATAATAATTACTTATTAAATTCAAAGTAAAGTATAATTTATATCGATGGAAAGCTGAGAATCTCCTTTAAAAACCCTTTTCATTTCATCAGTTTTGGGTAAAAAAATAGTCATCAGCCACATACCCATCATATTGCCACTTTTTGGCCCATCATGATCCTGCACATACCCTCTGATTTTTTTGATTTTTTTACCACTTAAGGGCTTGTTTTTTCCATGATGATCCTGCACATACCCAATATCCTTGCTTGACCAAATGAAGAATTTAAAGTTTGAAAATGAAATAATCATTAGTAGAGTATGTGACTTAAGGGGACTAATTAGTACAAAAATTGAGATGTTGGTGAATGCCTTAAAGGAAGCAAAAAGTGTTGTCACCCCCCTGATCTAGTAAGCCTGGAAGCAGCATAAACATTATCCTATCTTCTCTGTGGTCACATTACCATTTTGGAAAATATAAAGAGTATTTGGGACTCCACCCTTAGTGAATTGAAAAAGGTCTTTGAAGACATCTTCAAATTGTTGTAAGTCTCTGGATAATACTTATATAATTTTTTATCCCTAATTTTGTCATTCATGTCAAAGGGGGAGAGAGAGTGTAGTGAAAAATGTCTTAATATTGTTAGGGGGAGTAATATTTGGCAGTGGTACATTATTCAATATTTTGTATACCGACAGTATGTTAATCTCGATACTTAGTCATTTTTCACTAAGTGTTGCCATCAATGCCAAAAGGAGGAGATTGTTGGCATATGATGCAAGTGGATGTGATTTTTGGCTTCTAGTGTTGTCATTGATGGCAATTGAAGTCACCTTTTTTTTTTGCAATTATGCATTCAGTTGCACCCCCAGAGGAAATGAAAATTGTGTGTTATCGACAATATTACTGAGAGAACAAGGCATCTGGTTTGATAGCTTCATCGGATTACCATTTTGGGTTGTGGATCGATGATTTTTTTTTCAGGCACGTGGAACATATTATTATTGAATCTCGTGAAGTTTTTTTTGTGGCTATATGGTTGAGTAGGTCCGATTGGACATCTTATGTCTATTTTCTTGATAAATCTGACTAAGTGGTAATAATGTGTAGTGGATGTATAAAGTTGAATTATTTAAATTATATCAAATCTAGATGGTCAACTATTTGTCCTAGCTATTGTATAGCCAACTTGTTCGGATCCACATCAAAATTATCCATCGATTGGGCCAACTAGTTGGGAATTTTATTAAGTTTTATTGAAGCCAACCCGCAGCGGTTGATTCCTTGTGAGTGGATATATTTAGATGATCGATCATATCATTTGGTGGTATGTGAAAGTTGTATTTGTGTATTTTGTGAGTGTCTAAGTTGTATTTGAGTGATATCATGTGCAATTTCACTTGTGCATACATATTTTGTGTGTGAACTTGAGCAGAACTAAACAAAAGTTCTTCATTAGTCACCAAGACAAAAGTTCCACATCAGAGCTAAACTGAAACTGTAATCAAGCATTGGAAAATGCTATTATCTTAGTTCATTTTCTTTTGGATCTATTCCAAACTTTTGTAAGGGAAGTGACCCCCATTTTGAGCAGTGAGCTCTAGGCAGTGAGCCTGAATGCAAGTGCATTCCAATTTTGTAATACTTCTTTTGAGTATACTCAAAACTTATTGTGGATTGGCCATCCACCATCATTTTTCCCCTTATAGGGTTTCCACGTAAAAATCCTTGTGTTATGGTTGTGTGGTTTCTTGTTTTTTTTTTTCTGCATATTGATTTTGGTTAAATGTGTTAAGTGGATTGAAGATTAGAATAAAAGAATTATGTTTTGCAGAACACTGATTCACCCCCCCTCTCAGTGTTGCTTCTTTCCAACACAACAAAGAACATATTTTCTAGTGAGATGGTGAATAAGTTTAATTTGAAAAAGGTACCTCATGAATTGCCTTACAAAGTGTCATGGTTAAGCGATGGCCAATCTTTGTTGCTTAATGAAAAATTTGTAGTTGAATTCCAGATTGGGGATTCTAAAGATAGTGTAGTTTGTGATGTCCTTCCCATGGATCATTGTCACCTACTCCTAGGTAGACCTTGGCAGTATGATAGGCAAGCCTTGTATGATGGCAGAGAGAACACCTATACAATAATGAAGGATGGGTACAGGTTTGTTTTGACTCCACTTGTGGAATATGTCAAGGGTAAAGCCAAGGTAATTATGTGTGGGAAAAAGGAACCTATGAATGTTGTGGAAGAAAACAAAGGAATGGATACTTTAGATAGTTCAAGGTTTGAGAATACTGAGAAAGCAGGTAGGAAGGTTGATTTAGGTCTATTGATAGTGAATATGAATAATAATGTTATGGTAGGATCCATTGTATCTCCTTTGGTTGAGTGTAAGGGTGGAAAGAAAGTAAAATTTGTAGGCACAATAAGGTATAAGTCTGACAGAATAGTGGTTGATAAATCTGATAGTACAAAGGTACAAAAGGTTGACAAAACAATAAGGCTAAAAACAAGGATTCAAGTGAGTAAGGGTAGTTGCAAGTATGGAGATGAGGTAAGGGTAATGCCAATTCAAGAAGACTTTCAAAAAAAATTGTTTTTGGATGGGAAGGTAGAGATAAAAACAAGGTTAGAACAAAGGATTAATAAAAGGCAGATAGCAGGATTGATAACAGAGATAAGGGCACATTCAAGTGCAAACAATATCAAGAGTGATGAAGAAGCAGGGTAGATCCTAAGAACTCAAAATTTGGACCAGAGGAAGGTGTATTTAGATCAAATATGATGTGGAGAAAAGATGGAGTATGGTACAAGACTTAACTCTTGTGACAAGAGCTCTTTTTCTATGGGGGTGTATAGTGCATGAGCACCAAATCCACAATTTGTAAGGATGAATGCTTGAAGGTTGTTAGGGTGATTTAATAGGTGTGTCAAGGGTAGATTAAGGTTTTTTGAGTATTTTCATGATAAATAAGGTCTTTGAAGACCATATTTTATGTAATAAGTTGATGTTTGTGTCTTAGGAGTCAAGTTGTTAAAAGTTGCACAAAAAAAAAATGTTGTTAAAACAAAAACTTGTCAAAATGCAGTTTAAGGGAATTTTAAGGGTCTTAGAATTTGAAAGTTGGTTATGTACGTTGGGCAGTTGAAACTTGATTGGAAAATTTATTTAAAGGCTCTTGAAGGCTTGGGCCTAGTTGTTGAAGTTGTATTTTAAGTTTTCCAAGCAATAAACAACACATTTTTCTGCTAAATCTCTATAATTTTGAACATTCCAAGGGATGTATGATCTCGTACCACTTGAACTTGCTTTGTAACTTATGGTAATTTGTGGTAGCATGAATTATATTTAATTTGAATCTATTTTGAGGGTTTAATATCAAGGTTTGAGAGAGATTTATCTAGCTTTCAAAAAACTGCTTGCAACAGGCCAGTAAGTGCTTTGTTTGGGAGTTAAATGATGAATTCAACCATTCCTCCTACTATCTTGTCTTGTTACTTAGAGGAATGGCATGTCTATTGATAGGTTAGGTTTTCCTTTAGTTTTGAATGTAGGGAAGATAAGTTGTGTGAAATTGGAGTGTAGCCCTAGGGTCATACATAGTGTTTTCATGGTGAAATGAAGGAACCAAAGTAGGGTTTTGACATAATATTGATGACACTAGTTTTGTGATGGATTCTTAAGTTTGTGCATGGTATTTGAAAGGTTCTGGATGCATTGATTTGGTCTGAGAAGCCCGGGTATTGTGAGATTGAATAAACCCTAGAGTTTTGTGCTCGGAGAATGAGGGTTTTATGGTACAACGTCCTCGAGGACTTAGATCAGTGTTTTGGCAAGTGAATTTGGAGTTTTGTATCATGATTTGTGACTTTAAAAAGAGTTTGAGGGGTTACTTTATGTTTAGGAGGCACTTCCTTTGAGAAAAAGGGCTAATTTAATAGCCCAAAACATGGGTGGATTATTGGTTCTCCATAGTGTTGTGAAGAAATCACTTGAAACCTTTTTGGATTGTTGTTTGGGGTCTGTGGTGAATCTCATTTGATGTTTGGTTGGCCATTGTATGACCTTCTCCAAAAGATGTCTCCATTGGTTGAGTTTTGAAGGCTAGAAGACTATTAGTGTTGTTTAGGGATAGTTTGGGAGAATTGTGTTGTGAAGGTTGTTTCCTTGTTTGTATTTGATCAAATTGAGTTGGATTTTGAGTATCAACCACCTTGCTTGCATCAAATCATCACCATAAAAAAAATTCTTATCACTAGAAATATTCTTAGACCACTTTCCACCTCTTCTTCCTTAGTTACCAATGGTCTAAGAGTATGCTTTGTTTTGTTTTTCTCCAAAGTGTAAGTATTTTATCTTGTATCATAGATTACCTTCCTATCAAACTGCCATGTTCTCCCTAAGAGTACTTGACATACGTTGCTAGTCATGATATCACACCACAACTCATCTTCATAAGTGCCTATTCAAAAACTCACTAGGCACTATTGATAAACCAAGACTTGGTGCCCTTTTTATAACAATGTCACCTTGTAAGGGATAGGGTGATATTGTTTTTAACACCAACTTAACTACCATTTCAATTGAAACTAAATTATTAATGCTACCACTGTTTATTATGACTTTGCAATACACCTATCTCACATATTATCCTAAACAAACTTTTTCTTTGCATAGGTTTATCTTCTCTTTTGGTTGGAATCCACAATGTCCTCTTCATCAAAAGTGCTTCACATCTTTCACTTTCATCTTGTTGACTAAAAACCCTTATAGAATTAGTATCCCCTTTGGCTATGTGTGCATCTATAAACTTTGCTCTCTTCAGTCCTCTTGGTCTTTATTGTGGGTATTTCTAAAATCTATGGTCTGATTGTCCACATGTGATACATGTACCTTGGAAGCCTCTTCGTCCACCTCTGCCACTTATAGGGTATGGTCTTAGTTGTGTTTCATCTCTCTCCTTTTGGCTTTTTGAAGGGTTGGCCTCCTTACCATGGATGTATTATTTCTAGTGTTGTCCTTCTCCTTTGTTGAATCCACCTCTTCCTTTGATTGTACCTTGTCTCCTTGCCAATATATCCTCTACATTTAGAGCATACTAAATTGTGTGTTCCATAGTTTCTAGCCCTACCATACTTATCTCATCTTGAGTATTTATCCTTAGTCTATTAACATTTTAGCCACCATTTCATGGTCGAATTTATTATGGCTAGATCTTATGGAATTTTTAAAAAAATCCTTTATATATTTCTTCACACTTAACTCTCTTTGTCTTAAATTTTATAGTTCCTTGAGAAGTTCAAGTTGGTAATCATCATGTAGAAATTTAACTTTTATCTTGCTCACAATTTGAACCCATCGAGAGATCTTATCTCTACCATTTCTTCTTCTCTTAGCCTATACCTCTTTCCACCAAAGTCTTGCATGACCTTTCAATTTTGTTTGAGCAACCTTCACTCTTTCAAAGTCATCAATTTCATCATATTCAAAGTATTCCTCAATCTTTGTTATCCAACCAATTAACTCATTTGGTTCTAAACTTCTTGAGAAGCTTGGTAAGTTCATCCTTGTTCCGTTTCCAATGTTATAAATAGCTCTTTTAAGCCTTATTTCTCCTACATCCATATCTCCATCTGCATTTTCACCTTCCTATCCTACCATATTTCCTCCTTATTCTTCATCTTCAATATAAATATCTTCATATACCCTAACTCTTCTCATTCCAACTTCTATTGAATCCATTCTTGCTTGCACTCCCCTTAGAGTCTCTACTACATCATCTATCCTTCATGTTGCATCTGCAGCTGCAACCTCTTCCATCCTTCTCCTTAGTAGCTTATTGCTACCCTAAATTTCCTTTCATTCATTTTAATTGTTACTGCAATCCTCCTGATTGCTATATCGCTTGCTACAAGGATACACTCACGTTCAGAATTTACATGACTTCCTTCAACCCCAATCCAAATTCAATATCTTCCTTACCAAAGCTATAGTTGGGTTCTGATACCACGTCGATGGCACCCAATCCTTTATAGGTGCATAACAATCCTTTATAGGTGCATAAAAACTCAATCAAATTTGAGCTGGTAGGGGGAGAAGGGAAGTTGTATTGCTGCAAGAAACTCACACAACCTCTACAGAGGTCTAAATGCTTGCTGCAAGTCAAATCTTTTCCTGAGGAAACAAAAAAATATGTTGCAAGGGTTTTAACTACACAATACCAATTTACAAAACACCCAAATGTTTACACACAGAAAATAACCCCCTTTGAGCAGCAAACTCATAATCATTTACCATTCACAAATAACGCACAGTCCAAAACAACAACAATTATTAAAAGAGATATATTCTACTATAGTTTAACTCAGAAATACATCTTTTACAATCATTTGTACTAATTTACAAAGTACGGGGACAAATAGGAGGTTCCTCTGTTTCCTTTCTCTCCTCCTGGTTTGTCACATGCTCCTCTGTTTATTCACGTCGTCTTCTCAATCCTTTGGAACCTTGTTTTTTCACTATTGTCTTCTCTAATTCTCTTATCCTTTCTTTTTTGCTCTCTTCTATTCTATTCTTTTTTCACTTTTCTTCTTCTCAAATTTGGAAACTTCTTCCCAAAAATCCCACGTAAATGTGGTGCACATATAAAAATTAGTCATTAATGTCCAACCACTACCTTCAGGGTTCAAAATTTCCACTCAGACCTCTTCCTCTCCGTTTTTTCTTGCTATTGTTCATAAATGAACATGTGGATAGATATTTGCTGCCTCAAAAGACAAAAGAAATTAAAATCAAAATTGCAACGAACACATTCAGTCGGGTGTGAAAGAAACAAAAATAAATAAAAAGGGCTTAGATATGATGCCCCTGCCTCAAGCAGACTTTGTGAAAGGAAGAGATGACAAAAGAGAAGGGAGTGTTGTGCAGCAATAAGCAACTCTAGAAGAAAATATAATATTTTGTATTTCCAAAATGAGCAGTCATATATAGCAGTTTTAGACAGCACCCTCAAACTCCAGAAAGAGCAGTCGTATACAACAGCTCCAGATAGCATCCTGTAGCTCTGGAAAGAGTAGTAATTAACAACACTAATAAAGCTATCTGTAAACATTTTGTAATCTGAATAT
The DNA here is from genome assembly GCA_007258455.2 of Sequoia sempervirens. Taxonomy (NCBI): domain Eukaryota; kingdom Viridiplantae; phylum Streptophyta; class Pinopsida; order Cupressales; family Cupressaceae; genus Sequoia; species Sequoia sempervirens. The sequence goes on along the minus strand of VDFB02292527.1, from coordinate 33,311,739 downwards.
ATATTTTTTTAAATTATATTTTGACATAAATAAAATATATGATTTCTTTATTTTTATGTCTTGTCCTTGTCTATAAGTCTCCGTAGTTTGTTTTCTTTCATCTGAGCAGTAGTCTCTATTAGAGTTGTTTTAGATTATATTTCCAACAAGAAATGCATTGTTGTACCATGAGTATGCTTGTAGCAACTCTAATGGGAGTTTAGTATCTTGACAGTTCACTAATGCATACTGCAACAAAATGCTTTTTCTAAAGCTACAATTTATTTCGGTTTGTCTTGCTGCTTGGGCTAGGAGAGCTTGTTCAGGGTTAATTGGTGTTGTCCCCTGGATTCTGCTGAGCCACTCACCAGAACTGTCGTCATTATAGTTCTTTAAAAAAAATGGTTTTATTTCATTCGATTGTAGGAAAATTTACCTCAGCAATTCACAGGGAAAAAATTTAAACCATGACAAATTCACCTTAAGAAAAATTCACCACCAATAATTTACTGCCGCAGAAAATTTGCCTGATTGTTATTTCATTCTCTATAAGTAATAACATGTTTTATATAAAACGTATCACTATGTTTTATATAAAACCTATCACTAGATACAATATTTGATATTAACATGTCATAATAGCTAACTGATATTAACATGCAATAACATCTATACGATTCTAACTGTAAAATAGACAAAGAATGTGAAAATTTCCTTCAAGATTTTTGTGAGGTTGTGTTAGTAATCATTTCCTTGCATATTTTTTCTTTGTGGTGGAAGTATGGAAGAAACAATTGAGAAGTACATTAATGAGCACCCGGATCAGATGCCGCAAGATGAACTACTTACGGAGACTGATACACAGGTAACTCCTCCAATAAAATCAACAAAGTTGTGAGATTAGTCTTTGTCAATTTTGGTAAAGAAACTCATTATATTTTACTTAGACTGATCCTAACCATGTAATGTCATCAGAACTTGAAATTTTTGCGAGGAGAAGCCCTAAGACTTGGCCATCAAAGTGACACTCTCATTAGTTCTATCAGGTTTTACTTCTATCTAGTTTTAAATGCAAAATATCATACATATTTCTAGTTTAAAATATAGTATGTCTTGTTACTATTTATGATTTTCAAGATTAACTTCTGATCAAATAAACACAGCCTGACTTTGAAGTATTGTGTTTTCTCTCAGACAACTAATGGGAGACACCCCTACATCATTAAGTATACGGGACCTCCAGCAGCTTGAAACTAAGCTAGAAAAAGGGCTTTCATGTATAAGATCAAAGAAGGTAGGTCAAGCAAACAAGCCGAATTTTCTTTAGTGATTATTATTAGTTGGATATGAATTGAAATTTACGAGAAATTTGTTATTAATATTTACAAATAGCTATAGAGGATAATAAGATTGAAAAGAGGATAATAATTATGAAGAATTATAATATATTACAAGAGAGCACCTAAAGTTTGTCTCTAAAGAATTTTCTCAAGTACACAAGGTTAAATGATTGAGGTTGATAACACATTTAAAATTGAGTTAATTGTGAAAGAAATATGCATCACAAGTTTTTTCATCATATCTCCTAGATTTCACACTTCATGCTTAGTGTTACCATTGTTTAAAAGCCTATTGTTTGACTAATTTTCTATGTCAAGAATTGTCAAATGTATGTTTCAAGCCAATAAGAAAATTCATTGGAATTAAGGAGAATTGAAAATTTTGATGTTAGTATAAACATTCATCCATTTTCCCTTTCTAAATTAATGATGTATACTCACACGCGATTTTTTGATGTATTACTTTGAGGAATTATGGTCTTTCTATTGAAATAAAGCATTCAAAGAGTATCTTGAGTCCCTAAAGAGACCAAAATCTCCCACATATATTTGTAAAAATTACACAAGTGAAAATAAAATGGTCCTTAGTCTTAGCCTTTTAAAAGGAAAGTAGATATTTTTCCCTCTTGAAATGTGGTGATTTACTCAATTCTCAATTAATGGGAACCAATACATGTTTAGCCAAGCAAAGCTCTATGCACATGAGATGAATGGTTTCAAAGATAGTTCAAAATGATAATGTATACATTACATAGTTAGAGAAATTTATATGCATAATGATACAATTTTAGATTCAATGGCCTAGATTGAGAAATCCTTGTATGTTGGATGTAAGCTCAAAAATTTCTAGGTCTCATAGTTTCCTCCACAACACAACCTAGTTCAAAGAGTACTAGGGGTGCCCCTTTCAAAATTCTAGTTCTCTTTCACATCTTTTGATGTCTTAATGTATGCAGATATAAATTCTTGATTTTATAACTCAAAGAATCACTTTCTCCATTTGATTTTTACTATAAAATCATATTCATTGTATCAATTTCACCATTTGATTTGCATTAAAACCTCTAGCATTGACATCCTAAATATTTTCACTTTAATAGTCTGTAGAAAAGACCATAGCTTTGATTTTGAATTCTTATATGTTGTTCTTCATTTATACTTGCAAGTTTCGAATATTTTATTTTTCTACTGCAAATCAATGTCAGCTCATATATGTCGTTATTGAATATTTTATTTTTCTACTGCAAATCAATGTCAGCTCATATATGTCGTTATTGTCAGTTATTTAAGTCATGGAGTTCATTTTAGTGGTTCTGAAAATTTGTATTGATTGATCCATCCCACTTGATGCATTTTTTTTTACTTTGTATGATCCTCTACAAAAAAAAATCACGTTGCTTTAAATTTTGGGCTCTTTGTCTTCCTAAAACTATAATGAGGATTCTAGGTTAACTAAAATATTAAGATGCTAGATGTCTGTGTTTCCATTGCTTCAAGATACCTTTGCTCAATTATCTCTTTATTCAAATTATTCCCATGATTTTAAAGTATGTTATTAATGCTCATTATGGTTGGACCTTGAACTTAAAAATTACAATATTCATATAGTCATGGTAGGCTCCCTATGCTTGTCATAGAAATCATGCAAAGGTCATACTTAGATCATATTTAAAAGCTTGGTCTTTATTTACATCATATCTTTTTATTCTTTGTGCTGTACATACAGTCCAAATCCTTATGCACTTTATCCTTAGTCTTGCCTTATTGTCAAAATCCTTTCAATTATGGTGGGAAGTGTTAACGTGAGATTTGACATGTACTCAATATCTTCTTTTAATCTTCTCGATGAATAAGATTGAAGAATCTTAGTAGGTGAGCTTTGGATTATCCCATTCAATGGGCTCTAGTGGAACTTTCAAGGGTTCAATATTTGAAGGAAAACAAAAAATTCCTAAGAAATTAAATTATAGTCAAGGTTTTCTTTATCTTAAGGAAACTTTTAAATTTTAATTTTAATCACATTCAAAATCAATAATTTTGTATTTGCACACAACTTATAGATTTCAACAATTATTACATAAATAATTCAAAATATCAACAAGACTTACCATTAGAAGATGAAAAATCACAATATAAAATTTTAAGATGTAAATGATTTCTTACTTCAATTTTTATATAATAATCAATAAATTAATTTCATTAAACATCAATCAGAAAACCCATGTGAAAAATTTAAAGATTTCCAATGACTAGTCACAAGATTATGAATTTTGAACATTCTTTAATTTTTAAACCCTTGTATACCTTAAAAGAATATTAATCTTTTTTTGCACATAAACTAAAACTTAAAAAATAAAATAAAATAAATATAAAATAATCTTACTCTAACAAGAATTAGAATAAAAAGGATAAAAGGAGAAGGGTTAAAAAATTCTAAGCCAACAACTCTTATCCTTCATTATGTAATTAGGATAATATGAGTAAAACCGATCCTTGCAATGTCATATTTTTAAATATTCATGTAGGGTGGTGTAATCTATTGAAAGGAACTTTAAGGGATTGAAATATTAAAATTTTTGTCACTCGTGTATTTTAGATAACCACCAGAAACACTTTACAATTAGTCAAGTGTTAGTGGTCCAAAACATATATAGAATTCATCATAATCAATGAATTGAACACATGAAGAGATAAGGACATGTACCAATATTCTAGAATAATAAAAAATAACATAAAAATAAACTCGCAAAGCTAAATTATATTCCAAACTTGAGTTTCTAGGCCTTTATAAATAAAATTGCATTTATAATTATAATATTTAGGAGGGATGAATGAAAAAAATATTCTAGAAGAAGCTGGATTTGTGAGCGTGGTTTATTGGCTTCATTGAATACATGTCATACTATAGTTTTTTATAGGGTTGTTTTAGTGTTTTACTATATTTATTGCGGTCCATTTTCATTCACTAGGCTCGAGGCCAATTTTTTCATTCCTTTATATGGCCCAACCTTTCATTCATCTGCAACTTTTGCTACTAGATTTTAAAGCTTGAAAAAACCATCAATGACTCTCCCACTGAAAAACCATAAGATTTTTTTCTAAAAGGTCTTTCACGAGGTAATTCCCTTGACCCACCTCTATATTTTGTGCTTTCCATTCTAGAGTTTGATGAGGCCTACAAATTGCTTGAGAATTCTACTTCAATTGATTATTTTGTGGGTAGAGTTCTCCTTGAAAGCATGATTTGAGACTTGTTTGGAGAATTTTGGTCTCCACATGAGATCCACATTGTTGTGTAAAACATCACTAAGGGTTTATCCTTTTTGACTTTTTTTTTATGTCGACCATGCTGAGGTTTTTCTTTGTCGGGGCCAATGGCCTATATTTTCTTTCCCTCATGTTTAAACCTTAGATTTGTGGCCTTTTAGTCTCTGATAAAAACTCAATCTGTGTCCCCATTTGGGTTAGATCATTCCTAGGGTTACCTTTTCCATGCTAGAACTTTCTCCACTCAGATAGTTTCTTATGTAGGTTTTCTCATTTGTGTAGAATTTGAGATGTTCTATTTGACTCAACCCTAGTGTTGAGTTGGTGTTGAGTTTAAAATTTACAAATTCATCAAGGAGTTAGTGGATAATCAAATTAGTCAAATTTTTTAATCTCCCTAATGCTTTCTATCAATGTTACGTCTCAAACCACAAGATTATGGATTGTTCATTAGCTTCCTAATGGAATAAATACATTACTCAACCCTCCACATGGAACCACCTCCCACAAAAGAGGAAGACAATTGTTCTACATTGGTTGATCACAAAGCTAATAACACTAGCTCTTCCAAATCCTCTTCTAAATCCATTGGAAAGGGGTCTCGGTTTTTAATTTTTAAAACCTAGTGAAACTAACATGTTGAGCATGATGAAAAATTCCAGGGCCTAGCCAACATTAGTTATTTTTCAACCACCTATTGGAAATTCTCGACATACTTTCCCCTTCTAGTGGGTCAAGGGAGATCTTGAAGCTACTTAGAAATATTAAAATTTCATGAAGATAAACAATAACAAACTTTCCTAAAACTGGTTTCAACACTTCACTCATTAACCACATAAATGTGTTGGGTGTATTTGTTAACCCAAAGGGAATTACTAACCACTCATATAACACCTCTTTGGTATTAAAGGTAGTCTTTCACTCATCACCCCCTCTTATCCTAATTTGGTGATATTCACTTTTTAGGTCAATTTTTCTAAAACACCCAGCCTTTCCCAAACAATCCTTGAGATCATCCATTCTTGGTAAAGGAAAATGATAGCTGATTGTTATTTTTCTGATGGCTCCTGAGTCCATTCACATCCTCCATTCACCATCCTTTTTGGGTGCTAACATAGCTGGTATTGTGCATGGGATAATGCTTTCTTTGATTGATCCTCTTTCCAATAGTTGTTTCCCTTGTCTGTTCACCTCTTCATTTTCTGTAGGTGTCAACCTGTTGGAAACCTTGTTGGGTAAGCTTGACCTTAGGATAAAATCAATATGATGGATGATGCTCCTCATAGGTTGTATTCCTTTGGATAATTCCTTGGACATAATTTCTTCATATTTTTCCAGAACCCCCTTTACTTCTAAAGGCATTTCACTGTTGTTTGTTGTTGCATCTACTTGTAGCTCCTTGTGAACTATTGCAAAACATAATATTTCCGCCTTAATCTCTTTTAAGAATTGTTTTCCTACCACTAGCAATGTTATTGTACCACATTCTACCTCTTCTTCCTTAGTTACCAATGGCATAAAAGTGTGTTTTATTCTATTTTCCAAAGTGCATGTGTTTTCTCTTCCTTTTATGGATTGCCTTCCTACCAAACTATCATGGTCTCCCTTAGATTAAGTGACATTAGTTCATAGGCATGATATCACATCACACCTGATCTCCATAAGTGGTTATTCAAAAATTAACTAGGCATTGTTAATCAATCAAGACTTGGTGCCCTTTTTGTAACTATGAAACCTTGTAAGGAGTAGGGTGAGCTATCCTTTCTAACACCAACTTATCCACCATTTCAACTAAAACCTAATTCTCTATTCTTCCACTATCTATTATGACCTTGCAACATTTCCCCCCTGATTTACATATTATCATAAATACAAATTTTATTTGGATAGGCTCATCTTCTCTTTTGGTTGGTTTTATCAATGTCCTCTTCATCATAATTGCTTTCCCTCTCTCAAGTTCATCTGGTTGACTAACAGACCCTGTAGACTCAATATCCCCTTTTTCTACGTGTCCACTTGCAGCTCCTATCCGTCTTGATCCTTCTGGTCTATCTTGTGGGCATTCATAAAATTGATGGTCTGATTGTTCACAAGTGAAACACATGCCTTGGAAGCCTCTACCTTGGCCTCTTCCATATCCACCTCTACCTTTCACAGGGTATGGCCTTGATCTTATTTTATCTTTCTCTTTTTGAATTTTTGAAGGGATATCCTCCTTACCTTGGCTGTAATTTTTCTATTGCTTCCCTTTTCTTTTGCTAAATCCACCTTTTCTTTTGTTTGTTACTTGCTTTCTTGCTAATTTATCCTCTCCCTTAGGGAATACTAATAGGATTCTTCCATATTTGGTAACCTTACCATACTTAGCTCTTCTTGAATATTAAGCCCCAATCCATTAACATATATAGCCACCTTTTCATGGTCTGACTCATTATATCAAAATCTTATAGAAATTTTGTAAAATCCCTTTGTATTGGCCTTTAGACTTAACTCTATGTCTTAAATTATGTAGTTTCTTGGGAAGTTCAAGTAGATAATCACCAATTAAAAATATAACCTTCATCTTTCTTACCATTCAATCCCATCAAGTAATCTTATCTTTTCCATTTCTTCTTCTCTTAGTCTATGTGAACTAGGAAAATGGGATCACAACTTCCTTTATCCACACCTAAAGAGGGGAATGCAAGAAGAGGAATCCGATTACACAAAGTTCATAGTCAAGAACAAACCCTTGAGATTCCAATAAAAAGGAGATTGAAATCTGTCAAAAGAGATTATTCTTAAGGCTGGAAATTGATTAAGTTGGTTGACTACTAATGCAAAACTAAGAAAATGCAAGCTGTTTGAAAACATAGTGTAGTATGCAAAAAGACCTAGAAAATGACTTAGAAATGTAGATAAATTAAACAAAAAGTGTGCACTTGGAAATGTGTTGAAGACTGGAGACAACTATGAAATTCTAAAGATGTTGATTTTTAGGCTTGGTGGGACTCATTCACCACTCTGGGTGAATTAGTCCTAGTTCTAGAAAACTATACCGGGGCCCCTTTTAGCCAAATGGGTATCCAAATCTACAAAAATATCTAGAAAATAGGTATAGTGGGACTCACATGCCACTAATGGCGTATGAGTCCACTTTGAATTTTCTGAAAACTTGAAAGTGGAATTGTAAGCTCTCGGTCTACTCTTTCTATTCTTCCAGGTGTCCAGATCTGAAACCTTGATTTTTGGCACTGTAAGTGACCTTTTGTGGATATTTTGACCTAGCCAACAAGGATATGTCTTCAACAAGTTTGCAACCTATTCTTCAATGATCTCCAAGCCTTCAAAGTACCTAGATCTGCAAACACACAAAGAAAGAAAGAGAAATGTTGAATGTTAGGGAATGGGGTTTTGCCTTGGTCAAACCCCTTTTAGGTAATTAAACCAAATGAAGAACTAAGATGAAACATGAAGATGAAATGAAGAAATTAGAAACTTGCCATGATGATAGATATTGAAGTTTTGCAACAATGGATGAAAAATCTATCCTTGAATGTTTGAAAAAAGATCTTGAATGCTCTCTAAAATGACCTAACCCTAGCTTGCTTGACTTGAGATAGAGAATGAATGATGAATTAATTATGAATTAGGGTTTAAAATCTTGTTTATATAGGAAATCCACCTAAAATTCCCGTTAATTTGATC